>CM053599.1:58203200-58221968 GCA_028646575.1 Pseudocheirus occidentalis | reverse complement strand
GAGCTCCCTGCCCTGCTAAAAAGCTAGAGAGGTGTTGGAGGAGGGCATAAAAGGGAACAGATGGTGGGAGGGGTCTTACAGTGGGATCAATGTTCTGGGCTGGGGGGTAGGGACAAAAAGGGGAGAAAATTTGTAACTCAAAACCTTGTGGAAATGAATGATATAACCAAGAAATAAATTAAAATTTACATTAAAAAAAAAAGGTGGGATTTTATCTGGGACTTGAAAGAGCCAAGGAATAAGGGAGATGAATATGAGGAAGGGGAGGATTTTGGGCATGGAGGATAGACAGCGAGAAGGCAAGGAATCAGGAAATGAAGTATAGTGTGTTAGGAATAGCAAGAAAGCCTGTGTTATTGGGTTATATAGTATATGGAGGTAAGTAAAGTATAAGACTGCAAAGGTAGGGAGGGTCCAGGTTGGCAAGGCCTTAAAAATCAAAAAGAAGAATGTATATTCAGTCCTGAAGCTACTATGTAGACACTGGGGATTACTGAGTAAGATAATGGTCAAATTTGTGTTTCAATGAAGATTACTTCAGCAGCTGAGTGAAAGATTGACTGGAATGGAAAGAAACAATCCAGAGAGACAAACCAGTAGGCTACTGATATAGTTACTGTATGAGGTAATGAGGACCTATCCCAGGGGAAGTGTTGTAAAGAAAATGGGACATACACAAAAGATGTTGTAAATGTAGAAACAGCAAGACATGGCAGTCAATACAGGGGTAAATGTGAATGGGGAGCCAAGATAAGGTAAAGCTGGAAAACAGAAAGGACTGTGGTCTTCTAAATTGAAAGAGGAAAGTTTAGAAGACAAGAATTTTTAGAGAGAAGATAATGAGTTTTGTTTATACAAGTAGAATTTAAGATGTCAAGATGTCACAGGACACCCACATTGAACTGCCCAATAGGCAGCTTGTAATGCGAGGTTAGTCATCAGAGTAGAATTAGGACTGGATATCTGACATGAGAATATTTTCTATACTTTACATAATGATGATAATTAAGTCTATGGAAGCTAATGTGATGGACAAGAGAGATAGTACAGGAGAAAAGAAGAGTGCAAAAGATAGACTTTTATGGGACAATCATGGCTAGTGGACAGAACCTGCTAAAGAGTTAGCAAATGAGACTGAAAATGAGTAGTCAAAGAGGTAAGACAGCAAAGAGAGAGAAGCAGTAGTATCATGAAATTGTAGAGAAAAGTGAGAGTCGAGGAAAAGAGGCTGATGGTGTCAAGTTGCAAATAGTCAAAGAAGAATGATGATTGATAACTTGGAAAAAGAAGTTTCATTTGAATGATGAGGTTGCAAGTTAGACTGCAGAGGGTATAAAAGACAATTAACGGAGAAATAGAGGCACTGATCTTTAGATAAACTTCTCAGTTTAAGCCATGAAAGGAAGGTAAGATATAGGCTGAGACCTAGTGAGAATGGTCAGATCAAGTGAATATTTCTTAATAATGGAGAGAAAATAGGAGGCAGAGTCAAGATAGTGGAGTAAAGGCAGGAATTAACCTGGGCTCTACAAAATTCCCCTCCAAACAACTTTAAATTAGTATCTCAAAATGGATTGTGGAGTGGCAGAACCCAAAGAAAGCTGAGGTGAAACAAGATAATTTAGAGGTTTGGCAGGATAGATGTGCACTGAAGTGAGAACGGAGCACAGTTCAGTACAGGCAATGCCTCAGGAAGCCAGAAACAGGCCTTGGGGGAAACTTAAATGGAAGCAGAGGCTTCAGAACTCTCAGGCCACAGAGAGTAAGAGTATCAGACAATTATAGTGGTCCCTTTGTTGGTACGAGGTGCAGGACTGTGTTGCATTGTTCATATTTGACTCTGGGTCACTGTCCCAGAGTGAAAAGGAGCACTAGAACACCAGAGCTTGTAGTCAGAGACTAACAAAAACCCTGATCATGGCTCCAGAGAGGAAAGGAGTGCTTGTGGTTGCTCATAGACCAGATCATAGCCAGGAGAGTAGTAAACACATCTCTCCTTAGATCATACCATCTTGGAAGGAATAAAAAATTATACACTTCCAGAACTATTTCTGAAAATAGTACACAAAATATTTAAAGTTTGGGATGGTACCCCCTTTACCCCAAGATCAGAGCCCAACTTTAACATAAAGTTAAAAATAAAGACATGGGCTGAAAAAAATGACCAAACAATAAAAAAAAAAGAACTTGACCATAAAAAGTCATTGTGGTGACAGGGAAGCAGAAACACAAACTCAGAAGACAACAGCTAAAACTGCTACATCCAAAGAAAAATGTGAATTGGCCTAAGGCCCAAAAAGAAGAATCAGTTCTTCCGGAAAGAGCTCAAAAAGGCATTTAAAAATCAAATGAGAGGAAAAACGAGAAAAAGAAAGGAGAGTAATACAAAAATATCATGAAAAAAAGAGTCAATATCTTTGGTAAAATGCATCAAAAATACTAAAGAAAATAACATCTTGAAGAACAGAATATACCAGATAAGGCACAAAAATTCACTGAAAAGAAGAACTACTTGAAAAGGAAAACTGGACAAATTTTAAAAGATATGCAAAATTTCACTGAAGAAAAACACTCTTTAAAAAGTTGAACTGTTTTAAAAAATGGAATATGAGGTTAAAAAAAGCTCATTGAAGAAAACAATTCTTTTAAAAATAGAATTAAACAAGTGGAAGCTAATGACTGCTTACAACATCAAGATACAATATGAGAACTCAAAAGAATGAAAAAAATAGAAAATGTGAAATATCTGATTGGAAAAACAACTGACCTGGAAGCTAGATCCAAGAGAGATCATTTAAGAATCATTGGGTAATTTGAAGATCATGATCAAAAAAGGAAAGAGCCTAGATATCATCTTTCATGAAATTATCAAGGAAACCTGTCCCAATGTAGAACCAGGGTAAAAAAGAAATTGAAAGAATCTTTCAATCATCTCCTGAAAGAGATCTCAACGTGAAAATTCCCAGGAATGCTATAGCCAAGTTCCAGAGCTCCCAGGTCAAGGAGAAAATATTGCAAGCAGTCAAAAAGAAACAATTCAAATATCATGGAACCAAAGTCAGGATAATACAAGATTTAGAAAATTCTACATTAAAGGGTCAGAGGGCTAAGAATATGGTATTCAGGAAGGCAAAGGAGCTAGGATTACAACCAAGAATCAACTCTCCAGCAAAACTGAGTATAATCCTTCAGGAAAAAAAAATGATATCCATTAAAATAGAGGGCTTTCAAAAATTCCTGAAGAAAAGACTCAAGCTTAACAGAAAATTTGATCTTCAAATATAAAACTCAAGAGAAGAATAAAAAGGTAAAAAGGAAAGAAAAAAGAAAAGCTTATCAATAAAGATAAACTATTTATATTCCTACGTAGCAAGATGATATTTATAATACCCAGGAACCTTTTCATTATTAGGTCAGTTAAAAGGAGTCTACACAGACAAAAGCACAGTTGTGAGTTGAATATTATGGCATAATATCTAAAAAATAAAATAAAATTAATATAAAATGAAAGGGAGGGGCAGAAAATGGAGTAAATTTTCTCACATAAGAGATGCAATAGAGCTTTTACAATGAAGGAGAAGAAGGGGGAATTTAGAGTAGGGGGAGCACTTGAATCTTACTCTTATTGGAATTGGCTCATAGAAGGAATAACATACTCAATCTGAGT
Organism: Pseudocheirus occidentalis; assembly: GCA_028646575.1. Lineage (NCBI taxonomy): Eukaryota > Metazoa > Chordata > Mammalia > Diprotodontia > Pseudocheiridae > Pseudocheirus > Pseudocheirus occidentalis. Next base: position 58,218,301 of record CM053599.1, on the reverse strand, counting down.
ATAGAAATTTGTCATATCCTACAGGAAAGTAGGAGGCAAAGGGGAAAAGAGAAGGAGGTGGGTTGAAAGAAGGGAGGACAGATTGGGGGAAGCAGTAGTCAAAAGCAAAATACTTTTGAGGACAGGACAAAATGAGAGAAATTAGGATGAGCAGGGGGTGGGGGTAATAAGAAAATACATAATAATAACTGAAAATAATTGTAGCAAGTTTCTCTAATAAAAGCCTCATTTCTCAAATATATAGAAAAATGAGTCAAATTTGTAAAAAAAATAAAAGTCATTCACTAATTGATAAATGGTCAAAGAATATGAACAGGTAGCTTTCTGATGAAGAAACCAAATTTGTATGTAGTCATATAAAAATACTTTAAATCACTCTTTTTTTTGCTTTTTGCTATTTTGGAGGGCAGTTGGGGCTAAGTGACTTGCCCAAGGTCACACGGCTAGCTTTTTGTGTTAAGTGTCTGAGGCCGGATTTGAACTCAGGTACTCCTGACTCCAGGGCTGCTGCTCTACTCACTGTGCCACCTAGCCACCCCTAAATCACTCTTGATTAAAGCAATGAAAATTAAAATAACTCTGAGCTATCAATGCACACCTATCAGAATGGCTAATAGGACAGAAAAAAGAAAATGACAAATGATAGAGGGGATGTGGAAAAAAAATGAGACACTTAGGCACTGTTAGTGGAGTTGTGAATTGACTCAAACATCCTGGAGAGTAATTTGAAACTATGCCCAACGGGCTATAAAATCATGCATACTCTTTGATTCAGCAATAGTACTACTAGGTCTGTATTACAAAGAGAAAAAAAATGATTTATGTGAACACAAATATTTATAGCAGCTCTTTTAATGGTGGCAAAGTATTGGAAATTGAGGCATGTAAATCAAATGGGGCATGACTTGGAAAAGTTGTGGTATATGATGGTGAAGGAATAGTGCTGTACTATAAGAAATGATGATCAGAAGGCTCTCAGAAAAACCTGGAAAGGCTTACATAAACTGATACAAAGTGAAATGAGCACAACCCAGAGACCACTGGACACAAAAATAGTAATATTATATGATGATCAGCTGTGAATGACTTTCTTGGCAATATAATAACTCAAGACAGTTTCAAAGGACTTTTGATGAAAAATGCTATCCATCTGCAGAGAAAGAACTGATGGAGTTTGAATAAGACTGAAACATACTTTTTAACTTTATTTTTCTTGGAGTTTTTTTTATCAGTGTTTTCTTTTACAACATGACTAATACAGAAATATATTTTGTGTGACTACACAAGTATAAACTATATCAAATTTTTTGCCTTCTCAATGAGGGGGAGGGTAGCAGGAAGCGTAGGAAAGAATTTGGAACTCAGTTTTTTTTAATTTTTTTTAAATTACATGTAATTGGGGAAAATATAATATTATGCTAGAAAAAAGAATTGGGAGAAAATATGAGTCTGAAGACAGAAGGGGAATAGTAAATATTGAGTTATTTAAGATTAATGAAGCAGTGGGGATGATGGAGAGAGCAATGTCCTAGAGAAGGCAGCATGGGCTAGGATCAGAATACATGAAGAAGGATTTGCCTTGGGAAATAATAGGTCTGCCTCTTCATGAGAAGCAGGGTGTAAAAGAGATGATATAGGAAAAGCCATGTATGGCACAAGGTGAAGAAGAAGGGAGAAGGACCAAGAGAGGACTCTTAGTAAATGGACTCAGTTGTTCAATTTCAAATAACATAAGGTTCCAAGCAGAGAGTATAAAGGGACCAAAGATCACAGTGAGGACAAAGAAAATAGGCATCATAAGACATAAAGCTAAAAATAAATTTTAAATTATGATCAGATAAAGGGAATTCAGTGTTCATAAACATGAAAATGGAATACATGTGGATGATGGCAATATCAAGGGTATGTCCATTTCTGTGTGAAGTTAAGTTGAGGTGGAGAAGTAGGTCAATGGAAATGATTAAGTTGGGAAATTGGGTGGAAGACTGACTGGAAAGAGAAGAAATTTAATCCAGAGAAACAAATCAGCATGCTATTAAAATAGTCTTTATGTGAGGACATGAGGACCTACATCAGGTAATAGCTGTGTAAGTGAAAAGGAAAAGTTATATACAGAAGGTACAAAAAAGGTAGAAAGATTTTGCAAAAGTCGAAATAAGACTTGGCAACAAATACATGAGGTGACTTGATAGAGATATTGTTATAAATTATCATTTATAGCTATGTCAAAGTCCTCTGATATAAGTGCAGGAGTTGGGAAGAACAGAATAATTGTGAGTCAGGCAATGAACATGTTGAGTACCCTGGAAGTGGCAAGGTGAAGTAAAAAGTATTCTGACTCTCCCACCACAGTGAGTAAGTCAGAGAGTATTAGTGAAAGCTTGTATTAGAAAGAATGGACAGGGATGCCGTGTGAGGCACGTAGGCGCTCAGGTTTTAGTGAGTGCAAGACAAAAGGAGAAAGTCGAAGATGCAAGCAAATCTTTTAACTATGGAACAGGCATTCCAGAGAGCACAATGGAAGGAATCAGTCGATCTAGAGGGGAATGTGGGAGGAGGAAAAGGATGATTGAGGGGAGTAAAAATAAAGTAAAAAGTGAGAATAAAGGGGAAGGGTACTGGAGTTTGTACAATGACTAACAAGGGTTCAGGATCATAGGGTTGGGACCTCTTAACTTCAAATTCTTCAGATAAAGTGGAAGTATACTAATCATTGAGGAATGAGTCCAGAAAGATGGACCACTGGCCAGAAAGAAGTCAGTTGAAGGATACGGAGGTCTCATCCTTTATCTTTCTTTGGGGCATTTGGGCTGAATGATTTAGATTATGTGAGTGAGAGTGCTTCAGGTAACATGTAGTCAGAAGGAGAGACCATAAGCATCTCCTAGTTTGTGTGTGTGTGTGTGTGTGTGTGTGTGTGTGTATGTCCGAAAGAATTGGTCCGAAAGAGACTGATATATGAGTAAATAGGGAATAGTACATTGGGAAGATATATCTCGCAGCAAGCAATAGTACACATAGGAACAGCAAGGCATGGAGATTAGAAGCAGAGATAGCAATTAGAAGTCTGTCAAAGTAACCCAAGAATGCATACATAAGGGCCCCGGTAAGAGACCCTGACATCGATTCAATTCAACAAACATTTATTTAATACCTACTAGGTATTAAGGTAAAGTCAGCATTAAATAATAAATATGGAGAAAGCCTTCAAAGGAGAAATATTTGGGTTGAAGCTTTATCTCTTCACATACCAGTTGTGTGACTGTGGCATTTGGAGTCACAGCAACTTCCTTAGGACTAAAAGTTGGAGAACATTTTCTAGTCTACATTAGTAGAGGAAGTCTTTGACTGGTAGTTCCTATTGCCAAAGAAGGTGACTGAGAGAATAGGGGGCCCCTCAAAAGAAACAAGGCAATTTGGATGAGGAGCACATTTCAGGTGAGTGAGAATGATAAACAGCATCAAACCTCACACATATGAGTGCCGGCTTCCTTTAGTTTCATACATCTATATGCGAATATCTTTCTCATCTTTTCAGCACATCCTTATATATCTGTTTAATGCAGTGGTTCTCAACCTGTGGGTCGCCCTGTGGGGGTTGAATGACCCTTTCACAGGAGTCACCGGGGTCGCCTAAGACCATCAGAAAATACACATTTCCAGTGGTCTTAGGATCCGAGACACGGCTGCTCTATCAGTCTCCAGGTGGGTCCGCCCACATGCAAATATGCCCACATAAGAGTATTAAAGGGTCCTGGCATTAGGAAGGTTGAGAACAACTGATTTAATGTATTAAATCCACATGGGTAGGTTAAACACAAAGAGCTAATATACTTAACTTCCCCCATTCCTTCTTTCCAAGGCCCAAGCAATATTTGGTTCCTAAACTTTTTGGATAATTGTTTTTAACTTTTTACTTTCTTTTGACTCTAGAGACACAGGATAAATGTCTGCCTGTACTGATCGAAGATATGTCACCAGTCGAGTTTTAAGACTTTAATGTTATTCAGGCTTATCCTGTATATTGCATTGACTACAATGATAGTGAGTGAATACTCCCAAAGAGAGGTGGTATGATGGAAAAGGCCTGGGTTTAAACCCTGCCCATGATACATGCTAGCTCTGCTTCTTAGGGCAAGTTATCTAAGCTCTCAATCACACAAGTAACCCTTCAAGATTATAAATTATAGAACTACTGGAGATTTATATCGGGAGAGAAAATTTCTTCATTGTGAGTTGCCTGTATCAATAAATAACAGGTCTGGTGCCCATAAGCAAAGTACCATGCACGTGTGATCATTAAAAGAGGCTGTGTAGTATAGTGTATAGAGTGCTCACCTTGGGGTCAGGAGATTTGAGTTCAAATGCTAGTCCCGGCACTTATCAACTAGGACAAGTAAATAAGTGTCTCTGAACTTCAGCTTTCTTGTGTATTTTTAGAATCATACTTTCCTACTTCATGGAGTTATAGGGAAATTGCTTTGAAAAAAGTGAAGAATTATATAAATGTTGAAGTATATTTGGTTAGTTGCTTATGCAGCATTGATTATACAAATAATTACTGATGGATTAGAAATTATACAAATAATTATATGTCATTACTATACAGTTCAAATACTTGACACTTGGTATATCCCAAACTGTAAAATGCTACCTTTAATAAGGTTTTTCATTTCTTCCTTATTTGCTACAATTTAAGCTCCATATATTTTGGTAATTAATCTATTTTTACAAAACATCTGATCACATATTGAAACTGACTTACAATTTATGCAAAGTTGGTCTCTTCAAAAGAAGGTATGCCAAGCCATAAGTAGTTCATTTCAGCCCATTCACTTCCATATTGCCACACATGCACAACCGAATATCCATATTCCAAAAGCAACTTCGTACTCTACCATAATTAATTGTACATTTATATGGCATTTCAATATATTTACATATATTGCCTTATTTGATCCTTACAACCCTGTGAGGTAGGCGATATTATTATTTCTCTTTTACAGACAAAGAAACTGAGAAGAGGTTAAGTGCCAGAGGTTAAATTGCACAACCAACATGAGTCTGAGGCAAGATTAGAACTCTCGTCTTCCTGATTCAAAGTCCAGCACTTTACCTGCTAAAGCTATACTTTAGTTAGCCACAAGTCATGCCCAAGTATTTAGCCACAGACTGCTAGCACAATTTTTTTTTCCTGATCAGTGCAGCTTATTGCCATGTCATGATAATCTCTTACTCCAATTTCCCAACAGCACGGCACCATACCACAACCATATCCCCAGCCCAGCTACAATGAAAACTCCAGTGGGTATGGCTTCAGGAGCCCATTTGTGTTCATTCCAACAGCTGAAAAGGCCAGAGGATTCATCACAGTTAATGCAAAAAGCAGACCATTAGAAGGGAGCAAGTTGAGAAGTCTCCTGAGTGTCTTGAAGAAAAACAAAAACAAAAAAGCAAATATATTTGAAGTCTTAAGTGAAGCTGAAATCAATAGACTTGAACTGATGGTCCAAGGTTATTCGTTCACTTGAAACCATTTGAAAATTCTGAGTTGCCTTTCTGTCTGAGTTCAGAATAGTTCATGTATTGTGAAATTGAAAGGTCAAAGCTTTAAGTTTTCTCAGGAAGCTGACCTGTAAGTGACACATAAGCCTGCAGAGTGAACTGGCTTGCTTTTTTGGCTTGTTTTTTTTTTCTTTTTTTCTTTTTTAATTGCATTATGTGTTTTGGATTAGTGATTCAGAAAAGTTTCTCTACATTATTCAGAAAAATACATTCTTGGTTGTGGGGTAAGATGAGTTTCTTTCCAAGTGACCTGTGTCCTCCAGAGTTCACATTCAATGACACAAGAAATACCATTTTAGTCCTTATTACCATATGAAGATCTAAGAAAGAATCCCTTATCTTGAAGTAACTGCTTAAATTACACCACTTTAGAGTTCCATTTTTTATTAGTATAACGTCGTCCCCTTACAATAGTACAAATCTAAAATATTATATACGGAAATAGAGACCCATGGAGGTTTTAAGGAACTCGCCCAAAGTTACACAGGTATTTAGTGACAGAACCACAACAAGGGCTCTCCTGGTTTCCAGGCCAGTGCTCTTGTCACAATCAAATGTCACCTATGAGCATTATACACTGTCAGGATTGAGTCTTTTCCTGGTACTAATCTCTGATTATGAGGGAAAGGAAGAACTCAGGTGAACACTTTTGGATATGAGCTCAGCTAACAGTACCCAGGCCAAATTATCACCAAAGGCTGATTTTTGTTTTCATCTAACTAGCTCAGAATGTGTCTCTGGATCTCACCCACCCCTAATAGCTGCCCACAATCAAGCAAAATTTGGTAATACCTCTCCCAAGAGAGTCAGTATCTTGAAAAAAGTATGCAGAACCACCTTCCTGGAGTATCAACCTCATGGAAAAGCAAGGAGCTAAAAAACTATGAGTACAGGAACTGCCCTCAGCCATTATGCTCATCCAGGGCTGAAACTAGGTCAGAGCAATTAGGACTTTTCTCCAAAGTGGTGATTGTTTTGTCCTTTTAATTTATTTTATTTTTATCATTCATTTTTTATTTTGAGTTCCGAATTCTTTCCCTCCCTTCAGCATCTCTGGAATCCATTGAGAGGGCAAGCAGTCTGATAGCTATTATACATACAAAACATTTCTATGCTACCCATATTGCAGAACAAACAAAAGAACTCCAAGGAAAACAAAGTAAAAAATAAATAAATAAACTTAAATCTGCACTCAGAGTTCATCAGTTCTCTCTCTCTGGAGGAGAATACCATTTTTCATCCTGAGTACTTTCAAATTGCCATGGATTATTGCATTGATCAAAGTAGTTAAGGCTTTCACAATTGTTTATCAATACAGTGTAGTTATTATGATGTGCAATGTTCTCTTGGTTCTGCTCACTTCACTTTGCATCAGTTAGTGTCTTCCCAAGTTTTGTTTTGATTTTTTTATGAAATCATCTCCTTCATCATTTCTTATAGTATGATAGTACTCCATCACAATCACATCACAAAAGTTTATTCAGCCATTGCCCAATTGATTGCCATTCCTCCAATTTCTACTTCTTTGCCAGAGGGGTGACATTTTAAAGAGTACTGTCAATACTTTTAGTCTTTCAGCAACATAGAAACAACTAAGCTTAGCACGTAGACAAAAAAAAAACTCATTAAAAATTGAACCCTACTATATAGGATCTTTATGCACAAGTCTAGAAAACTCCTCAGCCCAGGCCCTTCCTACTCCCTTTACTCTTACCTCCTAAGCAGCAGCCATGGCAACAGCAAGACTATCAAATCTATCATAGTCTGGAGGATAGGCATTTATAATTTATTGGATTTTTCCTACGTGGACAGTTAGGTCACACTCTTTTGAGTAATTTGGATCTCTTTCAAGAGGTTCTCCACTTTCAGGATGTTGCATGTAACCAGTAAAATGTCATTCTACAACAGGAGTCTCTGAAAGACCTCCCTCTAGATAGGGAATATCTATTCAAATTGTATTTGGTGCTGGACATACCCCATGACAGGGACAAGAATCTCCTTTGAGAACAGAGATATATTTTTTTCTATACTTTACTTTTTATGACTAATTAGAGGTTCAACAAAGTTTGCCTCTAATGAAGTCAGTTTGATATTTAAATATGCATCAGACTCTCTTGTTGGAGTGGCTTTAAGTGAGCATTTTGTTCAAAGTAGTCAGATGGTTGTTTGTTTTTATTTTTCATCAATAAACAAAAAAGGGGATCTTTTATTCTTTTTACCTGTCAGCCAATTATATAATTGTAAAGATGCTGTGTGCTAGAGAATATTGTTTTAAACACCCATTTGTTCTCTTCTAATCACTTTATCAAGACCATCTTCTTTGTACATATAGACTCTTCTAGAAAATTACTCTGGCAGCTAGCTGGTGCAGTGAATAGAGCACCAGCCCTGGAGTCAGGAGGACCTGGATTCAAATGTGACCTCAGCCACTTAACATTCACTAGCCCTGTGACCCTGGGCAAGTCACTTAATCCCAAATGCCCTGCCCTATCCCCTCCAAAAAAAAAAAAAAAGAAAGAAATTACTGTAAAGATGGGAAAATAGACAAATGGTTAGTAATTTTTAATATTTTCCTAGTCACTTTGTGTTATTGTTAACAATATGATCTAAAAATTTTATTGGCTTCTGGTTGTGTGTGTGCCTGTGTGTGTATCTGTGTGTCTGTGTGTCTGTGTCTGTGTGTGCTTGTGTGCATGTATGTGTGTGTGTGTGTGTGTTGTCAAGCCTTTGGTATCCTTTCCTGTTTTAGACAATCTGAGATTCAGTCCCTCAAAATTATGTTACTTCTACCAGACTTCCTCTGTGTAGATTTGAACAAATGCCATTGTTTCTTCTATTTCTGTTCTCTTTAATGTACTTTCTTCTTCCTTATGAAGCATATATAGGCCTACCATAGCAATGGAGATATGCTAGTAAAAATTTAGCTGGTTCCCTTTTAAAAACATATCCAAGACAGACTTTTACTTTGTTTAGGATTTGGGATTTTTGGTGAGGCAATTGAGGTTTAAGTAACTTGCTCGAGGTCACACAGCTAGCAATTGTCACACGTCTGAGGCTGAATTTGAACTCAGGCACTCCTGACTACAGGGTTAGTGCTCTATCCACCATGCCACCTCTCTGCCCCCAGACTATTAGTTTTAATCTGAATTATTAAGATTTTTTTCCATTAGTTTCTTAGGTGACAATCAACAAAATAATTTATCATGTACTAATCTGAAATGTTGGGTTATTCCTAAAGTATAAAAGCTCATACTAAAATTTTAACAAGTGGATCTCTTGTAAGCTGGTTTGAGCTGGTTCCCACACACTCCTCATAGGAGAGTTACAATGTGACAGCTACATATCATTGATTGAGAAATTATTTTGATGTAAAATTCTTTACAGATTGAGGGTGGCTAGGTGGCGCAGTGAATAGAGCACTGGCCCTGGAGTCAGGAGGACCTGAGTTTAAATCCAGCCTCAAACACTTAACACAAAAAACTAGTCATGTAACCTTGTGCAAGTCACTTAACCCCAAATTCCCTCCAAAAAGAAAAATATAAAAAAATTCTTTATGAATCTCTCATGTTTCTTGCCTGTTCATTGTTCTTTCTCCTCCCTCCTTAATTGACCTGGTGATGGTGCTATTTAATTGTTACTCTCACCAGGTTTTCTATAAACTTGATTTTTTTTTCCCTTATGGCTTCTTCCTGTTTTATGAGGCAATACTCTAAATAGGCTTCCACTATCCTCCACGGTAACAATTTTACAAACAGTTTTATAGTCTAAACCAATGTTGCCCTTGGCTAACACATCTCTTCCCTAGACAAAGAGGTCAGTTGTTTGCTGGATGAAGCTGTTTGTAAGTTCTGGTAACCCCCTGGGGGTTGCTTCACAGAGTCAGGCCAGCCTTAGGACATGATGATAGTCTCTTTTTATGTCTGTTAATTTATTCCTTTCCCTCCTTGGTATCATCACTAGGTTGCTTAAATAGGTCAGTTAGGAGTGCTCTTTTTGTTTGTCTTTTTCTCTGCTGGTTTGGTATTTATCTTGGTCAGTAGTCTGTTACAGAGAGCTCATTTGGAACTTTCATTTTGTAACCAGTTATTTCTTGTCTGCTAAAATGCAAACAAATTAATTTTTGTACTGTTTTTTAGTGCCTACTGTTTCTGATATCTACTGACTCTCTTCTCAAAGAAAGTATTTATGATATACGGATTTGAAGCTTCCATATACTAATAAGCCTTTGGTCTCTCATTTTCTTTCAAATCTGAATCATGTTTTTAGCTTTTTAAAATATTTTCTTATTCCCACATTTATACTTAAATTATCTACTGTGCTTGTTGATTTACTACAAAAAGTTCTTCAAGGAATTTCTCTAACTCCTTTAAAAAATGCTTATCACAAGCACTGAAGTACAGGTGACCAGAAATCCTGCAACATGCTATTACTTATTATCCTTGGACATAAAACCAACAATAATTCCACCAATCCTTTTGTTTGCCTCTTCAAGGAGAATCTGCTAGTTACTTTTCCATTTAACCACAACTTCTCTTTTTTTTCTATTTTTATTTATTTTGGGGGATATAGACATACTAACAAAAGAAATCTCAAGGCATGACTGAGAGACTGACTTCTTCAAACAAAGTAGAGAGAATCAGTAAAGAATTTGGACCTTTCAAAGCGATTGGCAATACTACAGTATACATGCTGTCCCCTAAAAGTTAGTTCCTTTGCTTGAATCTTGATTGACTTTCTCTGAGCCTTTGCCTAGTGCCAATGCATAGTTCTTGTGCCTTATCTGTAGCCCTTGTCTTTCTGACCTGCTTTTGTTATCACCTTCAGAATGGAGACTCTTATTTGACTCTCTAGCTCTGACACTCAGTCTCTATTTTTAGTCATTATTATGATTGCTCTGCTCCCATTCCAAAACCTAAGGCCCCTTCCTCAAGCAAATCTAGGATATCAAAAAATCACTTGAAAGTTGAGTTATAACTGATTTCAAAGAGAGCATTACTAGATGTAAAAAGGACAATTTTGATTATATTAAATTTAAATGTTTCATACAAACAAAATCAATGCAACAAAATTAGAAGGAAAGCAGAAAGCTATAAAACAATTTTTACAGCAAGAGTCTCTGGTAAAGGCCTCATTTCTCAAATACATAGAGAACTGAGTCACATTGATAAGAATACAAGTCAGTCCCCACTTGATAAACTGTCAAAGGATATGAACAGGCGGTTTTCAGATGAAGAACCAAGGTTATCTGTAGTCACATGAAAAAAAATCCTCTAAATCACCATTGATTAGATAAATGAACATTAAAACAACTCTGAAATACCTCCTCACACTTATCAGATTGACTGATGTGACAGAAAAGGAAAATAATAAATGTTAGAGGGATTGTGGAGAAATTGACATAGTAATGTGCTTAGTAGAGTTGTGAAGTGATCCAACTATTCTGGACAGCAACTTAGAACTATGCCCAAAGGACTATAAAGCTTTGAGATATATCCTTTGATCCAGCCATACACTACTAGGTTTGTATCCCAAAAAAGACTTTTAAAAATATGGGGAGGTAAAGGGGAAAGGATCTATTCACACAAAATTATTTATAGCAGTTCTTCTTGTACTAGCAAAGAATTAGACATTGAGGTGATGCTCATCAGTTGGGGAATGGCTGAATATGTTGTATATTATTGTAATGGAATACTACTGTTATAAGAAATGATGAACAGGTGGATTTTACAAAAACCTGGAAAGACATACAAATGGATGCAAATAAAATAAGCAGAACCAGGATAACACTGTACGTGGTAACAGTAATACTGTACAATGATCAATTATGAATAACTTGGCTATTTTTAGCAATACAATCACCTAAAACATTTCCAAAGGACTCCTGATGAAAAATGTTATCCACCTCCAGAAAAAGAACTAATGGAATCTAAATGCATATCTAAGCATACTTATCTTTCGCTTTCTGTATTTTTTTATTTTTATTTTTGTTTAGGTTTGTGTCTTCTTTTACGACATGATTAATATGGTAATGTGTTTTGCATGACTGAACATGTGTAATCTATATCAAATTGCTTACTGTCTCAGAAAGGGAGGAAAAGAGGGAGGGAGAGAAAAAAATTGGGGATTCAATTTTTAATGAATGTTAAAAATTGTTTTTACTATGCCCAAAGGGCTATAAAAATGTGCATATTCTTTGACCCAGCAATACCACTTCTAGGACTCTATCCCAAAGAGGTTATAAAAATGGGAAAAGGACCTACATGTACAGAAATATTTATAGCAGCTCTTTTTGTGATGGCCAAGAACTGAAAATTAAGGGCATGCACATCAATTAGGGAATGGTTGAACAAGTTGTGGTATATGAATGTAGTGGAATACTATTATGCTATAACAAATGATAAACAGGTGGACTTCAGAGAAACCTGGAAAGACTTATAGGAACTGATGATGAGTGAGAGGAGCAGAACCAGGAGAGCATCGTACACAGTAAGAGTCACAGTGTATGAGGACTGATCTTGATAGACTTAGCCCTTTTCAGCAATGCAAGGACCTAAAGCAATTCCAGAGGACACACAATGGAAAATACCAACTATACACAGAGAAAAAACATGGAGTCAGAATGCAGAATGAAGAAGACTATTTTCTGTTTTGTTTTACTTTTTTTCTTTTCTTTCTCATGTTTTTTCCCATTCGTTATAATTCTCCTATGCAACATGAACAATGTGAAAATTTGTTTAATAGGAATCTATATGTAGAACACATATCACATTGCAAGCTGTCTTGGGGAGGGAGGAGGTAGGAAGGAAGAGAAAATTTAAAACTTATGGAAGAGAAAGTTGAAAACTGGAAATAAGTAATTTAATTTAAAAAAAGAAAAAAATTTTTTCACATGTAACTGGGGGGAAAAGAAAATATTACTTTAATAAAACAATACACCAGTCAACTTTCCACCAAAAAAAGGTATTTCAAAGATCATTTAGTCCAATCAATTCATAACTTACCTAATAAGTGGTCATTTGACTTTTATCTGAAAACCTTCATTGAGAAAGAACACACTAATCAAATCAATAAACATGCATTAGGTCCTTACAATGTTCCAGGAACTACACTAAGACCTAAGGACATTTTTTAAAAAATGAAAGTTAAAGTCCCTGTTCTCCAGGAGCTTACATTCTAAAGGAGCAGACAACATATAAACAAATGAGTGCATTCAAAGATATATGCTGAGTAGATAGAAGGAAACATGAGAACAAAAGGCATAAGGAGGTGGGGAAAAATGAGGACAGATCTCCTGGGTTAGGAGAGATTTGAGCCCATTCCATTTCTGTATAGCTCTAATTGTTAGGAAAGAGGCAACTACGTGGCCCAATGGATAGAGCGCCAGTCTGGAATCAGAAAGACCTGAGCTCAAATCCAGCCTCACTCACTAGCTTTATGACCCTGAGCAAGTCACTTAACCTATGTTTGCCTTAATCCACCAAAAAGGGAAATGGCAAACCACTCCATAGCTTTGTCAAGGAAACCCCATGGACAACATGGGCCACAAAGTCATGAAGAGTCAGACATGATTAAATGATCGAACAACAACAACAACAACAAATGCCAGGAAGTTTCTCCTTATTTAAAAAAAAATCTAAATTTTTCTTTGCAATTTCAACCCACTGCCTGCAGTTTTGATCTTGAAGGTCAAGCAAAATAAGCCTAGTCACTTTTCCATCTGACAGTCCTTCAAATACTTAAAGATGACGCTCATTTCCTTTTGGTTCTCTTCTCTAAGCTGAACATCTGCAGTTCCTTCAGCCAGTCCTCATGTGACTTTTACCTTAAATGATGAATTATACTCGACTGTTATCTGACAAAGCCAGCAATCTGGACAGGGCATCCTGCATATTAAAGGCTATAAATACCTATAAAATATCTGGCAATATCATTATATAAACTACTAAAATGAATGCATTGGTAAAGTTGGTCTATTTTTTAAAAAATATTTAATTGGTATAGGCTTTAATAACCCATAATTCATCAACTACCAAGAAAATGCTTTATATAATTTATTAATTTTCACAACAATAAAGGTCAGCATCCACAGAGTTGAAAGTACCTAAAGGCACTCAGCTAATTAAGCTTCAGGAAATACAAGAGGAGTGCATTTTTCCCCCTGGGTGTCAAAATGTCTACTTTGAACTTTATAACAAATGAGAAACAAATGATGGATTTGTCACGAAAAACAATAAAAATTATGTCACATATTCCATAAATCATATTCAAATAAAATGGAAGAAAATGATATAAGCATCAACTAAGATTTACATGTAATTGGCATTCTATTTTTTATTCTAGAACCATTCCTAGAGGAGCCAATTTATGTTCATTTTATTCCAACACCTGTACTAAATAAAGATTTGGGATTGTTGTTTGGTTTCTTACTTCATATAATGGGGCCTAAAGGAATGAAGAATTGTTATTCAACACATGTTAATTAACATTTGCTGCATAGTCTATAGTAGAATATTCTTTCATATAGTCCTATGAAATGATACTCACTTCCAGCTTTATTATTAGGACTGTAGAGTAATATAGCAAAAGCATTAATAATAATTATATATGAATGATACGATCTGTGATGGGTTACTTTATTAATTAATTATTCATGCAATTTCCCTGAAATACATAGGACTACATCACTTTAGAGTCAGAGGAGCCCTTAGAAATAATCTAATTTAAACCTTTCTTTTTCCAAATAATGAAACTGAAGCCCAGGAAAGTCAACTGGCTTTTTCAATGCAACACATCTAGATAGCTGCTAGTTCATCTAGTTCATGCTTGAACTAGAACTCAGGCCTCATTATCCAAACAAATGAGAAATGATTGATGAATCCATGACCGAAAAAACAATAAAAATTATGTCAAATATCCCATATATCACATTCAAATAAAATGGAAGAAAATTATATAAGCATCAACTAAGATTTGGACTAAATTAACCAAATTTGGACCAAAGTCTAACAGCCCATTGCTTCAGGTCACACTACATAACAATAATAAAGGGAAGTAGACTCCCACATTAGGATGAAAGGAGAAAATGAAACACAGAGAAACTCAATGATTGGAATATATTTTCATGGCCTAGGAAAGGGAAAATAGATAAAACCAGGGACTCTTTAGCCTCCAATTTCATCTTTTTCCTTTTTCCCATTTCTACTTAAAATATACTTATCTAATCAATTTAAACAATCGATTAAGGCTAAGGCACTGAGTGGGACACTAAAAATATACAAAGCTGAGTATAAGCCACTATCCCTAAAGTATGATAAGGTAGATAACCTATACTGCTTCTGGGAAAGTCATGATGACATGAAATAGAGGTTCCGTATAAACACTTTGGGCCATGTTTAAACATTCTCTAACTGGTCCCAGCAAGCTAACCACATCATGAATAGGAGGTCTATTAAATGACTTTGAAGATATTCAATGAAGCAATGATTGACTTCTATTCTTCTTTCTGTCTTTTCTCTCTCTCTCTCTCTCTCTCTCTC
>CM053599.1:58172897-58202700 GCA_028646575.1 Pseudocheirus occidentalis | reverse complement strand
TGAGTTTTTTAGCGTATTTGTGTGGGAGCTGTGGTGCTTTGCTGCTTCTACGCCGCCATCTTGGCTCCAAGGCTGAGTCTTAAAGAGTCCAGAGAATTTTGAGTTTTCCATCCTTTCATTGGTCTCCTAGTAGCTGTTTCTCCCATAACAGTATGATAATACCTATATAAAGAGTGATGTACTAAGTGGATTGATGGCTTTATAAGAAACTTCAAAAAAAGCCTACATGATACCTGGGGGGACTTTTTGAGCATGCAATAAATAGACACTACCCACAACTAAGACCCTTGAGCTACCTCTTTGCCACATGGGTTCTCTAAGCCTGAGTCCACTTTCCCCAGGGATCTCTATGTACTTATGAGGGAGTGTGTCACAGATTTTTATGAAGGCATATATTTTTTTTTAGATAAATTGGATTTTATTTTATTTTTACTTTTTGGAGGGCAATTGGGGTTAAGTGACTTGCCCAAAGTCACATGGCTAGTTTTTTGTGTTAAGTTTCTGAGGTCACATTTGAACTCGGGTCCTCCTGACTCCAGGGCCAGTGTTTTATTCACTGCGCCACCTAGCCGCCCCCTGAGGGCATATTTTTAATCAGCTATAACTACTGTACCAACTTGGCAACTACCCCTTTCTAAAACTACTTAAGGCTATCTTAATTGATTCTCACATGACTTTGGGGAGAAAACATAACTGAAATGGGGGCTTGAGGAAATAAGGTTAGAAAAACTCCTCAGGGGGTATTCCTAGAACCTTGAGGTGGGAAATGTAACTTTGTTCTGAGAATCAAACTCTTTATGAGGATGTGCATTGGGATATGGTTTCTTTGAGCTTATGTGAGCCACAGAAGTGGTGCAGTCCCTTCCAGTTGCAGAATTTGACAGTGCTATGTATCATTGGATTCTGTATGGTGGTATCTCACATCACATATCTCAATTTTTTTCTTTAGCTTTGTACCCATGACTGCCCAAATGGTGAATCAAGTTCAGAATGTTTGGGAAAGTATTCTTTTGACAGTTAGGATCTCTCTTTTTAACGTATAAACCACTTTTGTCTTCATGCTAACATCTCTGGATAGTTTGTTATAGTGTTTATAATACTGAATTGGGAATCCGGAAAAACTAGGCTCAAATCCTTCCACAGACATTTGCTAGCTATGTGACCCTGGGCAAGTCAAATAACTTTTCTGGATTTCAGTGTTCTCATCTGAAAAATGAAAAGGTGGGCTTGACTACCTGTAAGATCTCAGCTGACTCTAAATCTATTAATTTATAATTATTTATTATTATTCTACTACCACTATTATTATTCTACTCTTAAACTTAGCAAGACATGAATTTTTTGGAAAAAAAAGTCTTTTAGGAAAGGTTTGTCTATAATGTCACAGATTTATATGCTGAAAACTTCCCCCTTCTGTCACACCACTGTGCCCCCCCGCCCCCAAACCCTGTGTTACGGTTTAATATAAAAGCAGCTGTGTGTTCGAAATGAGTTCTGAACACACTGTTCAAAGTTATAACTGAAGGCTTGTTCAAAATGTCAGAAAGGAATATCTTGCTTTTTCAACTTGGACAATAGTAGCCTCAGTCCTGATATCTTATTTAGATAACTGCAAATGATTTCATGATGGGTTAGCAGAATTTTTCTGGAATGTCTTCAACCTGTGCAATATCTTTGCTCTAATGGAAGAGACAGCAGCTCGAGGGGAAAGGCTGAGGAATGTGTGTCCTTGTTACTGTTTTTGACTTGCCAGTTCAGGCTGTCAATTATGATAATTTTAAAACTAATGTCATTGGTTGATTGGATGCATTATTATGTACTTCAGAATTTGAAGGACAGAAGGTATATTTGCAGATTCTAAGAAGCTAAGTAATGGAGACCTCTTTCTTCCCTCCTCCCATCCTCCCACTTCTAGGGTGCTAAGTGTTACAAAGTGAATAGGACTCATAGCAGTGCCTTAAAATGGAATTCAAAGTTGGCAAATTATGGATGAATTTTTTTCTGGGATTGTATGATTTGGGCATTTAACATTCTAATTCATAAACATTTTCATGTATGGATTGCAGGTCACATCTTTCAAATAAGCACCTGAATCCCGGGAAACAAATATTTTTAACCTTCAATTACCAACTTGTTTGTGACTGCATATGTATTCTGGTCCAAAGTATCTATGTTGTGCATTTCGATTAGTTGTCTTAGACTGAATTCTGATTGGTTTTGCAGTTATTTTTCTATCTCTTGCTTTGTGTACATTGATTGTTTCTTTTCTATTGTGTAATGAGATGGTGAAGTCTTTACTCTTGTTGATGGAAAACACAGCATAGGCTTTGCTAGTGTACTTTTCCCTTCAGGGATAGTTCATTTATTTTTTTTCAAAGTATTAAAAACCATTTTATTAGGTTCATTTATTTTTAAATTTAAAACATTTTGTGGAGAGAAATCAAGGAAATTGGGGTTGTAACTTCCTCAGGGTCACACATCTAGTGAGGGTGTCAAGTGTGTGAGGTCAGATTTTTGAACTTGGGTCGTCCTGACTCCAGGGCCAGTGCTTTATTCACTGTGCCACCTAGCTGCCCCAATACTTCATTTCTGAATTGCTGAGATGCTATTCTATAAATTGTGGACTCAAAAGGGTGGTTTCATGTCGTTTAAAATATTTTTCATATCAATTTAAAAATTCTAGCCATTTTTCTTTTTTTGCCTGTTGATTTTGAAAATATTCCTTTGAAAAGGAAAGTTAATTTCAGAATATAGTAGGAAAAAAGCAAATGCCAATTGATTGTCTGTAATTTATATCAGTTGTCTCATATCTTGAGTAGGGAATGCTGATTACTTTACTGTTGATGTAACTTTATATAATATGGAAGGAAAATCTGATTGTGTTACTGCCTTTAATGGACTCCTGTTGTTTTGCCAATGCAATCCAAACTCCTTATGTGGCTTAATTTTCAAGGACGATGATGTGATCTAACCTATCTTTGCATCCAGTAAGAACTATTTTCCATTTCTCATACATTGGAAGGCTCTTCACCTTCTCTTCGTTTACTTACCCAATCCCTAATATTAGAGATATCCTGGTTCCTCTTATTTATCCTTATTGGAATGGATTTTTTCAAGACTCAATTCAAATGTCACTTCTCCATAGAGTTATATAGCAGGAAAAGACCTGAGAAGCCATCCCATCTAAACCCCTCATTTTATATATGAGGAAACTTAAGCCTAGAAAAGTTAAGTGAGTTTCCTTGAGTTACACAAAGAATAAGCATTAAAGGTAGCATTTGAACCTGTATCCTCTGATTCTAGAGTATAAAGCTATGATATATTTTTAATCCCATTTAGTGATTAAACCAGGTAAGAATTGAGGCAAAAAATGGCCTAGTGGGACTTCACAAAAGAATCTATTTGAGCAGGGCCATTGTTTCTGGCCAGTTTGTCAGTAGTTAAGAACTATAGATAGAAGTTATAGAGATTAAAAGCTAGCATGTAGGACTGTCTTAAAATGGAATAGGTTTCTGTGGGGTATAGTTTTTCTCTGTTATTTATATAGAAACTTGGATGTACATTTTTGGCAACTCAGAATCCACTTATAGAAACCACATTGGAATTGCTGCCTTGAGCAAAGCTAATTAATGGATAACATTTTTATAATCCCTTAAAGGTTTAGAATACTTTTCTTTGTAACAATAGTCTTCTATTATGGTTCCCATTTTGCCGATGCAAAAACTGAGGCACTGTTAAATGGCTTACCTAGAGTCATATAGTTAGTAAATATTAGAGCCAGGGTTTTGACCATAAAACAAGTGTTATCTCAGCAACATATTCTTCACTGAAAATGCTTTTAGAATAATTTTGCAGTGTATAATGACTGTAATAGAAGGTCCTGTTTCTATAAGTTGCTTTATGGTCTGCAAAACATTTTGATTTTGATTTATTAGTATTATTTCAAAGCTTGATAATTTCACAAATATGGGTCCCCCCACCTCTGATGTACATAGAGGCCCTTATGTATGATGATGTCTTTCCTTTAAGGAAAACTACCACCCTTGAGACTTTTCTAACTTGGGAGCAATTTGAAAGCTGGGGGTTCACTTTCATACCACAATGAAGCATCAGAGCATTTTTAGTGGAGTAGTAGGGGAAGTTCATATCCATTTTACTCTTCATAGTTGACAGTGTGTTCTTATAATGCCAAATGCAATATTCACAGCACCTACAGCAGCCATGAATATGCTGGTGTAGTTGTGAATCACAAAATGTAACAGGCTTTCCACATGGAGGACAGAAAGCATTGATTCAAATACCAGAAAACCAAATCCCAAAACCATAAAGCCAAATTAATCACAGTGACCACAAAGTTGGTACACATAACCACTTCAGAAAACACCAACATTCTCAAGCTTTCCCAAACCTTCCCTCCATCAGGCCTTCAAAACAAAACAGGTTCCCTTAAGCAAGAATGCCCGTCTCTCACATAAGCAGCTTAGCCTCCATACTGCTTGCTTGCAGTAATTCTGGCTCTCTCTCAGCTTGTGATCAGCTTTTTATTCTGGCCATTAACTCCTCCCTGTTCCACCCCTTTCTGTTGAATCAGCAAATTCCACCCACTGTGGGTTTCACAAATTCTGTTTCTAAACAAAGACTTGAAAACTGAAAGAAGGAGCTAAGTACTTGTTTGCTTGCCATTATAAGGGGCAGGGAAAATCTTCAAATCCCCATTACCATTACAGTTCTTTTAAACAATATTTCAACACGTATTGACACCATTAAATGCACGAGAAAACTGAAAGATAGCAGAAGATTAAGTGATTTGTTCAAGTGATGAGACTCTAGTTGTGTTGCGGCGGGTCATCTCTAAAGAATTACAAAGACTCAGGTCAACTTCAAACCAGTTGGAAAGATTTATTATAGTCTTGAGGTTTCACACTCAGGCAAGTGACTAAGTACCATCCAGGAATTTAGCAACTTCAGAAAGGGAAGACAAACAATTTTATGGAGAATATGATGCTGATCACATCATCTAGATTTCCATAGAAGGATATGATTCATATAAAAAAGACAGGAAGGGTTTGACGAGGGATTAGGTAATGGAGGAGCAGTCCCAGCCTTAGTGTAACTGCGCATGTGGTCATCCATAATGCATAAGTTAGGAGGGTTTGTATATATAGCAATGATATTATAATAATCCTCTCTATGTTATAGGCTCACTCTAGATCAGTTCTTTACTATCACTGTGCAGGTGCTAACATAGAGTGAGCCCCTTCTATGGTTAGGTGGTCAAGTGTCCTGTACTACAGCCTGGTGGTTCTGTCTTTTGATAGGCTTACTATTGTGGTCTTGTCTGGTCAAGATGGATAGTTAGGTATTGTGGTTCTGTCTTGGGCTAAATGGATGATTCAGTTGTTATTGCACAACTGTTCTCCTGGGAAAGGGTCTAGGGGGAGTGCTGCATTTCTATCACATGGGCATGCCTACTGATTTTGTAGGAACTAAGAGTTTAGGGACAGACTTGTTCTAGTGAGCAGTGACGCATAAGTTAGGACATTGGGAGGGGGAATTTTTTGGTGGGGTAGGTAGATATGATGCGCCTATAGTGAAGTTTGAATATTGAGGCTGAGGGCAGTTCTGTTAGACTCCATTAGCAGGACATACAGAAAGTATAGACTAAACCTAGGATTTCTGACTTCAAACCCAATGCTTTTTTCCTTCACATATGTATCTACATTTATATCTATATATCATGATTTGAGAATCTTCTTCATTTAAAATTAAGAAATTATTTTGGGGGTAGAGCCAAGATGGCAGAGTAGAAACACAAACTTGGCATGAGCTCCTGCTCCAGTCACTTTCAATATATGTAAAAAAATGACTCAGAACAAATTTTAGAGCTAAAGAACCCACACAGTGACAGACAGAAACAAATCTCCTGCTGAAGGCAGCCTGGCAGGCTGAGAGGAAGGCTCTAATGCACCAAGCTGGAAGACAAGTGCAGTCCCACATGAACCATGTGATTCTGGCCCCAGGACTGCCCTGACCAGCACCTAGAGCAGACTTAAGGAGACTGAATCACCGGCAGGTGTGGCAGTTTCCAAACTTCTCAACCTATAAAACCCAAAGATAAAGTAAAATGTCAGTGTGGAACTCAGTTGGAACAGGAGGACAGAAGAGTGCGGTCTGGCCCCTCCCCCAGGGCAAGAGGTGGCACAGGCATGGAGGTGGCTGTAGCTGCTGCCTTGTGGCTGCTTCCAGAGCTCTTGGCCTACAGATTGTAGAGGAACCAAGGAACCATTCAGAGGGTAATTGCTCTTTCTTTAACCTGCTCGTTTCTTGATCATGGTTTTGGGTGGTAGTCTTGTGGTGTGTGGCCAGTGTGCCAGAACTTGTGGGGCTGTAGAGAGGGTACTCTCCCAATAGCTCCAGTAGCTGCAAAAATCCCAGCAATTTGGGACAAAGCTTTCTCCATTTTGTAAGCAGAGTTCTGCCATGGCAAAGAGCTCAAAAGTCAAGTAATAGGCTGGCAATATGAGTAAGCAGAGGAAGCACAAACGTACCATAGAATCCTTTTTTTGGGGACAAAAAGGATCAAAGCATGGAACAAGAGGAAGGCAACAAAGTCAGAACTCCTGTATCAAAAGCTTCCAAGAAAAATATGAACTGGTTATAGGCCATGGAAGAGCTCAAGAAGGATTCTGAAAATCAAGTAAGAGAAGTGGAAGAAAAATTGGGAAAAAAAATGAGAATGATGCAAGAAAATCATGAAAAGTGAATCAATAGCCTGCTAAAGGAGATCCCAAAAATACTGAAGAAATTAACACCTTAAAAAAGAGACTAACTCAAATGGCAAAAGAGGCCCAAAAATCTAATGAGGAGAAGAATGCCTTAAAAGGTCAAATTTGCCAGATGGAAAGGGAGTTTCAAAAACTCACTGAAGAGAAAAATTCCTTCAAAATTAGATTGGAGCAATTAGAACCTAATGACATTATGAGAAATTAAGATGCTATAAAACAAGTCCAAACAAATGAAAAGAAAATAGAAGGCAACAGAAGTTGAAAGAATTCACTGATAACCTCTTGAAAAAGATCCCCAAAAGAAAACTCATAGAAATACTATAGTCAAATTCTAGAGTTCCCAAGTCAAGGAGAAAATACTATAAGCTGTCAGGAAGAAACAATTTGAGTACTGGGGAAACACAATCAGGATAACACAAGATCTAGCAGCTTATGTATTAAGGAACTTGGATATGATATTCCGGAGGTCAAAGGAGCTAGGACTAAAACCAAGAATCACCTAAACAGCAAAACCGAGTATAATGGTACATGGGAAAATATCATCATTCAATGAATTGGAGGATTTTCAAATATTCTTTATGAAAAAACCAGAGCTGAACAGAAATTTTAACTTTCAAATATAAGAAGAGAAGCATGAGAAAGTAAACAGGAAAAAGAAATTATAAGGAACTTATTGAAGTTGAACTATTTACCTTCCTCCATGGAAAAATGATGATTGTAACTCATAAGATTTTACTCTGTATGTCAATTGTTGAAGGGAATACACACACACAAACACATGCAAACACACATATATATCTAAGAGGGTGTATGTATAAATGTATATGTGAATACGGGCATATGTATGTACATGTATACATAGACAGAGGGCACTGGATGAATTGAATATAAAAGGATGATGCCTAAAAATAATAAAAATTATCCTAAAGATTATATAAAATTGTATAATAAAATTATCCTAAAAATAATAAAAAAATAATAAATCAAGAGGTGAGAGAGGAATTTATTAGGAGAAGGAAACAGCAAGAGCTAGATCAGAGTAAATTATATCATATAAAAGAGGCAAAATGAAACTGTTCCAATGGAGGGGAAAAACAAGAAGGGGAACGGAATGGACAACCTTACTCTCACTGAATTTGGCTTAAGAAGGGAATGACATACACACTCAATTGGATATCTTACTCTAGAAGAAGTGGAGGGAAGGGAATAAGAGGGGGGAGGATAGAAGGGAGGGCAGATTGTGGGAGAGGATAGTTAGAAGCAAACACTTTTGAAAAGGGACAGGGTCAAAGGAGAAAACAGAATAATTGGGGGGCAGGATAGGATGGAGGGAAATATAATTATTCTTTCACAATATAAGTACTATGGAAATGTGTTGCATAACTACACATGTGGTATCTATATTGAATTGCTTATTTTCCCAGTGGGGGTGAGTGAGGAGGGAAAAATGGAAAAAAATCTGAAACTCAAAGTTTTAAAAACAAATATTTAAAAAATGTCTTTTATGTGCAACTGTGAAATAAGATATACACACTCTGGGATATTGAATCCCATCTTGTCCTACTAGAAAGTTGGGGGTAGGGAGATGAGGGAGGATAATAGAGACAACAGATTGGGGGAAGGGGTATTCAGGAGGCTTGCTATTTTGGGATGGGGGTATAGGGGAAAGATGGAGAAAAATTTGTAACTCAAAATCTGGTGGAAATGAATGTTGAAAACTAAAAATAAATAAATAAATTGAAAAAAATTATTTGGGAGCATCTTTTCCCTTTCTACTCCCAAACATTTTCAATAGTCAATGACTTTCTTTACAATTACATCAGCTTCCTAAATTAGCCCCAGGGGCCTTAGGTTGTGGAACTGGATAAGGGCCTGTGAAAGGCAAAGGAGCAACAATTCTCTTCCCTGTCATTGTTTTTACTTCTGAGAGCTGGATGCCCTGTTAGCACTATGGCAAATGTAAAAAAGCAAGTCTCTATGTCTTGTGGTTAATCACTGATTTCTCACCATTCTTCTTCAGGTTTATTTTCCTGTTCTAATACTGGTAAATTCTTATTATACCCATTGGTACATTTTGGGGGTTCATCTATCAATCTTGATCTATGTCTAGGAATTGGGCTATAGTGGGGGGGGGTCATAGTGTATGCTGGAATATCATAGTAGGACCCTACTTATAGGTGTGGTTAAGCATTAGAGTCGAAAATAGGAGACCTGGATGCTTAGTGAATTCTCTGCCACCAAATCCCTGTGTGATTTTAGACACTACACTTCCCAATTCTTGTCCTTTTTCTCATCTATAAAGTGTGTTGACCTACATGAGTTATAAGATTTCCTCTGACTCTGACATCCTCTGAGTCCCATACAGGTTCTTGGTTAGTTCATGACCCCAGATAAGGATTAACTCTGGGTTTCTTCTTCTTATTATTCAGTAGAAATCAGTAGGAATGTGAGAATCAGATTCTCAGGTATATAAGCCCTGCATGCTCCTGGAGACAGTAGTATAAACATATGCTATCCTACCGCATTTTTGACAAGTGAGGCATTCCTCAGAAAACCACTGGGTACTAGAATTGCATTTTATGCAAATATGTTCCATTTCTGACCACTGTGATTGAAGTTTTTTTTTTCCCCTTTTTAAACAAGTAATTATGGAAGACTTGCAGCAATGGTCTTTTTTCTAGTTTAATGTTTCTGGTGGATGCTCATGAATAGTGATGTTACACCTTAAGAATAAAATTATCCCTGTTCACTTGAAACACTCATTAAACAAACTTTGTAAATGGTTACATTGTCTGAAACTTGACAATCCCGGTTGGACTTTGATTAATGTTGCTCATTACTCGGATTAAGCTTTCAGCTTTGTTAAGACTACTCCATTGACTAATAATGTGAAGCATTTTACAGTGAAAAGGAGTCATGTAGATTAATGAAAGTTTTTAATCAATTAACTTAGAAGGGCTATCAAAAACCATATGAAAGGTCCAGGCACCTTGGAAAATGTCACATCTGTAATGGTTTGTAATTAACACCAGAGGAAAAAAGTCAGTTTCATGCCAGCTAAGAAGATTATGTTACAGGTTACTCTCCAAGGGCTACAATATTTTGATGAATTAAGGGCCACACGCTAGTAACTACCAAGAAACATTTTATTTAGCATAATTAATAGTAGTGCAACCATTTTAAATCATAGATTCATGAACAATCTTATTAAGTAGGAAAATCTAATCAGAGATATTGTCTACTGGATTGCCAGTGAAGGTAAATCAGGTGGGAGCCACAGCATACTACATGCTCTTAATTGGGACATTAATATGACAAATAAGGATCATGATTTAAATTTTTATAGCTTAGGACAAGATGGCATACAAGTTCTCTGCTATGTTGTATAATCAAGTGGATAATCAAACTGAAGCCTTGTATAACCTCATATCCCAGGTTAATAATGAATAAGAGAAGAATAATTAGTGAGACATCCATTGATCATGCGCTAATTTTTCATCAGTGGTTGGCAAATTAATTCAAGCAAGTAATTATCAGTCTTAAGTAGAAATCTATGTATGGAACATGAAACTTTTTCTAGTTATGGCAGCAAATTCCTAAAACCTGATCACTATTTCTAGGATCTGGAGGAAGTTTCATTTCTGCAATTCCCATGTTCAAAATTTAGAGGTTGTAATAAAGGCACATATAATCATAGGCCCATAAGCCACAGAGTTGCCCTTAGTCCAATTATTGTACAAATTCATTTTCCATTTCAAGTCACTGTTCATTTATATAAATAATGATATAAGAACTGCATTATTTGTTGAAAACAAGGGAATAGAACTAATCTTGGGTTCAGGAAGACAAAAGTTCACATTTCACCTGTGATACCCACGGGCTATGTGACTCTTAAGAAATTACTTAACCTAGGCATTCCCAAGGTTAGGTTGGACTGCCTATCCAGTTTTTCTAGAACATCTAGTCTATCCCAGGATGGAAAATCTATAATAACAGCAGTAGCAGCAGCAGAAGCAACAGCAACAGCAACAGCAAAAACAAAACAAAAATAATGTTGTCTGTTTGGTATCATATTCTGCAGAAACTCACTAATCTAGTCCCAGAGAATTTCTGCTCTCTGCTCTTAGTGAAATTTGTCTCCCTAAAATCTCACTATGTATGTTGATTCATTTGAGAGCAGAGATTTTCCCCAAAGCCTTGATACATATTTATAGCACTTTTCTCAAACATCAAATCACCTGTAAATGGCAATTGTTTTATAATTAATTGCTAAATTGTGTTATAGGCTAATAGGCAGTTAGGTGAGATAGTGTTTTGGGTGCTGGGCTTGAGTTCAGGAAAGCTTAGGTTCAAATCTTGTCATGGATATGAACTAGCTTTGGGACTCTGGGTAAGGTGCTTCACCTTTCTCAGCCTTAGATTCTTCACCTGTAAAATGAGGTAACAGCACCTGCTTCACAGGACTAGTGTGAGAATTATATGAGATAATACATGTAAAGCACTTTGCACACCTCAAGGTGCTATGTAACTGTTAACTTTCTTGTTCCTCAAGTATGATACTCTATCTCTCAAATCTGTGTCTTTTTATTCCCTTCTCTCCATAGCTGGAAGGCTCTCCTTCCTTACCTTTATCTCCTAGTTTCCCTAGATTACTTCAATACTCACCTCAAATGTTATCTTCTGCAGAAAGGAGAAGATTTGTTAATGCCTTCCTGCTTAGGTTATGTCCGATTTACTACATATATGTCACACATGCATGTAGTTGTTTGCATGTTATCTCCCACTTCCACTGTGAACTCCTTGAGAGAGAGGATACTTTTTTGCCTTTATACCCCCACCATTTACATTGGCATGTAGTGAAGGACATAGAGTAAATGCTTGTTCACCAACCGGTCTATCTGATCATCCGTATTGTCATCATCATTGTTGTCACCACCACCACCACCGTCATCATCATCATCATTGTTGTCATCGTCATCGCTGTTGTCACCAGTGTTATAGAAGTACAGAAAGATCCATGGTGATGGGAGGCTTCATGCAAGAGCTGACGCTAATGGATTTCATCTCTTGTACCCATTCTCTTTTTCCTTTTCCTCCTGACACCACCCTAATATAGGTGTTCCTTGCCAACCATCTTTGACTAACATATTAGTCTCCTCAAAACTTTTCTTGCCTCTGCTCTGACCCCGCTCTAATCAACTCTGCATAGCATTTTTATACATTGAATTGGTCGTATCAGTCTTGTTTAAAAATCACCACCCAACCAAGTTAAGTTCATACTCCCAGTCCTAGGACTAAAGCATTTTGGACTTTCATGCAGTCCAGTCTTATCTTCCATTATTTCTCTTCGTGCACTCTCACTTGCAGTCCAAAAGCAAAGGTTTGCAACTTTGCTCAGGATGTTCCTTTTCCCTGGAATACTCCCCTTCTCTTTGTCTTTAGAATTACTGATGAATTTTAACAGTATTTAAATGCTGTCTTCTCCAGAAAGTCCTCTCATTACTACAGCTATCTGTCCTGTTTCTTACCCCAGTTTTAGATAGTGCATCCTTTTAGGGCAGAGACCCAACTTTACCAAAATTTTACATTTCCCTTTACCATATAGCTCAGTGTCAGGTAGATTCTTAATAAACATGGTTAGGTTAGACCTTAAAGAATGTCTAGAAATTTGATCAGCAGAGAAAGAGAAGGAAGTTGTTTCAGATGAGGATAATATGAAAACAGAAATGGTATCATATTCTTAACCCTGTAGAATAACCTTACTAGAACAGGAGAGGAGTTGGAAATAAATTTGGAGTTGTATGGATCAATATTATTCAATATCTTGACTGTCAAGGAGCAGGGTTTGACTTTGATATAAAATACAAGAGAAAACTTAGAGCATGACCTTCTATATAAGTGGGGATCCAGGCTTACTGTAGGGACTGGCAGTTTTGGAATTAACTCTTCCTCATAAGATTAAGATTTGGATACTAGGCCAATCAGGGGACCAAAAGGAATTTGTAACATGTAAGAGACACACCCAGTGCAAGGAACTATACCCAGCACTGGCAATAGGAATAAAAAAATATTGAATAATTTGTATTCTCAAGGAGTCTACATTCTTACACAATGTAAGCTGAGTTTTTCTTTGGAACTTAGCAAAAGTTAGTTAGGTACCCTTCCAGCCTAGGTGTTAGTCCTCGACTGGGTAGAAGCCTACTTTTTCTATTGGACAGCACTCACATAGATGAGAATTTACTGCACTAGATAAAGAAAGGAAATAAAATAAGAAATTTAAATATATCTGTCAAATTAATTATTACTCAACGAAACTATGAAAATAGAACCATGTATTGGCAAAAGTATGGTTTTTATTTTCAAGATCTGTACAACTGGGAAGAACAGAAAGGGAAACCGAATATCCCTGCAGTGTGAAAATAGGTGTGTCAGTTCTTGTCATGTAATGGCTGTTGTCTCAGGTTTTTGTTGTGTGATCCCCTACCTTCTCAATACTCTGAACAACTCTCCAAAATTATAAATTTCAGGGAATGTGCCAACCTGCAAGGCTAGAGGGAGCTTCTTTAGAAATTCCCTATGATAATGAAATCATAGGTCTAGTAATTACCCTTAATTGCAATTTACCAAATGTATATAAGGAATCCATATCGTTTTATCTTTCCATCCTGTAAGGGACACCATAGTATAGATGACTGCCCTGTGCTATGTCTCAGATTCAAAGCTATTATCCTCCCTCATATCTCAGAGGAAAAAGTGTAGCATAAACATTACTGTCGAATTCCATTCAAGATTTGAAATATAAAACTATCCCATTGGTTTAAAACAGGAGGTTAGAAATAGGGTTTATGTTGTGAGGCAAGGATCCCCAACTGCAGATGGGGAAGTACCTCTAGGACCAAGATGAAAATTGGTCTGGAGGGAATAATATGTTTCTTTGTGTAAAATTATTCTTGGTTATTCCCTAGAGGCAAATAGCTGAAGTTCAACCTGTGATGTACAAAAATGCTTAACATACTTTGGCTCAGAAAAAAGTTTGTACCTCATACTCTTTAATCCAGCAATACCACTACTGGGTCTAAATCTCAATGACATTACACAAAAGGGAAAAAGGACCTACATGTACAAAAATATTTATAGCAGCTCTTTTTGTGGTGACAAAAAATTGGAAATTGAAGGGGTACCAATCAGTTGGGGAATGGTTGTACAAGTTGTGGTATATGAATATAATGGAATACTGTTATTGTATAAGACATGATGAGCAGGTAGATTTCAGAAAAAACCTGGAAAGACTTACATGAGCTTATGCTGAGTGAAGTAAGCAGTACCAGGAGAACATTGTACATAGTAACAGCAACATTGTGCAGTGATTGCCTATGATAGACTCAGCTCTTCTCAGTAATACAGTGATCCAAGATAATTCCAGGGGACTCATGATGGAAAATGTTATCCACATTCAAAGAAACAACTATAGAGTTTGAATGCAGATAAAAGTATACTATTTTCATTTTTTGAAAAAAATTTTTCTCAAAATTTTTCCTTTTTGTTCTGTTTCTTCTTTTACAGCATGACTAATGTGGAAATATATTTAACATGATTGTGCATGTATGACATGTATCAAATTGCTTGCTCTCTCAGGGAGGGAGGAAGAGAAGGAGGAAGAGAGACAAATTTGGAATTCAAAATCTTATAACACGAATGTTGAAAACTATCTTTACATGTAATTGGAAAAAATAAAATACTATTGAGTGGAAAAAAAGAATTATATGCCTATAAGCAGCTCTAGATTTCTGTTAGTAGCTACCCTATCTGATTACATAGAGCAAACTTTTAGACTTTATATCAAAGACTTTTTATTCTTATATGAGAGAGCTAATAGCCTCAGATACTATGTGCATATCACAGCTTGACTTTTCATTTCACCTTCATGCTTTTAACCTCCACTTCTGATCTTCTGGGCCAGCTACAAATAGTTGTCCAACTCCCATAAAGTCCTGGACAAGGACTTTCTTTTCCATATCTGACACTATTCAGACCTCTACCACCATAAAGTGTAATATCTGTGAGCACTTGTCATCATTTTTGACATATGAGAGTATCTTTCTGATAAAATAAGCAATATTATAAAGTCTGGATTCAATCTTGCCAGTTCAATGTAAGCTGGTAATGCCTGCTGCCTTTATTTGCATTGGCCTCACACTTCCTAAATTGAGATTTGCCTTAAATAACTTCTAGCACACTTAAGGACTTTTGCTCAAAGACCTAAAATATAACCTTGAATTGACCTGGGAAATATAACTGAACTCAAATATATTCATGGCCATTAGCTAGGACTTCGTCTCATCATTACTACATCAATCAAACGCAGTTAGCTCAGTGGCTTGAGTGCTGGACCTGGATTCAGGAACACTTGAGGTAAAATACAGCTTCAGACACTCACTAGCTTGCGCCTTGGGCAAGTCACTTATCTTTTGTTTGACTTAATCCATGGGAGAAGGAAAAGGAAAACCACTCAGGTATCTTTGCCAAGAAAACCCTATGGTAAGTTGGATATGACTGAATGACAACATTTCAACTATTAAGTAATCTCTCTGTTTCACTATATCTCTTATCCTTATCTCCTTATCTTTTGTATCTCTCTCTCTTTCTCTTTCACACACACACACACACACACACACACACATCTCACTGACTACTTAAAGTCACTTTATTTGCTCTCTACTCTCTATGCCTCATAGCTGTTAACACTCTCTTTTACAAACACCCAGGACCAATTTCCAACTTGTACCTATTCTACCATTAAGCTTTATCAGAGGAAGAGAAGATAGAAGAGATATGATAGCTGTCTTCAAGCATTTGAGTGGCTATCATGTGGAATAGAGATTAGAGTTTTTCAGTGTAGTCCTACTGGGAAGCCAGATGAATGAGTATAAGTTGAAGAGAGGGGGCAATCAGGTGGCTCAGTGCCGGCCCTGGAGTCAGGAGAGCCTGAATTCAAATTTGACCTCAAACACTTAACATACAAAACTATCTGTGTTACCTTGGGCAAGTCACTTAACCCAATTACCCTACCTCCCCCCCCCAAAAAAAAGCAAAAGAAAAGAAGTTGAAGAGAGGTAGGATTATTTTAAAATGAGAAAAATTCCTACTTAGAAATGTCAAATATTGAGTGGGCTATCTCAGAACATAGTAGATTTCAACTGATCAAAGGTTTTCTAGAATTTTTTAGAGATGTTGTAGAGTAGGCCCGTGTTCCATATGCATTGGAGTATATGTCCCTTGTGCACCCTTTTTCCTTTTTAGTTGCTATAATTCTAAAACTATCCTGCCATGCTCTTAAAGCCTTAGGAGTAAATACAGATTATAAGCTTTTTTGCCTTCCATGCACCATTGTCTCCCTTTAAAACAATCCCCAGAAAATCCCTAACAGGATTTTGAACAGAAAATGGCAGGATTAAAGATATATTGAAGACATGATAATCAGGCAGTCATAGGTAGGAAGATGTGGAGAGACAAAAGCTTAAATCAATAAGACCAATCAAGAGACTTTTGTAATAATCTGGCCTTGAGCAGATGGAGACCAAAATAAGAGCAACCACTGTGAAAATAGAAAAGAAGGGATAGATATGAGAAAGATCTTAATGATTTTCATGACTGAGGGAGGGAATATAGATGATAAAGGGGAGGTATACCAAAAATTATTCCAAAATTTTGCAGTGGACAACTTGGGAAATCATGATGCTACTGAACATTGAAACTGAAGGTCATTTGGCTATAAGGGTAGAAAGTAAGGGGAATAATTTATTTTCAGGTTTCCACAGAATGTCTAAGAGGAATTATTCACTAGGTAATTGTCAATGTGGGACTAGAACTTAGATGAGGGTAAAGGTAATTGTAGATGATTTTCAAGCAACTAATGCCCTATATTACATACTTCCCAGAAAGGGTTTAAGTATAATTGACAATTAAATCAATCAATCAATCAATTTATCTATCTATATTTAGTTCTATATATTTATATGAATGTATGTGCATATAGATACTTATATATATACATAAACAGATATATGATTTCTTTAACAAGTGATAACTTCAAGAAATTTGAACATTTTTGTGATTTAATAATACTTCAGGGATATGTTACCTGACATTATGCAAATGATCTCAAATACCTTGGCAAAATAAGTATAATTTTAGATTCTGCAAAGATATTTTAAGGAAATTCAAGCTTTAAGAAATACCAGCACACTTTTCTCATATTGAATATAGCAGAATTCAATTAAGTTGAAGTACATTGGAATACAATAGTTGAGCAGCATGAAAAGAATTATACTTGATTTATCATGGGAAGACCAGTTAGTATGAATTATATATTATTTTGAGTTAGGTTCTACTATGAATTCCTGGCTCTCCTCTGACTCAGTGAAAAGACAAATTTGACTAGATGACCTCTAAAGTCCTTTCTAGATCTAAATCTACAGTCCTATTGGCATATATATATATATATATGTATATATATATATATATATATTAATAACTTCTTGGAATATGTTTAAATTACAAAATAAGTCAACATCAATGTTGATATCTTCAAATGTTTCATGAAACACAAATGCAAAGTAATAAATGCATTGAAGGGAAACCAAATTAGAAAAATTCTTAGTTACGTTAATTTGTTGGTATTTTGCACAATAGACACTTCACATTTTAAGTATCATTGTTTTGCTCATTGATTTATGTGTTAACAAATATGAGGGCAATTGACTTGAAAACTAACTATTTTTATTCTATAAGTTATTGTTGTGTTTTTTAATGTTATTATAATTTTCTCCTCAATTCCTTCCCTTAAGCCTCCCAGTCAGCCTTCCCATAAAACAAATAACGTTTTTTTTTAGATGAAGTCTTTATTTTTTATTTTTTGCTTTTTTTTTTAGAGGGCAATTGGGGTTAAGTGACTTGCCGAAGGTCACATGGCTAGTTTTTTTGTGTTGAGTCTGAGGCTGGATTTGAACTCAGTTCCTCTTGACTCCAGGGCCGGTGCTCTATTCACTGTGCCAACTAGCCACCCCAACAAATAACATTTTAAGAACAAAAACAACCACATTGAGGTACAATTTTATAATCCTTCATCTTAATCATCCTTTTCTGGATGCTTTCTATATTATCAATGCCATTTTTGATATGTGGTACCTTGAACTAAAGATAAAATTCCAGAAGAGTCCTGATAAGTTAAGAGTTAAGTGAAACTACCACACTTTTCTTTACTTCTCTCTTAATATAGCCTATGGGCTCATTAGTGTTTTCGGTTGCAGTGTTCTACTATTTATTCACACTGAATTTACAATTTCCTAAAACCTTTAAATATTTTTTAACATATATACTGTTTTGCCATGTATCTTGTGTTTGTGAAGATAATTTCTTTTCTAATTCTCATATAATTATCTCTATTAATAGTATACATGTTTCTATTAAGTTTTAAACTATTAGATTCTCCTGAATGTCTGAAGTTTTCATTGTTTCCTTCCCTTTCCATCCCTGAATAGAATTTAAGATTTTTGAGGACAGGGATTTGTTTCTCTTTCTTCCTCTTTGTATGACCAATGTTTGGCAAGTTACCTTACCTAAAATAGGCTTAATACGGGCTCGCTGACATGAATTTTGAAATTCTAATTGTAATTCAATGTCTTATCTATCTTGCCTAGCTTTATGTCATCTGCAATTTTTATACATATGCTGTCTGTTGTAAGCTAGAACTGACTATATTAGTCCTGATTTGACTATGCTGGCTGGTTATTTCATGTTAAGAAGTCAAATGAAAGGAGACATTCCTTCACAATGCATCTAACTGTTAATAAAAGAAGGCTTACTTTAGCCATAACAAGGAAAGGAAATTCACGGAAGGGGAAAAGATGGAAAGAATTGCTTCCAATTAGCACAAAATTACTGTGCTACTAAGACCCAAAGCCTGAGAAAAGAGCTTCAGATTCTTCTATCCTGGCTGATTTTTAACCAAATAGACCAAGAATTTATGTGAAAAACTGGAACCTCAGTCAGTGAATCTAATTACATCTCAAAGACAGTTTAAACACCTTTTGAGGAAAAGCTATCTTCACCTGTCTGGGTTGAGGTTTAATGATCTTGGTTCTTCCATATGCTCTATGGCCCTTTTCAATTAAATAGGGCAAAAAAAAGCCAATTCAGGACCAGGGAGAGTTCCACGGTATCCCAGGAATGTTTCCTCACTTATATAGTGATCTATTGACGATTCATTTTTGGATTTAACTATTTACCCTGTTTCAAATCCATCCAACTATAGTATTGCTTAACCCACAACTTTGCCTTCTTCACAATTATTATATGATAGTCTTTGTCCAATACTATGTAATTGTTATACTTGTGTATCAATAATGCAATACTCACAACGCCCATGGTGGTTATAAATATGCTGGTATAGTCATGAATCACAAAATGTAGCAAACTCTCCACATGGAGGGCAGAACCAAGGTCTTTATTCAGAAACCAGAACACTGAGTCCCAAAACCAGAAGGACAAGTCCCAGAACCAGAAAGCCAAAGTCATAGTGGTCATGAGGTCGATACACATGGTTAATGCTGTGAACACCCACATTCCCAAGCCTTCACAAGTAGAACAGGCTCCCTCAAGCAGGGATCCCTCTCAGGCTCACGATAGTTCCTCAGCCTGGTCCTTGGAAGTTCTTGGTAAAAGCTGCAGAAGGAGGATCTCAGCAAAAGGTGCAGTCTCCAGGTGGTGATTGAGAGAAAATCTGATGGTCCTGCTGGTTCTCTTTCTTATATACAGTACAGCTCCTTCCTGTGCTTCCCCTTCCTGTTAAGGTGTTAACTACTCCCAAGGAGTTAACTTGAAGTAAGGAGTTAAGTGCCTTTACTAGGTGCCTATAGAAAGGGGCATGGAAGATCTTCTGATGTCATTAATATGACAGCTTGGTATATATGAACTTACCATTAACAGACATTTATGAGTTAGAATTGACTATTGTTATGCTTCAAAAAATATACCATTTTTTATTTTTCACTTTAATATAGTTATAAAAACTAATTTAAATATTTGATACAGATGACTCTCAGAGCTTTATGTACAATCTTAGTAATTCTTGTGCGCTAGAACATGTTAATTTTTGTATTCTATAGGCCTCTCAAACTATGCGTGTTTAAAATAGAACTCATCAGATTTTCTCCAAACCCATCTTTCTTCCAAACTTCCCTGTTTCTTTTCAATATACTGCTACCCTTCCAGTCACTAGGTTTATGACCTCACATTATCCTTTACTCTTCTTTTTCACTCATCAGAAATATCTAGTCATTTCCTAAATGTTGATTTCATCTCCCTAGCATTTCTCTATACAAATAATATGTACCTTAGTTCACGTCCTCATTATTTCCTGCCTGAAATATTTCCATAGCTTCCAAGCAGGTCTCTTTGAGATAGTAAACAAAACAAAACAGCAACAAAAAACTAGAACAAAAATATATGACTACTGATTGGATAAAAGCTAAACAGATTGTGATATATAAATATAATGGAATATTATTGTGCCAAAAGAAATGAGGGATATGAAGAGTTCAGAGAAATTTGGGAATATGTCTGAATAGAAGCAGAGTGAGACAACCAGAAACAGTGTAATGACCCATCTTGCTTTCTGGGGATTGATGCTGAAACTAGTTCCTTTGTCTTTATAAGAAATGACAGATGGCAGTTGTGGAATGAAGTATATGATGAAGTATATGCCAACAGTCAGTTGACCAAAAAAATATTAATACTTACTTTGTGCCAGGTTCTGTATTAAACAGTGGTGGTACAAAGAAAGGCAAAAATGCCAAACAAACAAAGAAACAAAAAAAACCATGGTCTCTGCTCTCACAGAGCTCATAGCCAATGGGAAAGACAACATACCAAAAATGTACATGCATTGTAAAGGGAAAGTAATTTCAGAAGAACAGTATCATAAGTGCAGTGGGGATGGGGCTATGTGACTGGGAAAGTTTCTTTCAGAAAGAGGAATTTAATTGAGTCTTGAAGTAAGCCAAGAGGCTGAGGTTAGATCGGGAGAATATTCTATTCAGGACAGCAAGTAAAAAGGCACAGAATTAGTCAGGAGGTATGTAAAGCAAAGATTGCTGGATTTCAAACCATGTGGAGGAGAGAAGAGTAAGAAGACTGGAAAGATAGACAGAAGTAAGATTGTGAAAAGGTTTAGAAGTCAAACCGATTTTACATTTACCCCTGTAGGTAACAGTCACTGGAGTACACTGAGTATGAAGGTGATATGGCTAGACCTGAGCATTAGGAAATCATTTCAGGAGCTGAGCAAAAGATGAGCCAGAGTGGGGAGAGATTTGAAGCAAGGTGACCAAACCCCAAAGCTATGAAATATACTAGGGATAAGGTGATGAGATCTTGCACCAGTGTGAAGGCTTTATGGAGACAAATGCATGTTTACCAGAGGTATTGTGAAGATAGAGATCCAGTATGTGGGGTGACTGAGTGAGAATTTAAAGATAATGCTAATATTTCTAGCCTGGGTATCTAAAAGGATGGTAACAGAAATATGAAAACTAGGAAGAGAGCAGAATTTTAGGGGAAAGATAATAAATTCTTTTTTGGACATACGTTTGACAAAGATGTAAGACAATTAGGTTGAGATGGCCAAAACATAATTGGTGATATAGGCCTGGAAGTCAGATTCGTACTGTATAAATAAATGTGAGAATCATCTTCATTGAGATGATAATAAAATACATTGTAGTTGATGAGATCATGAGTAAAACATAAAGAGTGTGTAGGAAAAATGCCAAAGTGTGCTTGAAGCATAAAATTCTCCCCTTATGCAGTTTTTGTTTATTTTTCTAGAAGTAAGCAAAGAAGTAACATGGAACAAAAAAAGAAAAAAAATATTAAAGCATCTGAATCAGTATGCTGATAATGAGTGTTTATTCCCTACTTTCCTTTGTCCCATTATGTTTTGAGATACAGCATAAGCAATACATTTAAATCTAGTCTTTGTTTTCCATTTGGAGAGTGAATACCTGATTCGAAACTGAAATAGCTCTTTAATAGTATGAGGAATCCTAAGAAGGCAGATCATTTTGAACTATTTATGGCTGGCTAGAATCTATGAATAATACAATGCCCACACATCTTAAATGACATGGCATGAACTAAAATGTGTGCAGATTGCCAGAGAAGGGAAATGGTGTAATGTCTTTAAATGTGATATTCATCTACAAAGGCTTATTGTTTGTCAAGTCCTTGTAGATTGTGGGATGACCTTTAAGGATCTGAGGATGAATCAAACTAACATCTTGAACAATAGAGTTCTTTCAACAAGAGAGCATAATCAATGTCTTCATTTTGAGTATACCACAAGCTCATGTAACCTTTGACCTGACAGTGAATGGGGAGATCATTCAGTCCAGATTTTATTTTGCAGATAAGAAAGCTCAGCTAAGCCTAGAATGATTAAGTGACTTGCCCAATGTTACACAGCTTTTTACTGTAAGGGTTGGGACTTGAATTCAGGTCTCTCAAGTCCCATGGTCATTGCACAATACCATACAAGTAGAAATGATATCAAATTAAAATTAAAATTGAATCCTGTGATATATACATACACATATACACATGATGCACATATACACACATACAATACACACATATGCACATACATCTGTGCACATGTATATGCACACATGCATACACACATGTAGCAGTTAGGAAGTTTAATGGATAGAGCACTGGTGCCTGAGTTCAAATCTGTCCTCAGTCATTTGACATTTACTAGTTGTGTGACCCTGGGCAAGTCATTTAACCCCAGTTGCATCTCTCTCTCTTGCTCGCTCTCTCCTTAGTCTCTCTCTCTCTCTCTCTCTTTCCCTCTCTCTCTCTTACTCTTTTTCTCTCTCTCTGTATATGTATGTGTATATATAAGTATATATGTGTACATATACATATTTATACAGAGAGAACCAGAAATTAATATTATGCATGTTGTATTTTTACTTATTTCATTAAATATTATTAATTAAATTAAATTAATTAATTAAATTCCCAATTACATTTTAATCTGTTTGTAGCATTATTATGAAATTTTGCAAGTGGTTTGTGTCCTCCATACTGTGAGCTGAAAGCTCTGACATACAGCATTAAAGGCATTTTGAGCATAGGAGATTTTTAAAGTACAACCAGAGATTAATTTTATGCACTTTTGATATAACAACCAAAGGACAAGGACACAACATAGGTTATTGGTCAATTGCTAAAAATTTGTTGTTTTTCTTGGGTAGGGGACTCCCCCCATCAATGTGGGTAACTTCTAGGGTGAAGCTATTTATGGCTGTAGATGGTCCATTCATCTGTAACTTGCAGTCTCAGAGAATGGCTTGTTGTACTCAGAAGTTAAGCGAATTGTCCCTGGTTAGATAGCCAGTTTATGTCAGAGACAGTATTTGAACATAGAATTTCCTTACCTCAAGACTGGTCCTACCTCTGCTACATGTTGCTGCCTCTTACAAAGAAGTTACTAGGTATAAAAAGAAGGGCTCAAGCCTCTATCTTCCTGTTCAAGTCTAGATTTCTGTATACCATGTGAAACCGCCTCTTTCACATTTTCATGGTTGGTGTTCTACATTTTTAAATTTCAAACATATTTAGAAGAGAATAGGAAAGTATCTAATAGTTTTTAAATTAAGATCTATATTATTCTTCTATGATGCTATCATTTTTCTATCATTTTTTGTGTATTCTAGGGATTCTTTTCTATGTCATGAACACCTTTGATTTTTTGATGACACCTACAGATCTCTTTTCATAATAATATTTTAAATGCATAGAGAATTAACAAGGAAATAAATTATTTTGAAATATAGTTATTAAAGTATTTTTAAAGAGTCATAGACCCTAGTAATACATCTTGACTTGAAACTTCATTTTTACCAAAGTGTACATGTTTTTAGGCCCTCTGCATTCCAAACAAGGAAACTGAAATAGACATTTCTTTTCTGTCCATGAATCTGAAACACATTTTCAACGCTCTTCCTTAGGTTATCTTCCCTAACCTGTAGACTAAAACAAAAATGAAAAGATCACACTGAAGACACCTGTTGTATTGGGGAAGATCTGATAGGAACATTGGAAAAGATGGAGAAGAGGAGATTGATGGTCTGAAGAGTTAGTAAAAGGAAGTAAGGAGATTCATGTTAATTAATAAAAATTTGAATTGATATAGTACTTTAATATTTGCAAAGCACTTTACACTCTATAATCCTACAAGGCAGGTAGTACTTTCATTACTTTCAATATATACATATGTATATATTCATATGTATACACACATGTATGAGATCAGGTGGCTAGCTTATTATTGCACACATAGTAAATCTCCAAGGCAATATCTGAAACTGGATCTCTGGCCTCTAAGCAGAAAAATCTATTGTTCATTTCCCACCACATCCATTTCTGCAATGCCTTAATTCAATTTGGCTATTTGCTAAATGTCTTGAAGAGGAAGCAATTACTTATTTTCCACAAGAAAGAAAGAATGGAAAACTCAAAATAAAAGCATACTGTTGGACCATCCATTATATTGCTCTACAACTTGACTCTACTCCCTCCATACTGATTAAATTAAAGGTGTATAGGACGGTCTTGGTGACCAGATAGTGAGCTATTAGCAGAGAACAAGGCATATTACATTAGAGTTTGCCAGATAGTAGCTTTTGGTTAATTATGTACCTTCTTTGCTAAAAAGGAAGGTTATTTAAAGGTATGAGAAGTGCTTTGGCAACTCAGATAGATCTGTGATCTTTTCAATATGGATCTTACTCCCAATGATGTAGATTACTGTTTGTCCATGCCTCCTCAGTCTGGGAACTTTTTGACATTTTCTATTGTAAATTAAGGAATACTCAGGTCATCTCATGGTTATCCTTCTTTCTTTCTGCACAAGCAATGCATCATCCTTTTCAATCGTACATTTACTGGTGGCATCCTTTACTTCAGTTCTTCATTGCTGATCCTTTTCTAGTCTGTGGTACATACAACCTGATCAAGGCTATCACGTGCCTTATGATTGCCCTTTGAGTGACACACAATGTTAAATTTTTGGAAATAGGAGTGTTCTAGGATTTACAACCAGTTCCACAAATTATAGCACTAGCAGGGATAGCTGGGTGGCAAAGTAGATAGAGTGCTGGGCCTGGAGTAAGGAAGAGCTGAGTCTTAATTTAGCTTCAGGGACTTGCTAGTTGTATCACTCTGGCAAGTCATTTTATCTCTACTCCCCTCAATTTCTCCATCTGTAAAATGGGGAAAATAATAGCATCCACCTCCCAGAATTGTTTTGAAGCTCAATTGAGATAAAAATTATAAAGTGATTAGCACATTGTCAGGAACATAGCACTATATAAATATTTATTATTATTAGTAGTAGTAGTAGTAGGAGGAGGAGGAGGAGGAGGAGAAAGAGGAGGAGGAGGAAGAGGAGGAGCAGGAGAAGGAGAATGGCAAAATGTATGAAAAAATAAAAAGCTTCTTTCAGGAAGAAATTTGTAATAGTTAAAGAAATAAGCAATGCAAACTTATCTTCTGTCATTTAAACATAACATAAAAAAATAAAAACAAACATAAAAAATAAAAAAGGATTAATTAAAAAAAGATATCTAAGAAGTCATATGTAGTATCGACTTTAAAGTCGATGTTGTCTCAGTACCTTCATGGGTTGTTTTCTAAAAATTATAGAATAGATCTGTGGAGATCATAAGTGGATTGGTGAAAGGAAGGTATAGAGGGCCTCATTGCTTTTCCTGGTCTCTCAAATAAGAGCAGTCTTGTGTGAGAGGGTAGTGGAGATAGCCCCTAGGGGATCTATTGGGATTATATACACCTGCTTTCTGCAAGCCCTTTCATCAGCTGTATCTTGAATGCTCACAATTATTCTCAGCTATGGATGCTCCAGGAAAGTTATCCTCTGAATAACTTACATGAACCCATGAGACAATTCCATATCTGAATCAGCTTCTGCAAGCCAGCTCTACAGCCTAACCTTACAATAAGTATACCTTACTTTCAGATAGTCTGATATTCTTTTTTCTCTTATAGGGAAAAAAGATTAATTTATCAAAAATGTATTTTAATATGATTTTAATTTTGTAAAGACTATTGCACATGCAAACGTGAAGTATTATACAAATTTGCATTGTTATTATTAGGATTCACAGCAAGATTTTTTAAAATAGCAAACAATGTATTTCTGATAATTATTACATTTGCACAAAATTTGTATGCAATTTTCCAGTTTACTGAAAGAGATGTGACTAGTATGGTAACATTATGCACAATTAATCGTGTGTGTATTGTTCAATATGCCCCTTTGTTTAACTATTATGA
Source organism: Pseudocheirus occidentalis (assembly GCA_028646575.1). Taxonomy (NCBI): domain Eukaryota; kingdom Metazoa; phylum Chordata; class Mammalia; order Diprotodontia; family Pseudocheiridae; genus Pseudocheirus; species Pseudocheirus occidentalis. The sequence continues at coordinate 58,176,496 of CM053599.1, read as the reverse complement.
TGATTAATTTTCATTTCTTTGGACAAAAGATCACCATTATTAAATGGTACTTTGAGGAGATGAAATAAGACAGTTTCACATATGGAAAGCAGAAGAAATATACCCGAGACTACCCTGAAGTAGAGTTCTTGATGATAGCAGGCAGTTTAGCTGAGAACAGGAAGGAAACCACAAAAATGGTTAGCTTAGCTTGTATGGTACTAAAAGGATAGGGAAAATAGAAGAGAGAGATTCTTTAAACAGAAGCCTTAGGTAAGCTGAGATCCTATGGGGCAGGGAATATCCTACTAAGCTCTCCAAATGACCATAAATCACAAAATAATCATTAAGCCTGTAAAGTGCTGAAAAGAACTACAAATGGTTTCTCTCAATCCCACTGGGCACATAGGTAGTAATTGCCCTTAGTGGCTTCTTTTGAGTTGGAGAAGTCATCTAGAAAGCTAGAAGCACAGCACTCACCGTCTTCGTGTGTATATCAATTATATTAAGCCTTCAGTTGACTTAATGTGACCAATTAGTTTATGGTCACATTGACTATTCACTCTGTGTCATAATTTGTCACAGATGTGTTTAAATTCTGTCTCTGATAGTTACTGACTGTATCACTATAAGCAACTCACTTCTCAGTGTCTTAGGCAGGTTTTTTAGGCTAGAAATAGAAAGGTGCATCAGTGGTCTGTACATATGATTTCATCAGTGTGGAAATTTCCTCCACTGAGCAAGGCAATTCATTTATTACTTAGAATTTTAGAGAGTTGCCTGAGATATGGAGAGCTTATGTAACTTTCTCATGCTTACACAGTCAGTATAGACTGGGTCAGAAGCAGGAACTGAATATATTTTAGAGACAATATCTTGTAACAAGCAGTTAGATAGTTAGCCTGGGAGTCAATAACACACGGATAAATAAATTAGTTCACACAGAAATTTTATTGCTTGTGTGTATAAGTATAGAGATTTATGAATGAGTTAGGGAACTTTCTATAGTTTCTTTTTTCTATTTGAATAATGCACAGTATATTTTCCAAATGTCAATCCCTAGACTATAATTCAGAACCTGGTCAATAAAAATTTCATTCCTCTTTGGCCTCTGGAAGCCTCATGGTCTGTTTGTGGGGAGAGAAGGCTCACAAATGTGTGCATTTGTCAGAAAGTCTCAGAAGAAGGAGAGTAAGGGGAAAGAAGGAATACACATTTTTATGTTGTTTTTATATTACTGTTGTTCAGTTTAATTGTGTCCACCTTTACATGAACCCATGGACCTTGTCCATTTCTTTTTCTTGGCAAAGATATTATGGTGGTCTGCCATTTTCTTCTCTATTGTGACCCCATTTCATGAATTAAGCATTGAGGCAAATCAAGGTTAAGTGATTTGCCCAGGATCACACAGCTAATCAGTTGCCTGAGGCTGGGTTTGGACTCAGATCTTGATTCCAGGCCATTTGCTCTATCTACTGCCTCACTTAGCTGTCCCGAGAATTTATCTTGCACCTACTATGTGTCTTCATTTGATATTTTATGGAAACCTCACATAGAGTATATGTTCACATTGGTGGTCAGAAGAAGTGATACAATGTCACTCTCAATACATCTCTTAAGAACTTTGGAATTGATTGTGAGACATGGGAGACACTGGCATAGGACTGCTGTATACACAAAGCAGAACTGAAGTAACTCAAAAGATGAGATTTGCAGATTTAGAGAATTCGCCTGAAATATTCACATGGAGTAAAAAAAAAACAAACAAAGCTAAGAAAAATGTGTCCCATTTTCCCATGAGTCTTTATTCTTATATACTCAGAGCCATCCTGAGACTTGTATCCCACTAGGAAAGAATTTGAACTGTGATTTACCAATGGAGCAGGCCCTTGACATTCTGATGATTATCTGTTTCCCACAGATCCTATAGACATCCCCCCAGTAACATTGTGTCATCTTGTGGTTTAACTATGTCCAGAAGGGAAATACATGTTAGGGCTGTTAGATAGGCAATATACCCTGATATAATCAGGGAAATACATATCTATCTATCTATCTATCTATCTATCTATCTATCTATCTGTCTGTCTGTCTGTCTGTCTGTCTGTCTGTCTGTCTGTCTGTCTGTGTCTGTGGGTCTGCCTGCCTGTCTGTCTGTCTATCTGTCTATCTCCCTGATATTTGTCTATCAACCCACAGACACTCCCCCACTGTTGCCATTTTGGCATTTAAAGCTGCTCTTTACAATTTGGCCCTTCTGTAGTTTCCCAGTTTTTTTGTATTACTACTCCCTTCTTTATATTCTTTGATCTAGCCACATGATACTAATTGCTTTTTCACACAAGCAATACCTCATCTCTCATCTCTGTGCCTTTGTACTGGAATGACTGTTGGGTTAGAATGTAACCCCTTTTTCCTTTCATCTCTTGGAATTCTGAGTTTCCTTCAGGACTCACCTCAGTGCCATCTGTAGTCGGGAAAACTTTCCTGATTCCCCAGGCTTTTAGTGTCCTTTCTGCCATGACCATTTTGCTATACACACGATATACACATATGTAAATATACATATATGCACGTGTATATGTATTTACATTTATGTTGTATATATTCTTATATGTATTCATATTGTCTTCCCTCTTAAAATATAAGCTTTTAGAAGGCAGGGATTGTTTCAGTTTTGCTTTTATGTCTCCATGTTTAGCGTAGTGCCAACTAATAGTTTAATAAATATTTCTTAACTGATAAGTACCACTCCTCTTCCTATCATATTGATACAGTCCAAATAATCAATTAATCAAGTAACAAGTTTTTGTTAAGTTCTTAACTTACTGTAATAGCTAGTGTAAAGTACAGGTCCATTGTTTCTTTCATATTGTGGATTTAATGCCTTGTTAAAGCACCACCAGGACCACATGATAGAATCATTATGCTCTGGGTATTTCCATTCTTTTTATAGCCAGAATTTGAGGTTACCTGTGAGGTAACTTTTAAGCATTGTCACTGCTAAGGAAATGTCATTTCTTTGGCTAGAAGGCCAAATTTCTAGATAACCCCCATGCCTGCAATCTCCCTTTTCTGCCTTGAAGAATAGATCTCTTGAACTCCTGAACCTGACATTGTCTTCTCATGAAGGAATGGCATTAGCCAGGAAATCTCCCTTCATTTAACTAGGGCACTTGAATTCAGAAATGACATTGTTGAGGATTTTTCCCCTTAGGACAAATAGGCAACCCCTTGTTTGATAATGTCCTAAGATAACCATTAATAATACTATTGGTTCCAAATTCACAATGTACTTTACTCTCAGGATCAGTCTGGAAGGTAGGCAGAAAGGGACAGGGTAAAAGAAGAGCTAAAACATTTCAGTCAGCTCCTATGTCAGCAAAACGGAGGGACTCTTCTATCAGCATCCATCCTCCCCCAAGATTCTGAGCCAATTAATTCATGTTGTAGATACCCAATTAGTGAAAGCTATCAATCTAGCCATGCAGTAGCTTCAAACCAGTTTCTGAGACTTAATTGGGAGAAGCTTTTTGTGACTTTGCAAATCAGTGTTTAATGACTGATTGTTCTCTCAATAAGATACTGATTGGCATGTCTACACTCTTCCTATGTAAATG
>CM053599.1:58133229-58165849 GCA_028646575.1 Pseudocheirus occidentalis | reverse complement strand
GATTCTGGATGGCTCAAAGACAAAGGAATTTGCGTGGCTGCTGCTTCCGCTGCTGCTGCTGCTGCTGCTGCTGCTGCTGCTGCTGCTGCTGCTGCTGCTGCTGCTGCTTCCAGTCACCAGCACAGATGGTAGCTTGGTTCCGGGGTTCTCTTGCTCCACCCCTTCCTGCTATGTCAGCAAGTTCAAGAGGCATGGAAGATCTTCAAATATCAGTATCATTACACCTCCCCACAAATAGTGATATTTTAAATCTGGATTTATTTCAACTGCATCTTAAATTTGATGTTCACATTTTCAGTTCTATATAAAAAAAGACTTTTCTTGATATCATAATATCACAAAATACAATTTTATGGAGAACTACAGTAGAACAAGACTCAAGATTTCCAAACCACAATATTACATCACACATCTCAATGGCTTTGCATATTACTCACTATGCTTGGAATGCTTTTTCCTCCATATCTACACTTCTTGGAATTCTTAGTTCTCCTCAGTAGTCACCTGGAGCATCACTTCCTACATAAAACCTGTCCTGACTTCCCAGTGGTTAGTGCTCTAGCTGTCATTCCCAAAAGATTGTTTTTATTTTGTATTTATTTTTCTGCTATTTTACCTTGGAGACCACGAGTTCAGGTTCAAATGTTTGAAAGAAACATATAGCATACTATTAAAGAACTAAAACAGATGTTATTGTGTCAGCTTAGATAAAACTATTTGATAAAACTGAATATTAATTGCTCCTGCCCTCCCTGATCTTTTATTTTTCCTTTTCTGATATCAATGGAGTTTTAGAAGAGATTCTAAACAAGTAAAGAAAGCTCAAGATCTGATTCTAGACTCATCAACAGCAAAAAAATTGTCCCATGATACCCAAGTAGTGTTATAGGGACATCATAGAACCACAAAAGAAAGACTGTCAGCAATTTCCTAGAAACATCCTAAGCAATTTTCTAGAAAAAGTACACATAATGTAATTTTCTTCTAATTATTAGCAGGGAGACAATATTTTTACACAACTTTTAAACTGATACTTTATTTGTTACAAAGACACATGCACACAAAAAAAAACCCAATTAACGAGTACAATCCTTTATATGATCAGGTAAATAGTAGCATTTAGAATGTCAGCATCTTGTTAGGATCCACTAGAAGAGTGATTTAGTGGTCCATGTAGCCATGATGACCAAAAAGCAACACCTGCTCATTTTTTAGTATATAAGATAGCCAAATACAGACCAAATAAATGGTAGAATACATTCAGACACGGCTTCAACAAGAAATTAGGATGCTTATTTCTATCTGAACATCAGTGAAAAGTCCGTACTACTGGGAAGTCCATATTTTCTCCACTAGCTGCCTTGGACATTAAAGATTTTCTAATTTGGGGTGGCTAGGTGGCGCAGTGAATAGAGCACTGGCCCTGGAGTCAGGAGGACCTGAGTTCAAATCCAGCCTCAGACACTTAGCACAAAAACCAGCCGTGTGACCTTAGGCAAGTCACTTAACCCCAACTGCCCTCCAAAAAGCAAAAAGGAAAAATAAAAAAAAATGATTTTTTGATTCAAAGAGCAAAACTAATGGTTTACTGTACCCCTTGTCTTTTACGTATCTCAAGATGTGTTGCTGCTGACTGATGACAGTAAGAATGCATTAGAGTTCATTAAATAGTATATGCAGATGGATGATCACCGATTCTTCCTTGTTATCATATATTAATAAGTTCCCCTAACATTTTAACAGGGAAATGGAGACCTTTGGACAAATAAAAAAGGTTATCTTTAATCATTCACATCCAAGAGTGACTGAGAATACCACACAAAAAGAATGATACATATGAGAAAAGGGAAACTTATCTATCAAGAACTTTTCACTCATACTGACTATATCATTTCCAGTAATCCTGAATGATAAAATAACTCTAAAAGGATAAATTATGTGGCTTAATCATGCAATACATTATAAATTACAAATCCAGAAAAGGGTTATGCCATCTTTATACTCATATTAACTATGACTTCGTGAATAAACAGTTCCTTGTAGGTATTCTGACAAAGGAGGAAAAAATATAATTAAAAAGGTATCGTATTATGACTCCCTGAATGGAACATTGATTTCTATGACAGGATATTGTAGATCCTAAAGCAGATACACAATGATATAATTGGAACTGGAAAATACTTGTGTGATAAATGCAATTTTTGAAGTATATTGTTTGAGTTTATATTTTAAAATGATAGGATTCTAAAATGGAGTCACTAAGGCTAAGGGGTCCTTATGACTATAAACATATAAGCAATGACAGATGGTATGCACATCTCCACTGTACTAGTTCTTTCTGATCCTGTGGGCTCCTAACTGACTTCAGTGACTGCATACCAACACTCACTCATGGGGTCACCAATTACCAATTCAAACCCTTACCAATTTCCCCCATCAGAGTCTGAAAATGATAAGTGAACCAGGGAATTCTCCCTTCACGTCTGGATCTGAATAGGAATGTTCCTTCATATATCTAAAATCTTTAGGGTATAAAAGCTTATTTTTAAGGTATAAAATTTCCCTGCTCAGATCCCACTCTGAGCATCTACTCCCACATTGGGTGCCTAGTAAATGCTTCTTGACTAACTGACTAAGGTAATTGGAGAGCTATCAATGGTTATCTAAATTGTAGAAGAAAGAAATGCTGAACTAGAATGTCAAGATTGAGCAATTAGACAAAGTGGCAAATGAAGCATTTCACAGTTTTCAGAGCAAGAGTGAGAAGCTGAAAAACTAGATGGCACTACTGTCTGTCACAACACTGCCCCCTACTGAGAAAAAAGAGAAACATCATCATTTAGCAAAGGATTTGGCAAACGTCCTGAGAAGTCAATTACTGGAAGGGGACATCAAGCAAACCAATGATGGCTCCTTTTCAGTTAACTAGAAAAGAGAATAGAAAATATTTTATTTAGCTTTGCCATCTTTTTTTCAATTATTTAATTTTTGAAGATAAATCTCAGGTAGTTATGGATCTGTTTCCTTGTTGTTAGCAAGATTTTTTCCATGCCTCCATCTTAGTTATTTGGGAGAGTTAATACCTCCGCACATTGATTTATATTGTATTTTAATTGAAAAAAATAGTCTTGAATGCATTCTGTCAAAAACAATCACTTTCATTGAATGACAGAAATAGTGGAAGGCTTTAAAATTTCACTCTGTCCTTTGCATGGACACACAATTCATGAAAGTGAGGATTTGCCATTTATTTTAAGTTCATTGAATTTATATTCCTTCTTAGTTGCATCAGTTAGAGGACATAATGACTGATCATTAATCGATATGGTTACTAAATGGCTTTTGAGAATGTTAACTTTTTCTTTCATCCATGAGCTTCGTCATTTTGGAAGATGTTAAATGTTATTGCTAAAAAAAGACTAATCTAATGATATTTAGTTGTTCAGGTCATGGTTTAGAATGTAAGTGATACATAGAAGTTACAGTTGAATTTTTACCCTAAAAAATGAATATTCGTTTATACCCATAACATATCTACAGTACCTGGATAGAGAAGATAGAATTAAACATGAAATAACAAATCTATACATTGTAATATATTATATCCGAGTTTATATTACACTTGGGACTTTGTGTATTTGTTCAGCAGTTTGTTTAATTATAGAATGATCAATCCAGTGTGGAGTGGTGGAAAATGAATCAAAATTCATCAAAATTGTTTGCCGCACTTAGTAAGTTGCAAGTAAAAGACAATGGAAAAAAAGGGAAGGGACAAAGGGAAAAGACAAAGGGAAAAAAAGAAAGACTTCATAGGGATTAAACAATGAATGTTTGTGAATTAACATGGTGAAACATGGTTTATATGAATTATTTTCAATGTTTATTTAATCTGTTTTAAAGATAATTAAAATTATATTCATAGCAATTTTTTAAGAAAATGGCTTAAAATACAGAGGGGGAAAAAGTCACAAATCTCAAGTCTGCCTAACATACCAGCTTGTCACTAAAGGTAATTTGGGAGAAGAAAAAGAAATACAAACAAATAATAAGCAGACTGTACTAAACCCTGGTGGACAATTAAGAGAGAAAACCAACTACATATTGAAGAAAATACAAGATGACAAACTACCCTATTAGCTTTACATTCATGCTGTGCACCTGACGACCAAAATGTAATTAAAACTAGACACAATGAATGATATTTTATAAAGTATCTAATGAATCCTCAGTGACAAAAAAAATCTATAAAGTCCTGTAGAAATGAGTTGGGGAATGGACACCCATGGTGCCCTGTAAAAAAATCTGCCTTTATTTCCATCTATGGAATCTTGCACCTCCTGAGGCAGCAAAGGAAAAAAACCAAAACACATTGAGGTGATATAAATTTAACTTGTATGAACACCATATTTGAGATGGGAGATACAGGAGAACTAGAGAGAGGTTCTTCTCATTCATAGTGATTTGGCAATTTTCCAAAAAAAAATGGAAAAAATTTAAGTATATTTTATCAAGTTCTTTTCAATGCCATATTCCTATTGCTATGCCAAAACATCCAAATGATTCCCTATTTGATGGCCAGCTTGTGCTGAATTAAAAATAAAAACAAAGAACTTAACCAAGAGCTATTTCAGCTTCTAGATAAGTATATCTTCACAGTAAGTACAAACATGATCCAATTTTGTTATGTTTACTTGGGGCATAACTTACATTTCATTTTTTTCCTTCCTTCTGCTCTGGCTTCTCTTTTTTCTTCATTCTTTATCTTTCCAAATTAAACTTTTTGTACTTTTGAATTACTTTTTATGTCAAGTGTTTAAATTTTGTCTACCCTATACCTATATACATTTCCCCCTGCTAGCTTCTCTCTCAAACCTTCCTTGATCCACAGGACTAACAAATTTTCAAGAAAAAAATTTTACTATTATCTTCAATTCAAAAAACAATTTTTCTCTTTATAAGGTGTAGAGTCAGTGATACTGTTTTCAGATAATCTTCCATTTGTTTCATGAAGTGTTTTTATTTTATTTTACCACTGATGTTGATGTTGTGCTGTAATGATTCTAGAGAACATGGACAACAATTCATGAGAATAAGTGTACCACAGATCTGGTCAAACATGCATCTCATTCCCAATGGACAGAAACAAACATTTCAGATATAAAGTAGAATGATGCATTACCCGGGTAAATGTGGAAATGTTTGCATAAAGCTATAAATGAACAAAAAAATTAAAGGCATGATGGAGGGAAGAGGGAGAAAAACAGGAGAGAAGGCAACAAAATGGGGGAATAATGGTCACAATGTTTAATGAAGTTGGATATATAGATAATCCCAATTTCTTCTCTGAATAGTTCTGATGATCAGAATAACCATATAGACATGTAGATGGGTGTGAATAGGGTTTCAGAATGAAGACATAGGATCTTTAAGAGATAGGTATTCATAAAGTAATTTAAAAGTTGCTCTCCCCCTTATCCGGAAGCACTTTTCTGATCACTTTCTTGACTTTTAAGACATTTTGAACATGCTTTAACAAGCAGGGCTCACTTTAGTGAAAATTGTGATCTTTTGGTAGACTCTCTTTAGAACCTCTCCTTTTTCTGTCATTTTCTATTATAGCACTATGAATGCAATTGGCCGGCAATGAAGTCGTGACTATCATAGTCATTGTGGCAGAGACAGAATATCAGACCTAGGCAAGTTTTGGGAGTTTTTTGCTTGTTTGGTTGGTAGTTTTAAAATCATCCCTGTACTTGTTTTTGTGACTGATGTGGTCTCTTCCACAGGCTAGCCCACACACAGTAGTAAATTCCGAAAGGAAAGAGACAAGATTTCTCTCTAAGTCTCCCTTTCCAGAAATCCTAATAGTTCCTCTTTATACTATACACCTAATCACCAAAGTCCCTTGACTGAAAACTTAGACCAAAATTGAGAGGTCCCCTGAATCTTATCAAACATGCACAATAAATAGGATGAATTCACCTATAAAACAGAATAGGATGTAAAATAGATTAGAAACCAGAATTTAACTATCTGTTACATATAAGAAACATACTTGATACAGAGACACACAGAGTTAAAATAGGGGCTGGAGTGAAATCTATTATGCTTCAGCTGAAGAAAATAAGTCATGGGTAGCAATCGTGACCTCAGAAAAAGAAAAAAATAGACCTATACAAAGAGAGATAAATAGGAAACTGCATCTTGCTAAGAGACATCATAGACACTAAAGTAATAACAATATTAAACATGGATGCACCAAATGGCATAGCATCCAAATTCCTAAAGGAAGAGCTAATTGAATTATAGGAAGAAATAAACAATCAAACTATATTAGTGGTAAAACTCAACTTTCCCCTCTCAGAGACAGAAAAATCTAACCATAGAATAAATAAGAAAGAAGTGAAAGAGATGAGTTGAGTCTTGGAAAAGACAGATATATTACACCTCTGGAGAAGATTGAATGGGAATAGAAAGGAGCAAAACTTTTTCTCAGCCATATATGGTACCTTCACAAAAATTGACCATGTATTAGGACGTAAAAACCTCACAACTAAATGCAGAAAGTAAAAGCATCAAACAGACCATTTTCAGATCATAATGCAACATAAATTACACTAAAAAAAATTTGTTGGAAATTAAATAATCTAATTCTAAAGAATGAGTGGGTCAGAGAACAAAGCACAGAAATAGCCAATACATTCAATAAAGAGAATGACAATGAGAAAATTTTCAAAAACTTGTGAGATACAGCCAAAACAGTACTTAGAGGAAATTTTATATCTCTAAATACATAGATCAATAAATGAGAGAAAGATCAATGAATTGTGCATGTAACTAAAGGATTAGAAAGAAACAAATGTTTAAATCCCCAATTAAACACCCAAATGGAAATCCTGAAAAACCAAAAGAGAGATTATTAGAATTGAAAGTTAAAAAAAATCATCTAGAAAATAACAAAAATTAGGAGCTAAAACCATGAAAAAAACATAAAACACATAAACTGTTTATTAATTTGATTTGAAAAGGGTGAATTTACTACCAATGACAAGGAAATTAAAGTAATAATTAGGAACTATTTTGCCCCATCACATGTTAAAATATTTGACAATTTAAGTATAATGGATGAATATTTGCAAAAATATAAATTGCCAGTTTAAAAGAAGAGGAAATAAAATACTTAAATAGCCCCATTTTAGAAAAAACAAATTAAATGTCATTTGACTTCCTAAAAAAAAATCCTCTGGGTCAACAAGGTGGTGCAGTGAATAGACACCAGACCTGGAGTCAGGAGGACCTGAGCTCAAATCTAGCCTCAGACACTTAACACTTACTAGCTATGTGATCCTGAGCAAGTCTCTTAACCCCAATTGCCCTACTTTCCCAGCTCAAAAAAAAAAAAGAAACCAAGAAAGAAAAAATCCTCAAGACCAGATGAATTCTATTAAACATTCAAGGAACAATTAATCCCAATCTGTATAAAGTATTTTTTAAAATAGGTAAAGAAGGAGTCCTACCAAATTCATTTTATGACATAAAGATGATTTATTTGAGCTTTTTCTATTTTATCTATTTATTTACTTTTAGTTTATAACATTCAGTTTCATAATCCCTTGAGTTCCAAATTTTCTCCCCATCTCTCTCCTCTGCCTCTATGGTGATATGAAATCCAATATAGTTTCTATAAATACCTTCATGTTAAATATTAGTCAAGTTGTAAAGAAACCAACAAAATGAACAATGAGAAAGAACAAAACTAAACTAAACTAAAAAAGAGAGAGAGCAAGTAGTTTGCTTCAATCTACATTCAGACTCTATAGTTATTTCTCTGGTTAGAGATAACCCTTTCCAAGGGAGTTGCTTATACTGTTGCATTGCTGAGAGGAGTCCAGTCTATCAAAGTTAGCCATCACAGATACAATGTGTCTCTCATTTTGTACGAACAAATATGATTTTGATACCTAAACCAGCAAGAAAAAAAAAACAGAAAGAAAACTATGGACCAATTTCCTTAATGAATCTTGACAGAAAAAATTTTAAATAAGATACCAGAGAAGAAATTAAAGCAATAATCACAAAGATCATACATTGTGACCATGTAGGATATGTAGCAGGAATTCAGGGATTGATAAATATTTTAAAAGCTATCAAACTTCTGGGATCCAACATGGGTGGATTAGCAATAAATTGCTATAATTCTTCCATACTCCCCTCCAAACAACTATAAAATAAAGCTCTAAGACAGACCCTGGAACAGCAGAATCAACAAAAATACATGAAGTAAGACAGTTTTTTAACCTAGGAAACTCAGAGGAGAGGCAAGAGGGGTCCATCTCAAAAAGGTGAAGGAAGAATGCAGTCCAGGATGGGAAGCATCCCAGCAAGCCAAGAGCAAAGTCCAGCTTAGCAAACTAGTGGGAGATCCTGAGACCCAATGTGGGGTAGTATGTAAATGACAATAACAGGATGCTCCCAGTCCATGCCTTAACATAGCCAGGGAAACTGTCAGACTCCAGCTCCAAGAACCACCATGTACTTCAGTGGAGTCCAGGGCAGGCAGGCATTCTTCAGCAATTGAGCCTCCATATGTTTTAGCACAGCCCCAGAAGGACAGACATCCTCCAGCAGTCAGACCTCTATTTACTTCAGCACAGGCTCAGGCAAACTACAGAGGGGTCCTACAACACTACAGGGTAGGTAGAGAGAAACACCACAGGGGGTCCTAAACAAATCCAGCAGCCATCACTGGCCCCACTATGCTTCAGTACAGTCCTGGGCATACAGGCAGCCTCCAGAAGCCAGACTACCACATGCTTCCATGAATCCCTCTGGAAATGCAGAAATACCCCATCAACCTCAGCACATACCAGAAACTACCACTAGGATCTGAGTTCAGGGCCAAGTAAGCTGACAGTCACCTAAGCCTCCAGGAGTACCAGCTAATACCCACCCCTCAGCACAGTTCCAAACTTGAGGGTCAGCTGTGGGCCTCAGGACAATGTCAGCACAGCACTAGGTTAATAGCCAGGGTCTACAGCCACTAGCATGAGAAGTCTGAGATAATATATCCTCCCCCTTGGAAGCACAGCTCAAAGAAAGGAAAAAGGCACAAAAAAAAGAAAAAGAAATAAGCAAACTGCCCCCCCCAAAAAAAATCTGAGCAGAAGTTATCATGATGACAGAGAAGACCAAGACTCAAACTCAGAAGGGGACAACAATATGAAAACATCTATAAACACAACCACAAAGAAAAATAGGAAGATGCCAGAGAATTATGAAAAAAAGAGTCAACAGTTTGGGAAATTGCCTAAAAAGTAAAACTGGCAAAATGGAAAAGGAGATACAAAAATCTACTGAAGAAAATAGCTCCTTAAAGAGTACATTTGGCTGAATGGAAAAGAAAGAATACAAACTAATTAAGGAAAACAACACCTTAAAAGTTAGAATTGGGCAAATGGAAGCTGACTCTATAACACAACATGAATCAATCAAACTAATTTGAATTGATGAAAAAAATGGAAGAAAATGCAAAATCCCTCATGGGAAAAACAACTGACCTTGAAAAAAGATCCAAGAGAGATAATATTAGATTCAGTACACTACCCAAAAGCCATAATCAAAAGGAGAACCTGGATAGCACCTTTCGAGAAAGAGATCCCAAAATAAAAACCCCAAGGATCATTAAAGCCAAACTACAAAACCATCAGGTCATAGGGAAAAAAATACTAAAATTGACAAGAAACAATTCAAATATCAGGGAATCACAAACAGAATAACACAGGACATGGTGACTGAAACATCAAAAGATCAGAGGTCATGGAACATGATATTCCAGAAGGCAAAGGAGCTAGAACTACAACTAAGAATCACCTACCTAGCAAAATGAAGCATGATACATTAAAGGAAAAAATGGTCATTCAATGAAATAGAAGGATTTCAGGTCTTCATAAGAAGAATATTAGAACTCAACCAAAAATTTTACCTCCAATATCAAGTTGCAAGAGATGCATAAATAGCTAAAAACAGAAAAGAAAACATAAAGGATTCAATAAACCTCAACTGTTTTTATCCCTGCACAGGAAGATAATGCTTATAATTCTTAAAAATTATATGATTAACAGTACAGATAGAAGGAATATACACAGAGAGAGAGAGTATGGGTATAAAGTGAATTTGAGGGGAAGACATTAAAAAATTAAGGGATAAGAAAGAGGAGTACAATGGGTGCAGAAGGAAAAGAGAGGTAGAATGGGGTAAATTATCTCACATGAAGAAGAGAAAAAGACCTATTACAGTGGAGGGGAAGATTGGAGGGTAGGTAATGGTTGTTTTTTGAACCCTACTCTCATCAGTATTAACTGGAAGAGGAAATGATTCAGTTGAACATAGAAATCTATCTTATGGGGCGGCTAGGTGGTGCAGTGAATAGAGCACCAACCCTGGAGTCAGAAGGAACTGAATTCAAAACCGGCCTCAGGCACTTAATACTTACTAGTCATGTGTGACCTTGGGCAAGTCACTTAACCGCAATTGCCCTACATTCCCCCTTCCAAAAAGCAAAACAAAAATCTGTAGAATTATATCTTACCCAATCAGTAGGAGGGGAGAAGGTTAAGTAAAGGTGTGTGGTGGGAGGATGTATGGATGCTATTGACTGTATGATAGACAGATCAGGCAGGTAGTAGACAGAAGCCAAACACTTATAAGGAGGGAAAGGGTGAAAGGAGAGAGAGAGGACAAACCAGAGGAAAAAAATACAAAGAATGGAAATACACAGTCAGTAAACATAACTATGAATGTGAATGGAATGAACTCTCCCATAAAATATAAGTGGTAGCAGAGTGCACCAAAAACCAGAATTCTACAGTGTCTTGTTTACAAGAAACACACTTAAAACAGAGAGACACACAGAGTAAAGGCTAGAACAGAATCTATTGTGCTTCTGCTGAGGTAGAAAAAGAAAGCAGATGTAGCAATCCTAATCTTAGACAAAGTAAAAGCAAAAATAGACCTAATTAAAAGACATAAGGAAGAAAACTACATCTTGCTAAAAGGTACCATAGACAATGATGAAATCAAATTAGAAGGGGAAGGGATGGTCTAGTCAGATCTACAGAGAAGGGAAGAATTCAAGACAAAATAAGACATAGAGAGCATTACAAAATGTAAAACAGATGATTTTGATTATATTAAAATAAAAAACTTTTTTTAAAAAAATAACACAACCAAGATTAGAAGGAAAGCAGAAAGATGGGAAACAGTCATTACAGCAAGTATCTCTGATAAAGGGCTTCATTTCTCAAATACATAGAGAAAAGAGTCAAAATTATGAAAATACAAGCCATTTCCTAATTGAGAAGTGGTCAAATGATATGAACATCCAGCTTTCAGATGAAGAAATCAAAGATACCAATAGGCACATGAAGAAGTGCTCCAAATCACTTTTGATTAGATAAACGCAAATTAAAACAATTCTTAGATACCACCTCACATCTATTAGGTGGGTTAATATGACAAAAAAGAAAAAGATAAATGTTGGAAAGGAAGGGGGAATATTGGGACACCGATGCACTGATGGTGGAGTTGTGAACTGATCCAACCATTCTGGAGAGCAGTTTGGAACTCTGCCCAAAGGGCAACCAAACTGTGCATAGGCTTTGACCCAGCACTACTACCACTAGGCCTGTATCACAAAGATATTATAAAAAAAGGGAAAATGCCTTTCATGTGCAAATACATTAATTGTAGCCATTTCTATGGTGACAAAATATTGGAAGCAGAAGAATGTCCATCAATTGGGGAATAGCTGAACAAGCTATCGTATATTAATGTAATGAAATGCTATTGTGTAATAAGAAATGATGAACAAACAGATTTCAGGAAAAACCTGGAAAGACATGTACAAACTGATACAAAGTTAAATGAGCCATACCAGAAAAATATGGTATGTAATATCAACAATATTGGGTGATGATCAGCTATGGATGACTCAGCTCTTGTCAGTAACAAAATGATCTAAAACTAATTACCATCCACATCCAGATAAAGAGCTGATGGACTCCTAATCAGATCAAAGCATTTTTTTCCACCTACTTTATTCATTCTCATTGGGGTTTTTTTCTTTCCTTTTGATCTTTTTCTTCTTCCACAACTATGATAAACATGGAAATGTTTTACATGATAGCTCACATATAAACTATATCACTACCTACCATCTTCAGAAGAGAGGAGGGGAGGTATGGAGGGAGAAATATTTGCAATGCAAAATCTTATAAAAATGAATGCTAAAATTTTCTTTTTATGTAATTGGAGAAAAATAAAATATTATTAAATAAAAAATTTAAAAGAAGGAAAACTATCAGCAAAATTGATCTATCAATAATAAAAAACTCCCACAATTATATCCCCAGTTGTGGAGTGACTGAATGAGTTTTGATATGAAATGTGCTGGAGAACTATTTTGTTCTAAGAGGCATACAAATTGCTGCAAAGTGAAGTGAACAGAACCAGGAAAACATTGTGCACAGTAACCCATCAACTGTGACTTAGCTATTATGTTCAAGACAATGATCCAAGGTAATTCCAAAAGACTCAGTAACGATAAAGGCTATCCACTGACAGAGAGAGAACTGATGAACTTCAAGTGCCCCTATAGAAAGTTACTCAGTTACTGAAAGACATGACTGATGGATCAGATCTCCTGGTCAAGGAACATACTCCTCCAGGTTGGACTGAAACCCACCCTATAAGGAGACCTTACTTCTATTTAGAGTTTTTAAAGAATCCAGTCCGAGCAGGTTCACACCTCAAGGAGAAATGTGCCATTACTTGTACCTCTCCATTAGAATTAAGGGTGATCCAGCTCATGGTGGAGTAAAGCAACCAGAGTAGTCTGGAAGGAGATGGATTCCCTTGTCCAGATTGTTGGAGGTGGTTGGGTCTCATGATCAAGCCACATTCTCAGCAGGAGATACTGAAGATTTCTAGTCTACCTCCTCATTAAGTGTTCACTGATCAGGGTTGATTTTCACTTTTCAGGGATATCTCATTAAAAAAAAATAAGGCTTTCAGGCTCTCCGTATTTTTGTCTTTGGTTTTCTGAGAGAAACCACTATCAATTTATTCTTAGCTGGCTAATGATTATCATTTACCTAGAAAGTCTGTCTCTCAAATTTTTCTATTCATCACACTATACTGTACAAATTTCATTCATCAACTTTTGTTCTCATTGTATCCACTATGTCTCTGTTTTCTAGCTCCTCTATTTTCTGTTTAAGGCATAGTTACCTTATTTTCTAGAAGAAAAATAAACATATCAGGTAACAGTAATGATATTTTCTCATACACAGTAACATTTCAATTCAACTTAAACATCTATTAACCTTGTACTTTGGATAAGACATAAACATTAGGAAAACAGGATACTAAGTATAAGTATAGTAATATTTATAAAAAGTACTAAATATTAAAGACAGAGATGAAAAGGAAAATGCTCCTGTACTAAAGGAACTGATATGCTCATGGTTAAGTAAAAGTAGTTTATGTACAAAGAAATTTCAAGTGGGAAAGAACCTAAACAGACTGGAAATAAGGGGAAAATCCTTGAAATTGTAAGAAATGATATGTGAGGTATACTGTGAATAAAGTTAGAAATTTTATGAGCTGGAAGAAAGAAATGTATTCTAAAAATGGGGATCTATATATTGAAAGTTGGAAAGGTTCCAGATATCTCACACTAATGTGTTAGGAGCAGGCATGAAATCATGCTAGAAAAGTAAATAGGTAAGCTGAAACCATGTTATGAGGGTGTTTGAACGCTAGTCTTTGGATATTAGTTATCTTTAAGACAAGAGGGAGCCATTAGTGATTTTTAAGTAGGAAAGTGATGTCAGATTTACGTTTCAATGAATATCAGTTTGACGGCAACTGGGCAATTGAATTTACTAAGGGAAACTGTAAACTAGGAGACAAATTAGGATATTATTGCAATGATCTAAACAGATGGTCTTTGGTTATAATTGAAGACTGTCAGTCATCTTGTTTAGCTTATGTTAAGAGTGTTGAATAGTGGATAGAAGGTTGAACTTAGAATCAATAGAATGGAGGTTCACATCCTACTTCTGATGCATAAAACCTGTGTGACTATAAACAAGTCATTTAACCTGTCTTATTCCTCAGTTTCCTCATCAATAAAGTAAGCATGGATTCTAAGGTCACTTCCAGGTCTAAATCAATAACCCTATGATTGTTTGACAATGACAAGAGAAATGTGAATGATACTGAAGCACTGTTCTTAAGAATTTGGTGATAAGTTCTACTATGGAAAGTCCATCAAAGGAAAATCACATTAGCAGGAGAAAACTCTTAGATATAAAGGACAACTATACCTATAAAACTTTTTCAGTTCTCTTAATTCCCTTCAGATCCATGCTGTTCAAATGGATACATTTACACAAATTAGAATAAGCATGAGGTAGAAAAAAGAGCCTCCTCAATATTGTGGTTCATCTTCTCCCAAACTTTAAAGTGAACGCTGCTCTGCTGGAAGCTTGGAAGTCATATGAAATGGTGATCTGACTTAGTCAAGGCATTTGAATAACCTATTACAATAATGTTATTGTGCAAGTTATTGTATTACCCAAGACAGCATGAAAGCTTTCCTTGAAGAAGAAAAAAGTCATTTGTTCTATTGTACCGTAAGGCAAAATTTAGAGACTTTAAAAGGCTTTCAATTCTTATTACTGATAAAAGTATTAATAATGTTAATGTACCAATACATAAAAGATATCTCTCATTTTAAAAACATATACAATATGCCATTTTCAAATTAAATTGCATGCAAATGTCTTAACACAGCATTAAAAAGGTTCAAATTACAAACTTTCCGTTGTTTGCCAAACTTTTATGGAATTGTTGTTAATGAGTCATTTCAGTAATGTCTGATTTTTTTGTGACCCCATTTAGGGTCTTCTTGGCAAAGATACTGGAATGGTTTGACATTTCCTTCTCCAGCTATTTTTACAGATGAAGAAACTGAGGCAAACAGGGTTAAGTGACTTGCACAGGGTCAAATAGCTAATAAATGTCTGAGGTCAGATTGGAATTCATGAACATAAGCCTTCCTGAGTCCAGGCTCAGTGCTCTAACAACTATACGACCTAGCTGCTCATATTATTATATATACTAAAATAGTTGTATATTATTTCTATCCTGGATATGTTGAAGTTTAACTAGAATGTAAGCTCCTTGAAGTCAAGGACTATCTCTTTATTTTCTAATATTTATCCCTAACACCTAATAGTGACTTGCATATATCATGTCCTCAATACTTATAGATCGATGACATAAAATACCAGCTAGATGTTTAAAAATATATCATTCAGACTTCTGAACTCAAACTATTTTAAAATTGTAGATATAGATATGTATGCATATGCATGTAATAAGAGATGACAATAACTACACAAATAATTTGATCATAGGCAAAGAAAGCTCATATTGGCAAATTTGGTAGTAGTTATAACCAAAATGTTAAACTTTGACAATGATGATAATGTTTTACAGCCCTTTAAGGGTTGAAAGTGCCTTCAATGAACTATTCCATATGATTCACAAAATAACTCTATGAGACAGATGCTACAGGCAATATTTTCCCCATGTTACAAATGAGGAAACTGAGTCTGAAAGATTAAGTGATTTGTGCATAGTTCCATAGCTAGGAAATACCACAACCAGGATATCATCCTAAGGTCGTTCTTAACCCTAAGACCAAAGTGTTCTCCACTATAACGTTCTGTCATGTTTTCTAATTTTCTTTATAATAATGCCTCACTATTGTTATGCATGGAATTTATCCATTTTAAGACAAGCACATTGCCTTAATTTTCTTTTTTAAGCTGGTGCTTGGTAATTGATTGGCTCATGGTTAAAGCTAAATTGATATAGGTATTAACTTAAGTAATATGCAAAGAATAATGGCCATAAAGCATTGCACAATGTATTTAATCTCACAATTTATCCAGGGTCCAGGAAGGTACCAGATAGAAATACCAGCTATTTTAAGTATTTAATCAACAATTTTAAAGTATTTTAAAGCTCTTTGCTTATAATTTGAACAAAAACCCTTGGCCAGGGAGAAGCTGCTGGGAGGGCAATTGCTAAGAAAACATGTGTGTGTGTGTGTGTGTGTGTGTGTGTCTGTGTGTGTGTACCTACATGATATTTTGGTCTAAAATGTTTGATTCAGTGACCACAAAATCTTAGCTGCAGAAAAGTTAGGTGAGTCAGGTTTCCAGGTTCTGGGTGGAATGCATAAGAGAAAGAGAATTAAAACATAAATGTATAATTTAAAACATTAATTATTGAGATAATTCTATTACTAAAGGTATATTAACCTATCATGTACATGACAGACTTCACTCTATAGCTGAAAACCACCTACATACGTATATGTGTGAGGAATTCTTTGCAAAAGTTCAGTTTCCTCCCAAGCTAAAGGATGTTATTAAGAAATCGGGACTCAGAAAACATTTTTAGCATATCAATAATTTGTCTGGCAGTGTAGACTACCTCATACTAGATAGATTATATTCTTCTTATGTTACTTCAAAAGGTCAAGAATGTATATTCTTTTGAGGATGGGTTCTCCCACTACTGTTTCAGATGGAAACACTTTTATATTTCATTGGTGCTCATAAGTGTTTCTAATATCATCGTGTGACAAATTTTCAGAATTTAGCTAGACATCCTTAGAAAACAGAACTAACAATCAACTGCTGAGACTACTTTGAAAGTCTTTTCAACATCATTGGCCATCCAAAACTTATATTCTATGTGGGCATAGCCTTCAGAAATACAGAATTATCTGCATATCACAATGAAGCACCTAAGAAGAATTCCAATGGTTACATTCTATAAAGATAAAATTTAATAACACCCTTTTTCATCTTTTTTGGGGGGTAGGGTTAATAAACTGACACATACTAATTTGGAAGTTTCCTTAGACAAGTCACTTAATATCTCAGAGTTTGGGACAATTCTATGAAACACTATTTCAGTTAAGTTAGTGATATTTATCAACAGAAGGAGTTTCTAACACCAGCAGTTGCTAGCACTGATGAAATCAATGGTCTTGGATATATACATTATCAGACAAAGCATGTTTTAGCGCACTTGCTGAATGCTAATAAATAGCTAGAGAGAATTTCAAAAATCCTAAACCAGTGAAATAATAAAGTGTGTGTGTACGTGTGTTTATGTATATGTATACATATACACACATATATACATATACATACATATGTATATAAACACACACATATACATGCACATAAATACACATCCATATTGTGTATGTATATATGTCTAGATGGAGGGATTTGATCCCAAACAACACTCTAAGGACACAAATTGCAAATCAGGTGCTCATCTGCATTTGTGGAGAGTTTCCTCTCTCTGGAGATCTCTGTCTTAATGAGATCACATGTCTTGGAAATGCAAATATCTATTGAATTCACAAGTTGGATAGATAAAGATATAGTTAGTTATAGAAAGATCTACATATTCCTAGCTCTATCAATCAAATTGCAAGTCCAACAAATAGAAATACAAACATATATATTAGGCATTTTAAGACAAGCAAATCTGCTTGATTTTTCTTAAGCTGAAGTTTAGGAACTGACTCATGCTTAAAGTTAACTGACAAGGATCGAAATTAATAAAGAATTACAATTGCTGAGTTTGTGACTTTGTTCCCTCTCTCTCTGTGTGTATATATATATATATGTATATATGTGTGTGTATGTATATGTATGTATATATAATGTACACACATATACACATGTATGTATGCATTTTATACATATGTATATCAATGCACATATACAAATGTGTATATATATATGTTCATACACACACATTTATGATGGACTTCATATTGTATTACAGTAGTGTTCTCAGGTGAGGAAAGATCCTTTATTAATGCAAGATGGCAATAGTTATGCAATTTAAGTCTTAAGGAATTTCTCGATCACTGAGAATGTAAAGAATTTGTTTTTGCTCATACAGCCAGTATGCGTTCTAGCTAAAACCTGGAGCCAGGACTTTTTTACTCTGAGGCCAGACCTCTCTCCACTACATCCCATTGCCTAATATGATCCTAAAAGGATCTCTTGAGACCTGAAGGATTCTCTTACGAGCACTTTCTTAATAGCATTTTTATGAAATTTCATTTAATGAATAAAATCCCATAACCCCACTGCCCATTACATATTTTTAGGCAACAGAGATGATGAAATCATATAATTAAATTACAATTGTTAAGCTCCAAACCTAAATATCTTCTTGAGCTGATTTAATGGTATATAATAATTTTAAAAACTACAGGCAACCAAAGGACAGATGAGTTAATGTCTTTAATTGAACTTGTATAATTATGTGTTGGCTACATCACAACCATGTCTTAACAATGCCATCCTAAGCCATTTATATATGGGATTTTACATTTCTCAAGTAACTATTCAATTACAAGATAAGGCCAGTATATTTAAATGGCTCTATATAGCTACCTAATATCCCATTAGTCTTGCCTCTTGAGAGAGAGAGTAGCTGGGGAACAGGGGTGACAGGATTTAAATAACAAGTTTGTCACACAGATATGCTGCTCTGCTGTTCCACGTTTTGGGCAAAGAATGATCAAGAAAAACAGATTTACCTAAATGAAGTCCACTCATTAGATCAATTTAACAAATAAATATCACCTCCTGCCTTATTTTATTGTTTACTTATGGTGACAAAAGCTAGAAGGAAAGGTGCCAAATAAATGGGGGATTGGATAGCAATTCCCTGAGTCTATCTATTTCTTTTTTTATATTTAATTTTTTTGTAAATAGATGTAAAAAATTTTAACATTAATTTTTAAAAGTTCACTTCTAAATTTTCTCCTTTCCTCCCCTCCCATTGAGAAATCAAGCAATTTGATGTAGGTTATACATGTGGAATCATGCAAAACATTTTTCTATATTAGTCATGTTATGAAAGAAAATACAGATGAAAAAAGAAAATAAAACAAAGTATGCTTCAATTGGCCTTCATTTTCATCAATCTTTTCTCTGAAGGGGAATAGCCATCAGATACTTGGCATTGCTTTAGATTACATATTGCTGAGAATAACTAAATCATTCACAGTTGATCATAATACAATATTCCTGTTGTGATGTACAACCCTGCATTCCTGGTATAAATCCCACCTGGTCGTAGTGATCTTTATAAATTGCTGCAATTTCCCTGATAGCATTCTATTTTAAAATGTTTGTATCAATATTCATTAGGGAAATTTAACTGTAATTTTTCTTTCTCTATTTCTGCTCTTCCTGATTTGGGTATTAGTACCATATTTGAGTCATAAAAGGAATTTGGCAGGACGTCTTTGCCTATTTAAAAAATAATTTATACAATATTTGAATTAGTTGTTCTTTAAATATTTGGTAAAAATCACTTGTAAATCCATCTGGTCCCAGTGGTTTTTTTTTCTTTTTCAGCTCTTCCAGGATCTTAGCCCAAGTCACACTTTTCTTTCAGCTTTTGCATTTAACTGTTTTGACCTCATTCTCTTCTGAGTTTGTGCTTTGATCTTCCCTTACCCTGCTAATGCTCCTCTTTGCCCTGGGACTGTGAGCTGGAACTGTGTATGGGCAATGCAGCAGATTGCTTTCAGTACCAGCAAAGTGTACCCTGCAATCCTTTTTTTTTTCTTCTCACCACTTGTCTGCCTCCTTGTCATCTGTGGGCCGAGAGCTCTGGAAGTCTCTACTTCATCTGATTCAGTCACCTCCAATTAGGAAGCTAAGATTATGAAGCTAACCTTTTGCTAATTAATCCATAAATAAAGGTTCAGTAAGTATTGTGTTAAGTACGAAATGGTAAACAGAAATAAATAGAAGTCCTATATCCTGCCATCAAGGATTTTCTTATCTACTAGGAGAGACAAAATAAATCCACATGAAATAGAGGACAAAAACCTGTGATTTCATTGGTTTATGAACTTGCAGATCAAAAAACTTACTCTACCAATGCAGGTTAGCTCCTTTTATATAATTTTTAATCTTTAAAACTTGCCTAGAACACTGAAAGTTTAAGTGATTTGCTGAGTGTCACATACAATGAGTATGTATCAGAGGTGAGACATAATTCAAGGTCTTTCTGGTGTTTTTGCCACTCTTCCTTCCTTTTTCTTGAACCCAAAATGATTATACAATAAGACAGTAATGTATATTATCAAGCAGTGCTGTATATAGAAGTGCTTACCTAAATGAATGAGTTCCTAAACACAAAGCAGGTGAAGAAAAATAAATAAGTTGATTCTTTAACAAAGAGAAATGTTATTTCTTTATTCCTCCCTCCTTATTCCATTTAAGGTCATGAAAATGCCTGCATTTTGTCTCAATAACAACACTGCCAATAAATACTAAGAAAGACGGAGCTTGTATTTCACATCATTTGCCAGATTCCTGATATTTATTTTACCTATATTTAGAGAGTCCTGTTTCTGTAGAAGTGAATCTGAAAATAAAAATATCAATGAAACTCTTGAGCCACTGGACCCAGGTAAAATTTGGATTCTTCTCTCTGGCTAACAGCATCTTTTTCAATATTTCTGAAGATCTCTAATTTCATTTCTCTGCATGTTCCTTCCACGCAGCTGACTGCAGAACCTTCACATAAGGAATGTGAGTTGCTATGCCCAAAAATAAATGTACAATTGCCCTTTGATAATGAGGCTCCTCATAATGGATTACATTGGCTCATATTCAAAACCTTTCACTTTGGTAACACCACTGCTGTTTTAGCCTTTATAAAATTAATCTTCATTTACATGTTGCTATGAGTTATCTGAGGAGGGTATTAGTGGAGTTTGATGTAATTTCTTGTGAAATAATTTCAAAGACCAAAAACTGATAGTTGGAGTATGGTTTCATCTGTAATTGGCACCAGAGATGTCAAGGAAGCATTCTAGAAACTGATGGTTATTGCTTATCTGCATAGTGAAGCTACTCAGACCAACTTATGTCCTTGGATCTCTGCTAATTACTTATATGCATGATAAGACTGTGTCTGAGGACTTTGCCTAACAGTCAAACTAGAGAATTATTTTGGTATCATGGACTCCTTTAGTAGTCTAGTGAAATCTATGGACCTCTTCAAAATAACATTTTTAAATACATAAAAAATATACAAGATAGCAAAGGAAACAAATTTACATCAAGCTAACAACAAATGTGGGGAGGGAGAGGGAGAGGAAGAGAGAGAATGAGAGGGGGGAGAGGAGAAGGAGGGAGAGATGGAGGGGGAGAGGAAGAGGAAGGGAGAGAAAAAAAGGGACAAAAGGGGGGAGAAAAAGGGGAGAAAAAGGTGGAGAGAAAGGGGAAGAGAAATGGGGACAGGGATAGTGCTCTATCCACTGTGTCACATAGCTGCTTTACAAAGTCCCACAATAGATAATATCACAGTTTGAGAAGAAAGGAAGGTAGATAGATAGGTAGATAGATAGGTAGAAAGTAGTAGGGGACAAAGAGATCTTGTTTGTGGGTCTCTCATATGATGGATAAAAAAGAATAAGCATGTATAACCTCTTTTAAAGAGCTTCAGAAATAAATTATATGTATATTAAATGATAAAAAATAATCAATATTGAGATTTTGTAGTATAAATTTGAATGGTGATCTTATGTCTTAATCTTGTTATTGAAAAATTATTAATGGAGATTATGGGGATGAATTCATCTGTCTTATCAATCGACTAATCACATAATTCTTGTAAAAATAAGCATAAGTCAAGAATTGTAAAATGAAATTCTATTACCTACTGAGTTACCAGTGGAAACATTAGGCATAGGTCACTATAGATTCTATATTGATGTATTTAATTTGATAATTTGATTGTTGAATTTGAGGGGAGGTATATAGTTTTAGGGCTTTAAAAGATGTTTTCATTCAGAGCCAGGAAACTGTGAAGAGAGGGTAAATGTAATATCCCCATCGTAAACCGAACAGAAGCTGGTGGAGAGGTGACTCAGTGCACCACAGGTATAATTGAGGGATGCAGGGATGTTGTTATTACTGTCATCATCTGTACTATCTACTTTCCCAATGATACCTGAGAATAATTGCTGTACCCCATGAAATTCACAGTACAGAAATGTGTTTTAAAAGTTTCAACAATAGTAATCAGATTTCATTTAATGGTAGGCAAAGGTTTTTAGATATCACCAATTTCTCTGAATTTGTATCATCTTCATTTAATTCATTATATTCTACTATTTTAAGGAAGTTGTTTGAAAAGAGATACACAAAAGGTTACTTATATATAGGCTCTGCTCTGTGTGTATGTGTGTATATTCAATTACCCATTCAAAAATATCTCCTGAATGCTTTCTATGTCCAAGTAAGCAATGCAAGAGATTCCGAGGGTTGTTTTGAGGATCAGATGAGATATTTATAAAACATTTAGCACAGTGTCTGGCACATAGTAAAATTCCCATATTAGTACACACAATTCTAAATTCCAACCCTTAGTTCCCACTCCCAAATATCATAAGTTGCATTTATTTATAGCTACATTAGAAATACGTTTGCATACACAAACTGTAAATATATTATCCCACTTTCGTGCCTCATCAAATTATAGACAGACACCTGCTTTCTTCATGGATATGCCAATGGAACTCATGCCTGGTAAATTCTACTAATCTCATATGACTTCAAGTATTGACTCATTTATAATCTGTATATATTGTTTGAGAACCAGCTTAATTATATTCAAAGAGGCTAAGAAGAAGAATAATTACTATTTATAATGCTTTTAAGTATGCAAAGTGCTTTATGTATTTTAGCTCATTTGCTATAAAGAAATCTGGTCCTTAAGTGACGATCTGCATCAACAAAAATATTAAAATGTGTGTGTTTGTGTGTGTGTGTGTGTTTGTAAACACAAAATGGCATAAAAGTTAAAGAGAATAGCATTGAAGTCAGGAAGATCTTGGTTCAAGTCATAACTGAAACTACTTACAATGTGACTCTCAGCAAGTCATCTAATGTTCCAATTGAGTCAATCTTTCAACAAGCATTTATTAAGCCTTTGCTAAATATCAGGCACTAAGACTAAAAAGAAGGAAAAAAATTCACCCTCAATGAGCTCATATTCTAATGGAAAAGATAAAATATAATTAAGTAGGTATTTACAAGATTTGGTGGAACAAATACAAGAAAATATACAAGGGGATGGCCTCCTATGGTGGGTGGGATTTGAGTCAAGTCTCAAAGGAAGCCAGAGAAAGGAAGAGGTAGGGAAGAAGAGAGAGAACATAGAATTGTGATTGACCGTTAGGGCAAAAGCATAGACAAAGAAGGGATATAGAATGCTGTGTGCAAGCAACACCAAGTAGGCCAGTATACCTAGATATTATTGTGTGAGGAGGGGAATAAAGTGTAAGAAGACAAGAAAGGTAAGAATGTGCCATGTTATAAAGGCCTTCCAACGTCGAACAGATTAGTTTAAATTTCATCCTGGAGATATAGCGAGCCATGGAAATTTACAGAGTGACGGAATGGGGAAAGGGTGGCGGTGAATGTCATGTAAGGCCTGCACTTCAGGACAATAATTCTGGCAGCTGAAGAGAAAATAGATGATAGAGGTGAAGGAGTTAAGACAAAAGCTGCAAGGTGAATTAGAAGACTATTGCACTGGTAGAATTGATAGTGCTAAAAGCCTGAACAAGGGAGGTGACAAGTGCAGAAAGAAGATAACATATTTGAGAGGTTAGTAGTAACTTCAGCAGTAATACTGAAGGTCAGAAGAGGGGAGAGTAAGACAATGAGTTCTATTTTGGACCCAATGAGCCTGAGAGGCCTAGTAGACAGTCAGTTCAAGATGTCCAAAAGGCAGTTGATAACACATTTGCTCCTTAGGAGAAAGATTAAGGCTGGATATATACATCTAGGAATCACCTGCATTGAAATGATAATTGTACCCATAGAATCAAATGAGTTCAAAGATATGTAGAGAAGAAAGAGGAAAAAACCAAGGATGGAACCTTGGAGGGTACCCATGGGAATGCATCCAGTGGGAATGATACATATGAAGATCTAGCTAGAAGGCTGAGAAGGAAGTTAGTCACAAAGTTCTAGAGAAGAGTAACCTAAAGAAAGTGATCAAACATACCAAACACTATAAATTGCTTAACACGTACCACCCTACACCAGTTTAGGGAGTTTGCTCACCACGATTTTGTTAAGCCAGTGAAATTACAGATCTTGTCCAATATTATCAATATTAAGCAATAAAAGTATATGATATATTAAGCAAATGTAAATATTATATATTAAAATAACCTTCAAGTATTTCAAAGATCTTTGAAAATAGGTCATTGATTTCACTGTCTCTTCTAGACTCTTTGGAATCCAATGGTAAGACAAAAGTAAAGATGATGGGCAGTAGCCCAGGATGCATTGGATGGCCTTGGCATCTTCAATCTAACCAAGCTCTAAGTGCTCCACAGGGCCTGCTTCAGTCACCTTCATGGCCCATTAGAACAAACTGTTCACAACTGCCTGTTCCACCAGGGAAAGTCTTCACATGCTTGGGGTAGCCTCCCTTCTAACTCCATCAGATTTGAGGCTTCTTGGAGTCATAGGTGAGAGATGGGTGACAGATGGACACCACAGGTGGAAAAAAGCCCCCAAAAGGGCTTGCTAGTCCTCACACCAAAGATACTAGTATACCCCAATCCAGATCCAAAATTGAGTTTGCTCAGTTCCCACAAGAGTGAGAATTTTAGCATTTTCTCTTACAGTCATACATTTTCAAGGTATACGTCTCCATACAATCCCCACTAATTTTAAAAAGGGTGATAGTTCTAGTTTCCTGGTCAAATCTCACTTGAATCATTGTGTTTAATGTTTAATTGTGAACAATATCTTTTAATAACAATACTGATGAAGTGTAGTGTCCAAAGAAGGATGAACTAGATGGTGAAGGGCCATAAGAACACATAACATGAGAACTAGTTGCAAAAATTGGAAATGTTCATACTAGAGAAGAAAAGACTTGATGGAGATAACAGCTGCCTCTAAATATATATAAGTTTCATGTGTAAGAGAAGGTAAGATGTGCACTATTTAGCCCCAATAGGAAAAATTAAACACAAGAGACTGAATTTGCTGAAGGGCCGAGTTTAGGTTTGATGTCAGGAAATAACTTCCTAATGATTATCTCATCTTCTAAAAGAATCTGTTCTCAACCCTTCTAAATTCTCCTCCTTTCCCTCTATTATTTCTTATTTTTCCCATACATTGTTTGTAGATATCTGTCTGCTTGCTGTCTCCCCTTTTAGAGTATAGACTACAGTAAAAGCAGAAACTGTCTTTTGCCTCAGCCCTTAACGTAATGCCTGTGACGGGGTAGATGTTTAATAAATGCTTATTAAATGACTGATTAGAGCTATGCCAAAGTGGAATGAACTGACTTGGGGCAGCGGGGGAGGGGGAGAATGGATTTGCCCTCACTTGTCATCTTCATATTATATTTCACAGACCAGTTTCTAGATATTTTGGGATTTGGGGGGGGTAGGGGAAACCTTATTTTTATTTGGGTTAAATAAGATGGCTACTGAGGTTCCACCCAAATCTAAAATTCCGTGATTCTACTATCTCTGACCCAAACTAAAACATTAGAGGTATTTTTTTGGTCTTTTTCCTTGTCCAAATTAAGAAGCTATTTCTATGAAAGAAGAGTTAAATATCTACCATTTCTGCAGAGAGGTACTTAGAGCTAAGTAGCAGAGGGATAGAAAACCCATATACTATCATACACCAGGGTACTCTGCTTGCTTCTGGATAAAGAAGACAGATAAACAACAAATATTATACCCTAGGAAATGAACACACTTCACACCTAGGAGAATTGGAATTATCTTGGACTGACAGATAAGCCACAAGAAGACAAATAATTATCAGCAAGGACATTTTACTAGGAGATAGAGGATTCAGATAGCTTCCTAAGGTTCTTTTTATGAACAGTAGTAATCTGCAAGATAATGGCTGATTTACTATAATACCTAAATGTCTTTATGGTGGATTAAACACCAAAAGAAATGCATTTAGTATTCAAACTTCATTGTGTGCATTCCCCTGCTACTATGCAATGACCTGAGAGGTGAGTGTACTGCCAAATAGGCTCATGGACAAAAGAGAGATTAAATTAAGAGTCATAATAGAATTCTCCTTCTGGAAGAGAATTTAGAGCTGAGCTATAACTAGGAATTTTTGTGCCCAGGGCAAATATTAGAAAATCTACCCAAGGAAACTGAAGTATACCCTCAGTTACAGACTAGAGAATTATCTCGCCCCACAGAATTATGAAGGAAAGAGAGGATCCTGCACACCCATGGGAGGCTAACTAGGCAAAATGATAACTTCATTTTTAACTAATTATTCTTATAAACTGCTGCATCTCTGTTTCTGCAGAACTCCAAATACTATAAATTTCTTTTAAATGTGGTGCCCAGAGATAAAGCCCGTGTTTCCCCACCCAAGGTAAGGCTCTGTTCCAGAGATTAGCTTGAATATTTTTCAGATAAGGAAGCTAAGACTCAAAGATACTATGTGACTGATTCAAAGTCCCATAGCTAGTTTTTGATCATACAGCAAATATTATTACTAAGAAAATGAAAAATCTAATAAAATTGAAGATAAAATCTCTCTCCAGAAGCTGTGTGGCATAATAGAATGTGTATTACACTTTCACTTGGAAGATTGGGTTTGATTTCCAGATCTGTCATTTTCCACATATATGTCTGTCATCCAATCTTTCTATTGAATTCAATAAAGCAAACTTTGACATAAAACCTTCTAAGGTCAAACCACTATAATACTGACCTTGCTCTCAAAGAGCTTATAATGTTGTCTACCCTGTTCAGGTAACATTCATCTTTTCACAGAAGCCTTTACTATCTTACCCCAGCAAGTATAATTAATGTGGCAACTAAAGGTACTATGGCAGACTAAAGGGGGCAATATCTGGTGACAATGGAGCTTTCTGGGAGTCCCAAGATCATGGGATAAACTAAATATAGTTAGCTGCCATATTGTATAGAACTAGAGCAATGTCTTTTTTTCTATATCTGTTATTTCATTTGTATAGGAAACTCTCTATGAGGAGCTTCTTCCAACAAAGCAGTCTACCACTGTATCTGCCATTTATAATCTTACTTGCCTAGGACGACTTCCCTTGAGTCACATAGTCAGCAAGTCAGAAGTTGTGCTACAGTATGCATAGAAAAATTATATACAAGATAGAGAGCCGTCCAGTCAATTGTATTTAGCTAGCCAGGCAAGGTGCTAAGGGCTATGGATATGAATGAAGAAGAAAACAGTAAAGACATAGTAATGTAATGACAGGTAATCCCAAAGGAGAAAAATGTCAAATAGATCAGGGGTTGGGAAGACCTCCAGCAAATGATGGGATTTGAGCAGATCTGAATCTTAAAGAAAGACTTGGCAATTTAGAAGTAGATGTGAGGAGGGGGAACATTCCAGGTCTGTTAGCCAACCATTTCAAAGGAACAAAGACAAGAATTAGAGAGTTATATATAAAGAATTTGCCTATGGAGCTGGATTGTGGCATGAATAAAGGGGAGTAAAGGGAAAGAATACTAGAAATCTAGTGAGGAACTTTAAACAAAAAACAGAGTTTGTGTTTCACCCTGAGAGTAATAATCAGTCACTATAGTTGAATAGGGGAGTGACATGGTTAAATCTACAGAGTAGAGTGAAGTCTAAAGAAAATTGAGGCAACAAGATCAATTTTAGAAGACTATTGCACTTGCCTACTAATAGTAATTAGGCCCCAAATAGTAAATAGGCCCCAAATCCAAGGCCCCAAATGAGAATCTAAACTGGAGTGGAAAGAAGAGGATATATACTGGAGATGTTATGGAAGAAGAAATGGCCACATTTGGCAAAGAATTGGGTATTTCTAATAAGAGTGAGGAACTGAATATAACATCAAAATTGTAGGTCTAGATGACTAGAGTAAGACAGTAAGAAGGAAGTTCAGAAGAGTAGAGGATTTGGTGGAAAAGATATTGAGTTCAGTTTTAGACATGTTGAGTTTGAGATACCTATGTGACATCTAGTTCAAGATGGAGAAAAGTAAATTGTCAATGCAGGATTGTTGTTCTGGAGAGAAAAGATAGCTGTATATTTAGATCTGGGAAGCATATGTATAGAAATTATCATTGAACCAGTGGGAGGTAATGAAATCATCAAGTAAGATAGTATAGAGGAAAAAGAGAAGAGGATCTGGGGAACAGAGACCTGGAGGACACCAACAGTTAATGGGTATGGCCTATACTGTTGCAGGTTTTGCTATTTTGGTTGGTCTCTCTGCCATAAGTCTTCCTCCCTCTCCAGCATATTTTCTATCAGGTATGAAAGTGGTTTTTTTTTCCTAAAGTCTAAAGTTTTCCTAAGGTCTGACTGTGTGCATGGGTCTCACCACTCCCTACTCAAAAAATTCCAATGGCTTGTAATCAATCATCCCCTGAATCAAATATAACTTTTTGTTCAGTTTTCACTCTATCCTTTATCCTCACCTCCAAGTCTTCTCATATCTTACAAATCTTTACTTACTCTAGAATCCAGTACCCTCCTTGCTTAGACTGACAGATAAGCACACATTAAGACAAAAATATCAGCAAGAACATTTTACTAGGGGAACATTTCCCTGGCTGGAATGCTGGAGTCCATGCCTGGAATTTTCTTCCTCATACCTGCCTCCTGGTTTCCCGGCCTTCCTTCAAGTCCCAACCAAAATTGCACCTTCCAAAAAAAAAAAAAAACAACAACCTTGATCCTTGTTAATTCTAGTGCCTTCTCTCTTTTTTGTAAGTAGTTATTATTTACAAAAAAGTTATTATTTACATGTCTCTGCCATTAGGCTCTGAGTTCCTTGAGAGCAGGAAGGGCAAAAGTCTTTTGCCTTTTATCGTATCCCTGGGGATTAGCATAGTGCCAGGCAGATAGTAGGCACCTAATAATTGATTACTGATTGAACAGATGAAGGTCCAACAAAAGAAACTGAGAAGTATTCAGACATGCATAAAAACTAGGAAAAAATAGTGTCACAAAAGTCTAGAGAGTAGGGCGTATCCTGGAAGAGAGGTGATTGACAGTGTCAAATGTTATATAGGGAAGTCAGGATGAAGATTTAGCAAAAGTTGTTAGACTTGATCGTTAAGGTATAATTATTAAGTTCAGAGAGAACAATTTCCCTTGCATGATGTGGCTGGAGGTCAGATTGCAGAAGATTTAAAAGAGAGGGAGGAGAAAGGAATTAAAAGCACCTAATATAGACAGCCTTCTCAAGATGCACAACCAAAAAGGGGAGAAAAAATAAAAAATAATAGCCAGCAAGGAAAGTAGGACAAAGTGAGAGCTTTTTGAAGATGGAGGAAGGGTGACACGGAAAATAAAAGCTAGCATTAATAGAGCAATTTGACGTTTGCAAAGCACTTTACTCATGCTAACTCATTTGATGTTTCTAGGTATCAGGACACGAGCCAGTAGACAGAGAAAGATTGAGAATGAGAGACAATAGAGATAATGGGGTCAATCTACTAGAAAAGATGGGAAGAGGACAAAAAAAATAGAATCAGGGGCTTGGAGTGGGATTGACCTTGGCAAGGAAGAAGGCCAAGTTTTTGTCTGAGACTACAGTGAAAGAAAAAATAATGGTGGCAAGAGGGTGTCTGATAAATGTGAGGTGAGGAGTGAAAAAGAGGGAACTCTTGGCAAATTAATTACTTTTTGTAATGAAGTAAACCCCCCACCCTGACAGAGAAGGTGAGGAAAGGGTGTGCAGTGGTAATCTTGAGGGGAAATAAGTATGTTTGGCCCAGTCACTCTCCACTTCAGAGAGTGGTACAGTAAATTGATTAGGGAAGAGTAGAATCATTGCCATGATAAAGTGAGGGCACATTTGAGATCGGAAATTAGATAGTAGAAATTTGTAATGGATCCAATCAACAAAGTTGGTGATGTTTTTCTGACTACATTCAACAGCATAGTCAAGGAGGCAGACATTAAGAGTAATATAGGACTGGGGTTTGGCAAAGTGTGGTTAGCAACAGGAGGAGGCAGCAAATAGAAGGGAGTGGAGAGCTGAACTACTAAATCAAGGGTATGACATGTGGAAGGGAAAGGAAAGAGGTACCAGTGCAGGAGTGAATCCTGGAAGTTCATCCAAAACATATAAAGTATGGTATCATCAGACACAGCCTTTACACTGGGAAAATCATGAATATATAATAGCAAAGAGGGGGAATTTGGTAGAAAATAGCCATTTCTTATAAGAGGCTCAGCAGTTTTTGGTGTTGACATAAAGCCAATAAAACTGTTTGTAAAATCAGCAGGGGTGGGGATTAGGGGTAATAAATATTGATATGCTGTTAATTAAACAAATTTATTAACCCTTTTAGAGTCATGTCTGTGAAGTTAAATTCACTGGCATTTGTTTCATAATATTGCTCATTGATCACAAACAACCTTAAGAAACTACTGGAGGGGAGCAGCTACGTGACCCAGTGACTAGAGCCCTGGAGTCAGGAGGACCTGAGTTCAAATCTGACCTCAGACACTTAACACTTACTAGCTGTGTGACCTTGGGCAAGTCACTTAACCCCAATTGTCCTGCCTTCTCCAAACCCTCCAAACCCCGCTCCCCCAAAAAGAAAAAAGAAACTACTATGGAATTAATTGTGAAATTGCTGTCACAAACACTACAGGTGGGAAGCATTACTAGAGAGTGTTTGTTGGAAAACATTTGGAGTTAAAGTACAGTGTAACTTTAATATTAATCAAATCAATAACGTGATAGAGAAGAGAGAAAATGCAATCTCAGGCTAAATTAAAAGAAACCATGTCCAGACCTGGGTAGGTGATGGTCCCCTTGAGCCTTACCTGGTTAGACCATAAATGGAATGTTATTTTCTATTCTAAGGGACATATTTCAGGAAGAACAATGATAAGCTGGAGAAAAAGGAATAGGAGGAGACATGATAGTTTTCCTTCAAATATTTGAAAAATCATTACATAGAAAGGAACAGTGACATTTTCAGTTTAATTCCCCCAGAGACAGAACTAAAGCAGAGGGTAGATATTTCAACAGATATGCATTAAGTTTAATGCAGGGATAAACTTCCTAACAATTGTTTTTTGTTCAGTTGTTTCACTCAGTTCTCTCTTCACGACCCCATTTGGAGTTTTCTTGCCAAAGATACCATTTGCTTCTCCAGCTCATTTTACATGAGGAAACTGAGGCAAACAGGGATAATGACTTGCCTGAGATCACATAGCTAGTAATGTTTGAAGTCGAATTTGAATTCAGTCTTCCCAGTTCCAGGCCCAGCAGTCTAACCACTGTGCCACCTAGTTGCCCTTAATAATTAAATCTGCTTCAAAGTGAAATGGGCTGCTTTGGGAAGTTATGGGTTCACATGAATAGCAGTCTTCAAGCAAGATGAAATGTCCACTAGTTGAGTGTGATGTAAAGGGAATTACTGATCAAGTATGGTTTGGTCTAGGATGATCTCTCAGGTCCTTTCCAACTGTGAGATTCGACTAATTGCCAGTAAGGTCAACACCATGCATTACCATCATAAAATGGTCTTTTATTCCCTTTTTTATTACACTTTCAATAGATTTGCATTTTATGTGGGGCTTGAGGGAGGAAAAGAGCCAAGCAGTTTTGTAGTGATAAAAAATTAAACATTTATTAAAAGATATATGTGTGATATAGATATACAGATATATGAATGATGCCATTTATAAAATGCACATTTGTGATTTTCCCATAAGTTTGTTCACATTTAACTTGTTTGCTTATTAAAAAATGAATGACTAAGCAGGACTTTAATTTCACTGGACTGGACTGGACTGAGCAATCAGGTAGAGATGTTTTTTGTTTGACACTAGACCATTAGATCAATACAGACACTAGACCACTAGATCAATGCAGACTTTATGATAAAACGTCTGGGATTCTAAAGTTCCTCCTTAACCAGGCTTAACCAAGTAGGCAGTCTTTTATACATCTCAGCTGATTTTTCTCTTTAACATTAGTTAGCATATTTGGTGAAAATCATCTACCATTAATGGTGAAGAGGTTAACCCAAAGAGGGTTAGGGCTGCCTGAGACCCCAAAATGCCAACATGCCGGGTCCTGTGGAAAGAATTCCACTCAAGTCTTCTCAGCCAAAGAAAAGGAAAGTTTATTGAAAGTTCATTAAAAGTTCACCATATGGGGTAGACGCTTAAGGAGCCAATCTATGCTACATCATTCTATGGTTGCTCTCACAGAGCAAGTCTGTGCTAGGGCATTCTGTGGTGCTCTCACACCACGTGGAGGGAAGATGGAATTCTTATATACAGAGGAATATAAGGGTGGTCTAGAGGAGGAGTTTGGGGAGAGTCTTCGAGGAGTCAGTGAAGTCAAACTCCAGTAATGAGTTTGGGGAGGGACTTCAGGTGGAGTTAATGAGGTCAATGCAAGAGTGGATTGATATTTT
>CM053599.1:58104070-58132729 GCA_028646575.1 Pseudocheirus occidentalis | reverse complement strand
GTTGAGAGACAAGAAATGATTTGCATAGCATCTCACAACCAATGAATACCTGATGTGGATTCAAACTCAGGTCTTCCTGACTTCATAAGGAACATTCTATCAGCAGTATTCATTTCTCAATACTCTTTATGTAGTAATATAGGAATAAGTGGCATTACTACAACACTTGATGGTTTCAAAGTGTTTTGTAAATGCTTACTTGTTGCCATTACACTATAATGTAAGTAATCCAGGTTTAAAAAAAGTCTTTGGAGTATGGATCACTGACTTCTTAGGTGTATGGAGCTACCAATGTGCAAGTTCCCTCTCCCAAGAGATCAGAAACTCTTTTTAACTTATATTCTTGAGTGTTACCTGGGGCACGGGAAGATTCAATGATTTGCCATGATCTAGGAACTAGTATGTGCTAAATGCATGTTAGTATATTACATTTTACATTACATTAAAACAAGAATTCCCCTCATGAAGAGTAACTATTCTCATTAAATTCATTCAGAGAGACTAGACTGTATGTTGTTTTAGGAATTATGTTTTAGAACTCCAAAAAGATTTTTCTTTCTTTCTAAGACTTTTAATATTAAAATGTAAATATTCTATTACTAAGGGAATCAAGAGTTGATATATGTATCAAATCTAATTTTTACCTTATTGTTTTGCAGTAGTTAGATGCTCAAATTATAATTCTTTTATAATACATTATATTTAGCTCTCTTTTTCACCTAAATCATTGGTAGTCTACTTGTTTTTATGTAATCAAGAGGAAGGATGCGGAGGTTAGATGGGGAACAATAAAAACAATCTTTACAAAAAATAGGTTGTTAGAAAATTGTATGAAGGTGTCTTAGGTTCCATTTGGAGGGAAGAATAAAAGTGTTTGTGTGTGTGTGTGTGTGTGTGTGTGTGTGTGTGTGTGTGTGTACTTTGAAAGAACTCGATACCCAGGATAGACACCCATTATGTCAACCTTTTAGTAAATTAGGTGTAAATTGGAACCCACTCACAGCAAGAAGTCCACTTATAAGGTGACACCAGGGACCTTTTTCATTTCTGGCAAAATATTATCTATTGAAATTACATACAATTACATACATACAAACAGAGTCTCTGTCGAGACTCTGTTCATCAGAAGATTTTCTGATACTGTATTATTATTTCTCTCTGAAAACATTTGCTGTTAGAAGGTACAGGAATAGTTTGTGTTGAAGGAAGTGGGTTAATCTTTACCACATATTATTGCTGCTGTTTAAAGACTATTTTTAACCTGTTTTCTGAGTCAATGCTACAAAGGTTCACATTCAGGTGAGTAGGGGTACCTAGGTGATGGCCAGGCCTGAACCAGGAATATCTGAGTTCAAATCCTACCTCAGACACTTATTAGCTATATGACCTTGAACAAACCACTTAGTCTCTATTTGCCTCATTTTTCTTATCAGTAAAATGAAGATAAATGGCACCTACCTCCCGATGTTGTCTTGAAGATACAGTGAAATATTTATAAAGCACTTAGCACATTGCCTGGCATTTAGTATGTACTATATAACTGGTGGCTATGATGATGATGATAATTAAGACAAATTCATCATGTATATCACTGTATCGTTGCAAAGGAAGCAGCTGGAAGGAATCAGAAATGTATTGACAAAACTTTGGGAATCTTTTTATATATCTTGCATCCACTGGTTAACCACTAAGAAAATACCCATTTGGGGCAGCTAGGTGGTGCAGTGAATAGAGCAGCAGGCTTGTAGTCTGGAAGACCAGAGTTCAAATCCAGCCTCAGACACTTGACACACTAGCCGTGTGACTGGGCAAGTCACTTAACCCCAACTGCCCTCCAAAAAGCAAAAAAATAAAAAGAAATAAAAGAGAATACCTATTTTACTGCATTTTGAACAACTGGTGGTTTGACCACATGGCATTTTATAGGTACAGTGATTATAATACTTGTGACGTACATATAAATTTAAGGTTTATAAAACATATGTTAGCTCAAGTGAACCTCACAATAACTATGCGAGAGCTGTTATTCTTTTCCTCATTTTACAGATGAAGAAAATGAGTCAAGAAAGAGGACAAATGACTTTCCTTGGGTCACATAGTGACTGAAGCAGGATTCAAACTTAGTTCTTCTCTTCCTGATTCTAATTATTCTGTTTAATGCACCATTTAGCTGTATCAGTAGCATGAAAGATTATATCTATGCTGCATTTTCTTTGCACTGTTTCATCCCTTAGATGGAAAAAAGTAATAGATTCTTACCTAAATACTCAAATGGTTCTATGGATATTCACTATGGGGAAGCATCCATATTTATCCATCATGGTAAAATACTCCCATAGGTTCAGTGGAGAGAGGGAGACACACAATATTCCCTGGGTTCTCAAAGGCTCTTCCAATGGATTGCAAACTCTTGCATGTTTTGCCATGTTGGAAAAGCTTTACATTGTATTCAACTACAGATCATATCTGTTTTCCAAGGACTCGCTTGGCTAAATGGGAAGAGGTTCACCATCAAAGAGATTAACTATTTTGGAAACTAATATTTTGGTCATAGTAACCCATGGGACAAAGGGAAAAACAATTGCTAAAATGAGATTTGAATGTTGATTTATAATTCTTCACTTCTTCACTGCTGCCTTGAGCTGTATTTGTATGCTTGGTACAGTGCCTGGAATATAGGAGGTGCTTAATGAAAGTTTACTTATCTCTTGATTAGTAGATATCTGAAGATAACTTTATGTTCTCAAGAATTACATGAGTTTCTCTGACAAAAAAATGCTAACCACCTCCAGAGAGAGAGAGAGAGAGAGAGAGAGAGAGAGAGAGAGAGAGAGAGAGAGTAAATGAACACTGAATGCAAATTAAATCATATGATTCTTTATTTTTCTTGCATTTTTGGTTCATTTTGTCTATGTTTTCTTTTGCAACATGGCTAATGTGGAAATCTCTTTTACATGACTTCACATTTATAGTTGATATCAAATTGCTTGTCTTCTCAAGGGGTGGAGCGTGGTGGGGATGGGCGAGAATTTGGAGCTCAAAATATTCAAAAGCAAATACTAATTTTTATATGTATAGGAAAATAGTTAATGAAAAAATATATTAAAAACAAAAATAGAATCATATGGCTTTTTTATCACACATCAAGAACAATTGAATGATGCTGTAGTCTAGCCAATAAAAGGAGCTGAGAACAATCAGAAATTTCTAAATGAATAAATGCCTCTGATTGTGAATATGTACTCCAACGTACCTAAGTCTGCCAATCAATTCCCTTTCATTCATTATATTGATCTATGTTAGAATGAATTCTTTTGGGGGAAGGGTTCAGATTCACGATTTCATTAGGGTAGAGAATTCCTGCTAAGGAAAAACTCTCCACTGATGCATACCCCCAACTCATTTACAATTCATACCATTTTCTGGCACATAGAAATGTTTTATCACATCTGACTACGAATTATTATAATTTAGAGAGATTAAGTGCCTTGTCTAGAGGGTCATACAGCTTGTATGTTTTAAAGGCACAACTTAAACTCAAGCTCTCTTGACACCAAGGGTTATGTTCTAATTATAACAACAAACAAACAACACTTGAATTTTAAGGTTTGCAAAATGCTTTTTTTTAAAAAAAATCTCATTTTAGCTTCATAATAATTCTGGGAAGTAGGCACTATGTTTATCCTCACCTTACAAATGAGGAAACAGATACATACTAAACCACATGGCATCTCTATTGAAATATAGCATCCTTTCCATACTGTAAGCCAAAATATGTCCTACTCAATTTACGTAGGGCACTCACCCAGTTATAAGGATCTGAAAAGAGGAAAATGACTATCAGGTCCCAAGAGCAGGAAATAAGAGTTACTTTTTATTCATCATATTGGATTTTGTTTTCCCCTTGAAAATTTGATTATGTGAAGCCAATCTATTGGGAGATAGAATGCTTTTTGTGATGGTATTCTAGTTATGCTTTGAGTCCATGGGATATGAGATATTGTTATCATTTCTCAAATTATAAAAGGTGCTTTCTTCAGAAGATATTCAATTTATCTCAGTGGTAGACAAGTGAAAGCTCACATTCTTTTATTTCAGATATTCTGGAATGTGCAGTTTACTTTTGCCTTTTCAGTATTTTTTTTCTATCCAACTGTCCCTGAGTTACTGTGTTATTGTTGTTTCACCCCCTCTAATATATGGCATTGAGTCCTTATCTCAAAATTATGGACTTAGATTTGTATGTGATCTCTAAAATCTCTTTCACTTCCAAATCCTATGTACCTACCAACACTTGAAATTCAACAAGTTTCTCTTTTAAGGCCCCTTTGACCAGAATCAGAGGATGACTGACCTCCATTACATACATAGGTGCAAATCCTGCAGATTCCCAAGAATGGGAAAATAAGAGATTAAAAGTGGGAGGAACTTCAGAAGTCCTCTAGTTCACTTCTTTACCTTACAGTTTAGGAGAATGAGGCCCAAGAAGTGACAGGAACTCATTCAAGGTCACAGAACTGAGTAAGCCAAGATGCTCTCAAAATTCACATTATGAGATTAGCTAAATCATTACCTCAGTTTTAGGTTATTTAAGTTATAATAATTCCTTTCAAAGTTACATTTAAATTTGTCCATGGTTTAGTGGTAAAAACTCACTAAAGTGGGAGGAAGAAAACCAGAGTTCCACTCCATCTTTACTACTTGTTAGCTGTGTGTGACCTTGGGTGATTAATTTCAATTGACTTTTCACTAGGCATCTAAGTGGGATGGTGGATAAAGGAATGAATTTAGAGTATAAAAGATCTGAGTTTAATTCCTGTTTCAGGTACAGTGGCAAATAAAATCAATAAAGGAAAGTTTAAATGTGTTACTTCAAAGAAAATCAGTTTATTAACAATGAAACATATAACTGTTAACAAAATGGGTCAAACTTGTAATCTCAGTAAAAGCAGTGACCCAAGTGAGGAGAGGACCCTCTTTCTTTTGCTTTTTGGAAGAGGGAAAGCAGGGCAATTGGGGTTAAGTGAATTGCCCAAGGTCACATAGCTAGTAAGTGTTAAGTGTCTGAGACTGGATTTGAACAATAGGTCATTCCAGGGCTGGTGCTCTATACACTGCACCACCTAGCCACCTCAGAGACACAACAAAGAAAGGGTGTTGATAGGCATGGAATATCACGAGCATAGTAAGAAAAGAGGCAGCAGGGTAGCTCAGTGTATAGAGTGCTGGGACTGGAGACAGAAAGACCTGAGTTTGAATAAGTCCTCAGACATATACAAGTTGTATGATCTTGGGTAAGTCAGTTAACCTCTGTTTGCCTCAAACCACTGGAGAAGGAAATGGTGAAACACTGTTGTATCTTTGCTAAGAAAACCACTTAGACAGCATTGGCATGCTACAGTC
Source organism: Pseudocheirus occidentalis (assembly GCA_028646575.1). NCBI lineage: Eukaryota > Metazoa > Chordata > Mammalia > Diprotodontia > Pseudocheiridae > Pseudocheirus > Pseudocheirus occidentalis. The sequence goes on along the minus strand of CM053599.1, from coordinate 58,127,326 downwards.
ACAGGATCTTGAAGAGTTGGCCATAACTGAATGACTAAACAACAGCAATACCTAAGAAAGGTAGGCTGCCATTCAGGTGAGGCTAGTCATGCTCCTCTAATAATTAGGGAATGGTAATTCCCTAACAATTACCTAACAATTAGGTAATGTTTTATGGGATTCAGCTGCATCTTCTAATCTTTGCTGGGGGATCAAAAGTAGCAGCCTTGCTGTCTTCTTGGAAGACATATAACCCCCCCCAATTGCACAAGGGCAGGCAAGGACAGATGATAATGTTTTTTAGGGGTGGTACCAAGCTTAAAGAAAGTAATGCAATACCCTGGACATATCCCAAGGATGAACAGTATGAGAGATATCTGCTTAAAAAAATTATGACTTTAAATCAGAAGGAAAGCTAAATTCCCCAGCTCAACTCAAAGACATAGAAAGGGGATGTTTGGCAGATGCTGAGTCAATTATAAAAATCAGTATAGAATAAAATCAATTGCATTGTAGAATCAATTCAGTAGAAACTTGAGGTAATATTAATTTGACCTTACACTTAAAGATTGTGTGACCTTGGGAAATTGACTTAACCTCTCCCAGCCTCAGTAAAATGTATGATAATAATGCCTTTCTCCTGTGTTTGTTGTGAGGATTAAAGAGCTGAATGACTCCAATCTAGTCTTCTTCCATACGGCATATAGAATGTCCCAGGCTTCATTGAAAGCCCAATTACACTGGAAAAAGTGAATGAAAGATCAGAGGAGGAAAAGGAGGAGTCTACAGCAAAATGCTTCAATTTTCTCAGTCGAGTTAGAAGAAAGGTCTTTAGCTGAGAGTTAGGGGAGTGAGCGGTAAGAGATTTTAGGAAATAAGAGATGGTTTGGAATAAGTTGTGTTTGTTGCAAAATGGTGAAACAGTTAGGACTTGCCTTGTTCAGTAAGATACAGTTAAAGTTAAATAACATGGACTCATAATATATCAAGTCAGCAAGGTGGTCTGACTACCTTAAACTCTGTTCAGTAGAATGTGAATTGGAACAGAATGGGTGGGACGCAACCAACTCACTACTGCAATTTTGAAAAGGATGGATGGCAATAGGACAAATGATTGAAAGGCATGAGAATAGATAACAGATAAATTGGTAGAGTACAGATTTGAGATTTGGGAGAGAAGTAATATGGGGTCAGAGGATGGCTGACTGGGTTTACCACAAATGTATAGTACATAATTTCAACTAGGTATTTAATGACTCAAGGTAATCCTTTTATACCTTCATAATTGAGTCATTATTTCACTCATCGCCTTGGTCAAAACTTTTTTGGGGGGTTATATCCACTAACAATGGGTATCACCTAACTTTCTTCCATTCTTGGTGATCTCATCAGTTCTTATAGGTCAAAGTGTCATGCCAATGTAGATAATTCTCAGATCTATCAAGACCTAAGCATCTTTGCTTACCTCTAATATTACAAAACCAAACACCCACTGGACATCTCCAGATGTCACACCCTCAAAATTTCCAAAACAAAACTATATCTTTCCCTTAAAACTTTCCCTTTGTCTCAACTTTTCTATTGCTATCAAAAGCACGACCATCTTCCCAGAGAGTCAGGCTCCCAACCTCAATAGCACTGTTGACTTTATACATTCATCCTACACATCCAATCTCTTGACAAGCATTATCATTTCTACCTTTATATTGTTTCTCATGTATGCCCCCTTCTTTCTATTCATACAGTGGTCCTCCTGAGAGCAGGCATTCATATCTGGATTGTTGCAATAGTCTTGTTGGTCTCCTTGTTTCAAGCCTTTCCTCAGATTATTCTCCCTTCCGCCAAACTGTCAAAGTAATCTTTCTAAAGTGCACATCTGACCATAACACTCTCTTCCCCTTCCTTCAACATACTAGAGGTCCCCTATTACCATTAGAGTCAAATATCAACTCTTTTGTTTAGCTTTTAAAGCCCTTAATAATCTGCAATTTTATATCATTCCAGTCTTTTTATACTTTCCTTCCTTCAATGCACTTTACAATCCACCAAGCTTTCTTATTCCTTGTATATAATACTCCATCAATTCCTTCCCTTTACATTGTATGTTTCCCATGCCTGGAAAGCTCTTCTTCTTCACCTTTATCTGCTGGTTAACCTAAAGACCTTCAAGACACATCTCAAATCCCATCTTCTACAATCTTAACCCTTGCTAACCCATCTATCCCACCTACCCCTTCCAAAGCTAGTGCCTTCCCTATGAGATTACTTTCCATTTATGCTATATATTTATATTAATATCTATATGGTATGCATATAATTGCTTTCATGCTGTATCTCTCATTATAAAGTATACTCCTTGAGAGAAGAAATAATTTTTTTTTCCTTTTTCTTGTATCCTCAGTCCTTGGTACAGTGCCTGACACGTATCTCCAAGTTAAGGAATGCTTGCTGAATGATTGACTAACCTGAAGGGATGGATAGACTGGAGGAATTTATAAGGGTATAGAACAGGATCAGTAAGGGTGAGGCATAAGGAGAAATGTGAGAATAGGAGGCTATAGTCTGAAAAATGTGTAAGTCTTTGAAAATGACAGTGGAAGAGTCATTTCCAATGATTAAATTCAGAGTGTGACCATCCCTCTGTTTCCCTAAGATTAATTGAAGGTTATGTGATGTGAGTAGATCAAGGAATTGAAAGATTAGGAAGTTTGAGGGAACATTATTATTGATGCTGAAATCTGATCATATGAGGATGGCAGTGTGGGAGGAGAGGGAGATAGTGACCCAGTTGCTCATTGTTTTACATATCTTTTAGCATTAGTTCCTTAAATTTTATGTAACAACTTTTATCAACTTAAATGTTCATAAATAACAGTTGGTTTTTCTCTCTGATTTAACTCAGTTCCTAAGCAGTTGCTAGGTTTTTTCTATTCCTGTCCATAGGCTGTCCTGGCCCTTTTTTTTTAAACTTCTTTGGCAGTGCCTATCTTAGATTACTCTCAGCTGGTAAATAATTAAAGTCCAAGTGCTAAATGTCACATTATAATAATACTTCAGTGGGAGAAAAGTGGAAAGAGCACTGGATTTGGAGTCAAAGTACAAGAATCCTAGTTTTTCAACTTTTTAAGCAGTCATGCATCTAAGGTGGTATAAAGAGCCCTAAACTTTGTGTCACAGGCAGGCAGGAAACATACATTTATTAACCACTTGGTAAATGCCCAGAAGAGTGCTAAGTTGTAAGGATGTGAATAGAATTACTGTCAAAGTAAAGCAGCCTCTGTCTGCCCTCAACCAGGTTATATTCTAGCAAAGGAAACAATACATAAAAGAGAACTGAAAAGGACAGTTGGGGTAGAGAATAAACCTGTACTAGGGGATAGTGGCAAAGTCCAGAGAGTCAAAAGAAAGGAAGCATGGCCAGCCTGGGCTCATCTCGCAGATGGAGGAAAGGCCTCTAAAGTAACCTTTAAGCTGCATGTTGAATAAAGCTAGTGATTCCAAGAGGTGGAGGTGTGGGGAACAAAAGTGCCGTGGAAAGATAGAGAATGTGGAGTTCTGGGAACTTCAATTTGGACAGTTTAGTTGGAAGGGATGTATAATCAGCCTGGAAAAAAAGAGATTGGAGTCTGATCATGAAGGATTTTAAATCAGGAAGACTATGTTTGAATCCAGCTCTGCTTCTTGCCACCTCTGTGACTTTGAACAAGTCACTTTATTTCCCTAGGCCTCAGTTTCCCCATTTATAAAATAAAAGGGTTAGATTAAATGACTGCCAAGGTCTCTTCTAGCTACAGGCCTATGAACCTAGATCAATCAGCTTCTTCATCACTGTTAGGTGGGATCTGTGATCTTTCTGTCTTTCCTTGCTTTCACAATTCAATAAAGTAAATATTTAATATGTGGACAACCCTGTACAAGGCAAGGAGAAGCTTGGTGTAGCTGAAAGAGGGTTGATTTTGCAGTTAGGAAGACCTTGGTTCAAATATAGTCTCTCTTGGATTGTTGTTTATTTTATTCTTGAAGAGAACCATGATATCAGGAAGGTGATGGCATGACTTGCAAGTGAATTGGGTTTAAGTGAGACAGGGCTGTGCAAAGTCACCAGTCTCAGTCTTTCCTCTGGAGCCATTTGGGTCCAGTTGCAAGACACAAATCATGATGATGGGATATGGTCCCAGATGTAGTGGGAGACCTTGGCCTTTTTAAGCTAAGGTCTTTCTCAGGTCTAACTCTGAGACAATTCCCATTCAGTGATTAAGGCTAGGTAAGAAATGAGGCAAAGAATGGCCTCTTTTACCTAGTTAAAAAACAAACAAGCAAACTGCAATCTGGGAGGGGAAGAACTTTAGGGTTTCTGGTCAAAACAGAAACAATTGCCCTTTACACTTGCTCTAAGCCATAAAAAAATAAACAGCTCCTTCCTTCCTTCCTTCCTTCCTTCCTTCCTTCCTTCCTTCCTTCCTTCCTTCCTTCCTTCCTTCCTTTCTTCCTTCCCACTAGCTTTCTGGTATGAGTCTGAGGGTAAGTCATTTAAAGGCAGCTAGGTGGTGCAGAAGATAGAGTATGGGCCCTGTAGTTATTAAGATTCAACTTAGTTCAAACCTGGACTCATGCACTTACTAGCTATATGATTCTGAGCAAGTCACTTAACCCTTTTGCCTCCATTTCCTCATTTGTAAAATGAGCTGCAGAAGGAAAGGAAAAACAAACAGTTCTTTGCCAAGAAAACCCAAAATGGGGGCACGAAGAGTCAAATGTGATGGAAAACTACAGAACGAACAACAAAATCCCTGTAATCCTAAGAGACCCTAAGTGGTAAAAAGTGTTGCTGATGTGCACTGGAGACTGTCTTGACTTTCAGCTTTCCTGTCTGATGAAATCATAAGTCTAGTCTCAACCAAATAAAAATGCATTAGCAAAATAAAGATAAAAATGATGCAGTTTCTGAAGTAAATGATTTGTTGTTTCTTTTCCCAGGTGTTCCTAATTCTTTCTCAGACCTACTCTCTCTCTGGGTGAATGATTAAGTACTGAATCCTTAAAGGAAAGCAAAGCATTATAAAATAAAACTGCTAAAAGTGAAATAGAATGTAATTACCAAGTGCTTGACTAGTATGTAGTAGGTGTTTAATAAATGAATGCATATAAGAGAAAAACAAAATATATTCCTTTACAACAGAAGAATTTCTATACTGTGGTTGCCACTGAAACATGACCCCCATTTGTCATTTAACTTTTTTTCAATTTCAGTGTAAAGAACAGTTAATAAATTTAATTTCCTTGCTGTTTTATCTTGAAATTCAAAAGGCTCACTGTGACCAGATATTTCTCCAATTTTGAGAGTGGAGAGTTTATATATTTGTATCTTTGCTCTTAGGAGAAAGCAGCTTATGTGTTGTCCTTCTTCCTGGAGTCACCCAGAATATCTTTCTCAGGCTTCTCCCTTCTTAATCCAGAAAACCTTCTTGGTTCTTTCCTTCCTTAAGGTTGCTATGTATCTACTACTAATGGTAGAGTGAGACAGGGCTGTGCAAAGTCACCAGCCTCAGTCTTTCCTCGGGAGCCTACCTCTGATCTAGCTATGTGTGTGACTTTGGACAAATGATTTAACTTCCCTTGGACTCAGTTTTTTCATCTGTAGCATAAGGGGTTTGGTCTAGATGACATCTGTGGTCTCTTCCTACTTTACATCTCTGATCCTATGGTATTTTTTTCAGAAATAACTGGATAATCTCACTAACTTAAATGTATAGTTACTTGCCATGATTAAATAAGGAATGATAATTAAGGTTATTAAAAGAGTTGAAGAACCATGTCTAGACAAAAGTATGTATGAAAAGGGTTTGGGGGTTTTAGTGGACTATAAATTCATTGCTTGTTAATGATCCTAATCAGCAGCCAAAATATCTGTTGAACATTTGAGAACTGATGGTCATTTGAACAAAAGGATGCATCAAAGAAGTTTTTCATGGTGAACTTTGATCAAATCCCAATTATTTGCATGGTCAAGAAGCGAATTTTATGGTTAATCTAATATTCTAAAATCGTGTTAGAGAAAGGGATATTTTGGTGAAACAGTTAAATAGACAGAATTTTAGGTTCCTTTTTCTTAATTCCCTTGCTTTGATAATCTGGGTAGTTGCCTTGCATTTGAGAGGATTTATAATTTCTTTTTCTCAGAGTAGTTGTTAGAAGGGTGGGAGATTGTGTATGGATGGAAAGAAAAACTTTCCAAAACTGAGAGCAGCTCTTTAAATAAAAGGGTGAATCCCAAACAATAATACCTTTTTTTTCCCCACCACTAGACATCTTCAAGCAGAACCTCTACTTGTACTTGGTGCAGATTTTGTACAGGGGATTTCTGTTTTGTTAGGGCTGGATTATATCATCTCAGAGGCCCTTCCACCTGAGAGTCTATGATCCCTTGTGGGTTCTTGCCTTGGGCCATATCTTCATGAACAATAGTGGAATGAATCTGGGGTTCAATTTGGAAGTGATTTTGACAGCAAGACAAGCATAGTCTTTAACTTTGAGGCTGCCCTGGCCTTTTCCTTATTTTTCTAAACTGCTGTTGAATCACTTGGCTGTCACAGAGAGGCAGATTCAGGAGAACCAAGGGGGAACATGGAAAATCGGAACAACAGTGGACTGGAGGCCAGCCGATAAGGACTCTAGTCTGAATTCTGTCACCAATTTGTTGTGCGGCTTTGGGGAAAATCGCCTAAATTCTATGGGTTTCAATTTCCTCATCAATATAAAACAGGCTTTGATTAGATAAGGATAATTTCTAGTTCTGGGGTATAGCTTAAAATTTGTTGCTACATAATTCTTGGTAACTGATTTGTATTACATACCTATATATGTTTGTGTATATATGTATATACTTACCTGCATATACATACAAGTATATATACACATATATACATACAGAATATGTATATGTGTGTGTATAGATATAGATGTATAAGTGATTTGTGTTGTGCCGTATTGATACCACTTTGTAGAGCCCATCACTTTTTTTTTGTCTTATAGAATGTTTAAATCCAGGAATTAGGAATCTGTAGCTCATTTAATGGGGGCCTGCTTGACCACTAGATGGCGCTTGTGCTTCCTAGAAAGGGTCTGCACTGATGGTTTAGGACTTTACCACCTGGGGCCATTTCAGAGACAAGCACTGTTTTTTAATAGAAGTTCACAGGGGCAGACCACTGTTTTCTTAATAAATAAAGATGTTAATTGATAATGTGTAGTCAAGATTAGTTTTATTAAAGGCAATTGCAGAGTACTTTCTAAGATAATATTTAACATACTCTAACATAAAATTATACTCAGACAAGAATATTCTTAGCACCTAGAATTATTCATTTTTTTCAGCAGATATTCATTGGTAGCCTAGTGTAGATATCGGTATCTGGGATTAGGGGCTTTAAGAGTTAAATGATTTTAATAACAGTCACAGAAACCATTGGAGAGCTGCAGAACCTTGAAGGTTTAGAGTCACAGCCATTGGACCAGTCATTACTATTGACATCTTGAGCATTACCAAACTGCCAAAAGAAAACCAATAATGACTGCTGTGCTGACTGAATAAAGATAGTACAAGATGGAAGAAAACTTTATATTGGGGACAATGCTCAAACAGCAGAATCAGGAACCAAAGTCCAAGTTAATGAAACTAGAAAGAAATGGGAAAAATTTCAGTGAAAACAGAACTTATAAAAGTCTGGGACAAGAACATGGCGAAACTCAGTGAGGATTTGCAGGAGTCACAGGGGAGACAACTGTGGTGCCAAGGCCACAGTATTAAAGTCATTTTGACATTCACAGCAATAGGATAGTCCAATTCACTTTGATGTTTTAAAGACAACCCCCACTAAATGTAGCCCAGAGTCTCATCTGTCACTTCGTCATGTCCTAGGTATGCTTTGATACATTCATAGCAGCAGCTAGGTAACATAGTGGATAGACATTGGAGTCAAGGAGAGTGGAATTTAAATCTTGTTCCAGACACTAACTAGCGGTGTGACCTTTGGTAAGTCACTAACTTCCTTTCATTCTGTTGCCTGATCTGTCAAATGGGAATAATAATAGCACCCACCTCACAGAGCTGTTGTCCTGATGATCAAATAAGGTAATGTTGTAGTACTTTACCAGCCTTAAAAGTACTATATGACTGCTGGCTTTTGTTATCAGGTGAACTGCACATATACTATGAGCCTATACAGTGAGTGACATGTAGCTGATGCCAAGTAAATGCTTCTTGATTTAATCGAGTTCATGCTTGAGCTGTACAGGTCTTGAATGCCCCCTGTTGTTCAATACAGGAGAAGAGAACTCAGGGATGAATGACAAAGACAGTGTCTAAATAGCTCAGATTCTCTAAACAGGACACCAGAAACTAAAGAAAAAGAAATGGGAAGTGAATGAAGAGGTGGATTTGTATAGATCTTAGTAGTTGCATTTGGATTTGGCTGCAGCAGGGTGAATAATATTAGATCAATATTTCCATTCCAGTTAACTGTTGGTAGAAAGGTATATGGAGGCCATATATCATCATTCACTTTTCAGAGCTTCTCAGGGGGATTGTTCTTTTGAATCCAAGCTCTCTTTCTGATTATTCTAGTGCATTGCTACTTAATGTTGCTTGACTGGGTCATCTATTGTGACTTAGAAGTTCACATTTTCTTGCATTTTTGAGAAACAGCAAAAAAGTGACATTTTTCAAAAGAATTGGGAGAGTGAAAAATTCATTAAGATCTGCTAAGAGGTTTTAAGAAGGAAATTTTTATAGGGAGGAGCACGAGAAAGCTTTTAGTCAACCTCAGGACCTGTTGCATTTGCATTTCGAGCTAAGCTTGAACTCTTTGATTGTACTATTTGGGGAAATAATATTTTACTGATCGGACTAATGATGAATTACATATTTTCCTTGCATGTCAAATTCAGTCTCTAAGGAAGAAACTTAAATGCTGAGTGCTCTAGAAATCTTATATTATTTGATCTTCAAAGTAACCTTGGAAGTTAAGTTTTATTATTATCATCCCCATTTTATTGGTGAAGAAACCCAAAAGGTTAAATGATTTGCCTTGTTTCACACAGTTAGTGTCTAAGGCTGGATTTGAACTCAGTTCTTCCTCATTCGAGATCTAAGGTCCCATCCATTGTGTCTCCTAACTGATTTATTCATTCAGCCATTATTTAAAGGCAATATATCATAGTGAATAGGTATTCTCAACTTGGATTTCAGGAGACTTGGGTTAGAATCCTACTTTACAAACTTGGTAACTCTTTTATTCTAGTTAAATTATTTAACTCACTGAGTCTTAGGTCATCTGTAAAGCGAAGGTAACAATAGCACCTAACAGGAATATTTTGAGTGTCGATCTGCAAGTTTGGCTAAAGGAGGCAAACAGGCCAGGTGATATAGATTTCTACCATTTATTCATTTATAGTTAATTGGAGCTAGCTAGCTTGTACCTACAAGGAGCCAAAACACAAGTTCTGACTTTCTGATACAAGAACAACAACGTTTTTCTATGGTTTAGGATAATTCCCGGATGTCTGTGTCCCTCAGATTTATGGTTTCCATATGTTTTTAGAAAGGAAGTTTCTTAGTTGAATAAGTAGAAAATACAAATTGACAAGGAAGTGTCAATTGGAAACCATGATCCCAGGATACCTGGCCTCCCCCACACAGCACATGCCTCTAGAAAAGATAAGAGAAGTCAGCCTTATCTGGTTTTTGAAGTTACTGACACAGAAACGAGCATTTTTTTTTTTGAGCAAAACAAAGCAGTCTGATTGACTAGTTCAGGCTTTGGTTTTTATTAGGAGTTCAAATATTATCATGAGGATCAATAGAGAAAACATATGAAATCTCTATTGAATTTGTGTGTGGACTCTCCCCACCATTGAGTTCAAACATGTCTACACCTCAGTAAATAGACTTCATGAGTTATTATCATGCAGCATCCTCTTTAACCTCCCTCCCACAAAATGAGCACATTGTTAACTACTGCCCGATGACAAAAAAAAATCTGCCTAGAATACTTATACTCACCAGGTTGGTGTTTTGTCTATCACTGGGTCTATACAAGAAGCCTTTTCTGCTTGGTTGGACATGCCAAAGATTGAACATCACTGGCATAACCTCTGAGAATGCAAAGTTAAATCCCCATTATGATAAGGTGTTAGAATATAACCATTTTGGAGGAAGAAATGCATGCAAGTAATTAAGACACAAAGCAAATAAGATATGTTAATTGTGCGAAGGAGTCAAAAAGTGCTGTTAAAAAACACAAAAGGTTTTGGGTTTTGTGGGTTGGTTTTCTTTTTTTCTTGGTTAGAGGTATTAAACTATAGAGAGGAGCATTTGAGCTAGACTTAGAAGGATAATTAGGATTTCAACAGGCAGAGATTTTGCCTACAGGGAGGATTTTTGACATGTAAGGGATGTTGTCTTCAAAGGCACAGAGGAGAAAAAAAAGTGTGTCATAAATTTTCAGAGTGACAAGTACTTAAATTTGTCTGTAGTATGCAAAGGGAAGGTGAATGTTACAAAGAAGGAAGAAATCAGACTGTGAGGAGCTTTGAATGCCAGAATAATTCCTTTATACTTTGCTTAGTCAAGTGCAATGACGATGCCTGAGAAAAATTAAGTCATAGAATAATACTTTTAGAACACAAAGAGCTTGAGGGACTGAAGAGATAGCCAGATATAGGTGTATTACAGACTGTTGTAAATATGGATTTAGAACTTGAGAATCAGATAATCAGCGTTTTAGAACAGAAGAGATGCTAGAGATGATTACACAGATGAGGAAAGTGAGACTCAGAGAGAGGTGACTTACTGAAGCCAGCATTCAAACAGAAGTCTCTGACTCCAGACTCAGGGTTAATTCTGCAATAGTTTAGAATTTGGGTGCAGCCTTGAGGCCACATGTGGCCCTCTGGGTCCTCAAGTGTGGTCCTTGGACTGAATCCAAACTTTATAGAAGAAATCTCCTTGGTAAAAGAATTTGTTGTCTAAAACTTGGACTCAGTCAAAAGGTGGCACCCAAGGACCTAGGAGCCCACATGTGGCCTTCAGGCCTCAGGTTCCCCACTCCTGGGTTAGAACATTTGATATTTTCTCACAAAACATCAGTACAAGAAACAAAACAAAATAACAAGAAAGAAATCTTCCTTTCCTTATTTTTTCAGATTCTTCAGCTAGTGATTCAGCTGTGGTACCTTGTACTTGTCAATAAATAGGATTTTGATTTAATGAAGGCATGCAATTACTCACTTCCCTCTACCTTTTGTAATCAGCACAGGCTAGGAATTGAACACCTACAAACCTTGTCTTCTCAGCAGAGCTAGCAACTAATTATGTAGGCTTCTAGGAACTGTGGATGTCTAGGTGAGTGATGGATCTCATTTCAGAAGACATTGTGGTCTCAGTTCTACCATTTACTGCCTATGTGCATTTTGGCAAGAATTCAACCTGAGACTCAGTTTCCTTTTTTATTATTAATAAAATGGAAATAAATAACACTCGGGCTCTCCACCTCTAGAAATGAAGAGAAAATGAGATGTATGACAGATGTTTTATAAGCCATATAGAGTTACATATACACTATTATTACCCATGGAAAAGAAATTATATCAACCATAAAATAAGCTTAATTTGCCTGAACTTTCCCTGCTGCTTCCATACATTTTAATTTTGAGTCTATTTGAAGAGAAACAAGGGAGGTTATAAGGGTACAAAACTCATCACTCACTGGGATTCCTGTATAGCTCAAATCATCATATTACAGGTGCCATTGGGCACAACTTAATATGCATTATTCTTCCTACCTTGAATCAACTATGCACATTATTAGATTAAGAGAATACAAAGATAAATGAGACTTATACATATTAATTATTCAATGCCATTTAAATAAAGTCATGTTTAGGTGTGACCTATTTAGCTTATGTATATGTGTGTCTCTATATATACATATGTATGAATATATATGTATATCTGAGTGTGTATGTATACATACATATGTATATATACATATGAGTATGTGTGTATACGTATATGAGTATGTGTGTGTACATATAGCAGTAATTAATTTAGCAGGTTCTTTGCCCTTAGTTACTAAGGGCTAAGTACAGAAGGTATGAGCTCTGTCTCTAGTGTGAAAGAGGCAGAAAGTATGAACTCAGTCTCCTGTGTGAACAGAGAGCATGAACTCTGTCTCCTGTTGCTGACATGGCAAGAGAGGGTTGGTTGAGACAGTAGTGTGTGTGTATAAGAAAAAATTCCAGAGACAGAGAAAGCGAATCTGGAATTTTCCTCCTGGTTGCTTTGGTGGAGGGAGTAGAATCATCCCAGCATCTAAGAGCTGGGCTGCTGACTGAGAACTGAGTTGGAGTTTTCTTGAGACCAGAATCTGGTGAAGGCTGAAGCTGCTGCCTTGGAAGGCATCCTGAAGGCTAACAACTCTTCTTGGTCCTAGGGCCAGCTGAATTGCTGGAGGACTGAAGAAGAATGACCAGGATAAGACCATATTTGTTTGTGGCTTGGCTGATCCTTGAGTTCCTGGCAACAGAAGTGGTGAAGGGTTTGAGATGTGCTGGATCCTGTGAACTTCTGTGTGTAACAATAACTGCCCAGAAGACTGTATGAGAACCTGGGACCTTTCTGCCTCTGAATCCAGGTGACTGTTTGGTAGATTCAGGTAGTAGCTGGGACCATGGAAGGGGATTCAGGGAATCTTAGAGACCACCCCAAGTCAAGATGAAGAAAAGGCCTCTCCTCAGATATAGAGTGCCTGATGAAATTGAAGTTTCTGGACACTGATGGGTGAAAGGTTTGTGAAATTTTCTAATGATTGTATTTAGTGACTGATTGCTAGATAAGTAACTGATTAAGTTAAACTCTACTTGCCCCATGAATGGGAGATTGGTTATTGTGTTGTGAATTGATTGAATGATTAAATATTGATTATTGTATTGTGAATTAACTGAATGAATATTATATCATGATTTGTTGTGAATGTTTGCCTTGATTTGCAATGGAATAAATGGAGTGTTTACTGTGTAATCAGAACCTTAATAGCTCTTCACAGTAGCATTCTTTTGGGAAGCTGCTTGTGCATGGTGTTACAATATATGTGTATGTGGGTGTATATATATTTTCCTACTAGTAGGATCAAAGAAAGTGTGAATGATGACAGGATAAGAGGCATATAGTATGTGAAATTCATGAATCTAAAGTAAGAGACAGACAGGTAAACAGGAAAGAGTGGAGTAGAGCAAACACTATTATCTAAAATCAGAATTCCAGAGTTTGAAGACTAGAGACACTTGACAAATCATTTATCTTCTCTAATCCTCATCTTCCTCACCTATGTAATGAATGACCTGAATTAGGCTTCTCTCATTAAAATGTAAACTCCTCGAGAGAAGAGTTTTCTTCATCCTTTATATTTGTATTCCCAGTGCCTAGCAAAATGCCTCATACAAAATCACTTATTAAGTATTTGTTGATTGGTTGATAAATGAACTACAAGATCTGTTCCATTTATAAGTCCAATGATAGTATGAATCACTAAATGGAATCATATTCTTTGTAACTGCTAGGTCACAGGGTGATTGTAAGAAAATAAAAAAAGGATATGAAAGTACATTGTGCAAGCTCTTGCTTTTATTATTATAATTGTGAATTTAGGGTTCCTTGGATGGTGATTTGGAGTCCAAAATGAGAACAGAATGACATTGCTGACAACTCTTTCATTCATGTCTCTCATCATGATCACTGCCTATTGTTAATTGACTTAATTCTAGATGTTAGCAATAGTAACGGCAGAAAGAAATCACACTAGTAAACGTTGGCAAAGAGTAGACGAAGTTATCATATTTGATGACAGACCATTTGGTGACATACCATTTGACAATCATTTCTCTGTTCACCTAAGAAACTGGTTAGATATACATCATATACTCCATTCTGGCCATCCCAGCCCACCCTCAGCTTCCCTTTTGAAAACTTTTTCATGTTATCTTTTCATAAAATATACTGATTGACTTATAGGGGAACAACGGAGTTCATCTATGGCTTATTACCCCAGTTCTCTTTTTCTTCCCTTTTATAGTCTTTAAGTTTCCCTTTAAGACTTTTTTATTATCTCTTTTTACTTTCCTTTATCCCTAGCTCATTTTAAAATTTAAATAATAGGCTGCTACGAAGAGAAGATTATTTTTAAATTTCTCTTTCCTTGAATGTTTTACCTATTTACCATCTTCTGTTTATCTGATTTGCCATCTATATGAAACAAATATTCTGATCACTATTTCTTCTTTTTTTTAAACACAAGGAATATCTTTTTTTAGTTAGAGGCATTTTTTTCATTTATGATTATTATGATTTTCATTTAAATATCATTTATGGTTGCAGGATATGCTACTTTTCTTTGTAGTTTGAGTTCCTTTTAGAATATCTACTATTCCATTTTTTCCTCTATTGTCTGGTGGCTCCAAAGTAAGCCTGAGTTATTCAGAATGGTTTTATTTCATAGGTGAAGATCATTCTTCTGACTTGTTGCAACAATTGTTGTTTATTAGAATGGTGAAATTTTACATTACTTAGTATTTTTAGTTTTTTCTATGGTGGCAATCTGTAGATTTTATTGATCAACATTTGTTGTCTATATTCAGTTTTTGGTAATTTGCTTGTACTTTCCTGGAAATATAGTATTTGGTTTTTTAAAATATGTTCCTCTGGTGACCTATCACCCTCAAATTGTGTCTATATGGTAGCATCAAACTCAAACAGAAACAGACCCTTGCAGGCTGCATATTAACTTACAAAACCATAGATTAACATTATCTATGTTGTATTGTGCTGAGTCTAGAGTCAGGAAGACTCATCTTCCTGAGTTCAAATCTGGCTTATGGCACTTACTATCTGTGTTATCCTGAGCAAGTCACTAAACTGTTTGTCTCTCTTTCCTCATCCTTTGAATGAACTGGAGAAGAAAATGACAAAGCACTCCAGTATTTCCATCAAGAGAGCTCCAAATGGGGTCACAAAGAGTAAACCATCCCTGAAAAACGATTGAACAATAACAATATCATATTGTACTTTTATTTATTTTGTTAATCATATCCCAATTTTATTTTAATCTGGCTTGTCCCCACTGGACATTTTGCTGTGAGTCTGATACTTCTGATCTATACAACCTATATTAAAAACATTTCTTTTTTTAAATAATATTCATGTGCTTTTAATTTAAAATGATTAGCTTTTGCCTTTTTTCTATCCATGTTTCAACTCTTTGGGGATTTTTTGCTCCAAATCTGTAATTTTCTCTTAAAGGGCATTTGCTTATTTAGTAACATTCACTATTATGCTTTGTATTAATCTTTTGTTTTAAACTTGCATTGAATTTCTGCTCTCTAACTTAATTTTTTTTCTAATATTTTCATTTAAAACTTTTTTTGCTTTTTTTGGGGAGGGCAATCTGGGGTTAAGTGACTTGCCCAAGGTCACATGGCTAGGTGTGTGTGTGTGTGTGTGTGTGTGTGTGTGTGTGTGTTAAGTGTCTGAGGCCGGATTTGAACTCAGCATCTCTTGATTCCTGGGCTGGTGCTCTATTCACTGTGCCACCTAGTCACCCCTGTTCATTTAAAACTTTAAATTTTATTGTGGAATTGTCTTTATTATTTTAAAATTTTATTTATTTTATTCTGAACTTAAAAATAAAGCAAGTATTTGTATAACAGTCAAATAGAAAAAAAAATAAAGATGATTGCTCATGAAACTGCAAATCTATTATGTACAACTTGTTATTCCTTTTAAATATATAATTATGTTATCATGCAACTTTCTTTTCCCCCCTTTTTCCTCCCCACTCCAAAATGATGGCCACCATTAGGCACAAATATGGATGTACATGTATATGTGTGTGTGTGTGTGTGTGTGTGTGTGTGTAAAGCCAATCTATACATACTGGCATTTATTAGTTCTTTCACTGAATGCAGATAGTTCCTTCCTTCATATGTATTTTGTAGTTAATTTAGGTATTTATAATAGTTAAAATGACTTTATCACTCAGAGTTGTTCTTAAAACAATATTGTTACTCTGTACAACAACATTCACTCAGTTCTGCTCCTTTCACTCTTCATTATTTCATGCAAATCTATCCATGTTTTTATAAGATCATCAAGTTCATCACTTCTTATAGCAGAATGTTATTCCATCACAATCATATACCACAACTTGTTCAGCCATTCCTTAATTGATGGCCATCCCAGCAAGGTGGGTCCTTACTCAGAGCCAGTAAGTTCTAGATCTAAAGGACTGCACTCAGCTGGCACTTCTTTTTTCCCAATCTCACAATAAGATGCTTTCATTTGATTCTTTGTGCTATACTGCTCTTTTGCCCTGCTCCTCCCCTTCCCAGTTTTTGTCTCTTTTCCTGTATGACAGAGCAGAATTGGTGTGCCACCTCTTGTTGGGGAGGTTTACACTGAGTCAGTGCTGTCAGGAGGGGCCACACAGATGCTTCTACTGGGCCACACAAATGCTTCTACAGCTGGACCCTAAAGTACAGGCCTGGAAGGTTACTTGTATGGATTCCACTGATACACTGTCTTGAATTAGGAGATTGGGTTCCCTAGGGGGAGAACTTTTAGTTTTTAAGTTTTCTGGTATTTTTTGTGATGTATTTTACCTTTGTGGTATTTCTGTCTGCTCTAGAATTTTAAAGATGAGGAAACTGAGATGCATTGAAGATCAGACTTACTTATTATTTAAGAGCTAGTAAAATTTAAGATATGAACCTAGGGCTCCTCCAGTCCAGTTTCCAGCCCATTAGAACATAGAAGGCCACAGTACCCTTCCACATAGCACTCCAAAATATCCATGTCAAAAGAAAAAAATACTGAGGTAGAAGTGTCATTGGTCTGACCTAGTTTGGATTTTATTCTGTCATCATTTCAAATCAATTTGAATAAAAGTGATGGATGTGATTAGTGCCTTCATGGGCATTATGCATTTTTTGGCATCAAGGAAACAAGGTCCTAGAGGTTCTCCAGTAGCCTGACACACTTAATTAAAAAGGAAGATTTTAAACAGTGTTACAATGTGCCCAGCAGCCAAATGGATATATAAACTCTTATAAGGGCTAGAGCTGGGAGATCTGCTAAGATTAATGATCGTGAATTGCCATTATGTTCCACGGGAAAATGTTTGGGGATCAATGAAAAATTAGCCTGAATCTCAACTAGGGACTTCCCCATTTCTTTTTATGATACAAGGAGGGCTTCAACTAGGAATCTCTGAGGTTTTATAAAGCAATACTTGTGTGCTTTGGAGGGCATTGGAGAAAATCTTTGGGAGTGGTACCACCAGTAGAAGACCAGATAGATTTTCTTGACCAGTTAAGCAAATTAAATAACAATTAATACAGAATGACAGATGTTAATGTGGGGAGAGAATATTTAATTTAATATGCAATACAAGATGGATATTTATTGATAAATATTAAATAATAACTAGGGTACTTAGCAAAGAAAAGTGGTATCAATTAGAGAACATAAAACCATCATCAGCAAGCCTCTATTAAACACCTAATTGAGTGTGGTGTTCACTCACCTGGGTGATACAAAAACAATTATTTGAGCTCCTTGCTCTCTAGAAACTTACGAGTCAGTTAATGAAGACAGTAAGTACAGGTAAAAATTAAGTAACACTTAGGCAAGGTTATGTATTCTTCTGATGCATGTAGTGAGGGTGAGAAGGGAGGTTAAGTGCATTAGCAGGAGGGCAGAGGGTGTGGAAGAGAATCCAAGGAGGAGTTTGTTTGGGTAGAGTGGGGCTGCATCTGTCACTGATGCTAAATCATAATCATAGTCATTTTGTGAAGAATGGGTGAATAAATTGCCCTCGGGGAATAAAGTTGTCTAACTCGTGATGGAAATCAACTTTTCTCCAGCCTCAGGGCACTGCTTGTAAATTGTCTCTTTTCAAGCATGAAATGATACCCAGGAGCTCCTTGCTCTCTGACTGCGATTTACTTACCCTGGCTCATCATAGACTTGGAGTTAGAAGGATAATTTGTCACACTCATTACTATAGGCATAGTATTTTACAGTCCATCAATTAGTTTCCTTTCTTCTTTCCTTATGTATAACTATGGGAAAAAGTGTTTTTCCTTCTATTTTACATTTAAGAACATTTAGTGATGGAGGATATGATTTGGCATACACATATTTTATATGTTGCACTTAAGAAGCAATACCACAGAGCAAAATATTCTGTTCTCTGTATAAATCACATAGCACTCAGTTATAAGATATGTCAAGTATACTGTCCTTTGTATTTAGCTGTGACAGTGGTGGCCCATCATATATGTCTCTGTACATTGAGTTGGTTTTCCAGGAGCATAAATGGATTACATTTGGGGTTTTCATTCCCACTTTATTGATTCTTGTGAACAATGGCAGAGATGTGACTTATTGCTAACTCAAGAAAAGGGGTAAAAGCTTCAAGTGGGAAGCAGACTTGGCTGATCTGTCTTTGATCATTTTTGGTAATTTGATCAAATTTGGCAATTTGACAAATCTGTTCTGGAATCTATCTTTCCCTATCAGAATTTCACTTAGTGGTCTGGCAAAACCTGGAAAGACAGAGAGAGGGAGAAGGAGAAAGAAGAGGCGAAAGAGAAGAGGAGAGAGGAAGAGAGAGGGGGGTGGAGAGAGAGAGAGAGATTAATTTTAAATTTAAGAATCACAGCATGGTTTCTCTTTAGGGTATGTTTGGGTGAATATGGTCATTTTTTCAGGTACTGGAAAAAGGTGTCATTTGGAAATATGAATTTTTGGATCAAACTTGATTTTGTAAGGATTCTTAAAAAAACTTGAATTCACCAGCATCCAGCTTTAACAAGAATATATCATTAAAAAAATCATAACAGGAAAAGACAATGAAGAGCTCCCCAAACCCCAAAACACAATAGACTAGAAATGCGTAATATAACATCAATCAAATAGCCATTGAATTTTGGATACTAAATATTTCTGTGAGATTATGATCTCCTGGAATGTTATTATTTTAAAGGTTTGTAGACATAAAAATGAAAATGAAGTAAAACCTCGTTACACATGTGGAAACTAAGACCTAGGGTGGTTAAGGAACCTGCCTAAGGTCACACAGATAGAAATCATTATAGGTAAGATGATATAAATCAAGGTCCTCTATCTCTGGAGGGAGCCCCTCTGACCCCATTGTACCATGCTACATCCTTTCATTTATTTTATCTTAGGTTAATGTTTGTTTATTATTTCAATAAATGCAATATTTCATCCAACAGAGTATTACCTTCACACCTTTGTCAATATTTCATCAATAAATCAATCAGAAAGGACCTTAGCAGCTAATAAGGAAGATAAAAGGAAGGGAGGATAGGAAATAGAAGATAAATGAGTTTTTATGAGTTCTTTTGAATTAAAAAAGCCATTAAGCAATGGGCAGCCTCTTACTGATAAGCACCTTTGACTGTCCTTGGACAACAGGCACACCATGTGTAGCCAGACCTGTACTTGAACTCTGTCCAGCTTGGTAGGTCGTGCCAGAGTTTCTATTGTGTTCACATAGCTTATGGGGAGCCAAGGTCTCATTCTCTCCGTGTTGTAGCCTCTGAGTTACTCATTAACCAGGGCTTGGGTTAGTGTACTTTTGGATTTCCTGTTATGCAAAGTGCCATCCTGGAACCAAATTCTTTTTTTGCTGAATTCCATTTTGTTGTTATATTAACCCATGCCCATCCCACTCTCACCCCAGAAAAACAAATAAAAAACTTGATAGGGGTGTGAAGTGGTATAATAATAAGACTTCAATTTAACATTTATGAGATTAATAATATTGTTTGGAGTGGAAAATATAGGTAAACTTTTTCTGAAATGAGACTTCTGGAATTGAAAGAAAGGTATAGCAAAGGTGAACCATAAAGCAAAGTTTGCATTGTCATTAAAGGCAGCATAAATTGGAGAGAGAACTGACCTTGATGTCAGGAACATCTGTGTCCAAATCCTGCATCTGACACATACTGACTGTGTGACCCTGGGAAAACCCTGACTGTGCTAAGAAACTGTGGAAGACTCTTAATTTGCAAAGAAGATATTGCCCTGCATTGGTAGAGGGAGTTTCCACACTCAGGTGAAATGCCTAACTTTATCTCTATCCTTATTCCTATCCTTTTTTGAGGTTTATAAAGCACATTTTAAAGAATAAATTCCTGGGATGTTATTATTACCCCCATTTTAGCAAAGAAGAACCCAAATGTCATATTTGGGAGGGACCTTGCCCATAGTGAAATTTACAAGGAAGAGTAATGGTAAATGTAAGTATATGAGAGGATTCAGGGGGTGCTATGTTTCTACATCTCTGGGGAGCACCAGAAGTTGCCAGTGCTATTGAGGGCAACTATAGTCACAAATACTTTGGATCATAGATTTAGACTAGAAAGGACCTTGGAAGTCATCTACTCTATACCTCTTACCTCTACTCCATAGGTGAGAAAAATGAAGCCCAGAGATTAGGTCCTGGTATGGCAGAGTTATGATTATAACTCAAGCCATCACAGTCCAAACCTAACATCCACTTCTTTCCAAGGCACCACAATGTCTTCTGAGCATACCCAGGCTAATTAAAAGAGACACTATTGGCAGATCTTAAAAGAAGTTTGCTGTTCTATTCTGTGGATTTATGTAGAAATCAAGTATAAACAAAAACCCTTAGAGGAATAAGCAGAAGCTGTTGTGACTCAGCAGTACTATTATGTAAGTTGCCCTCCCTTTTAGGATGATGCCAGAGGAGTTATAGTATGTATACTTAAGGTCCCATGTGTGTATCTGTGCACATGCTTTCTGTGATGAGGACCCTATCCACACACACACACACACACGCACACACTATAGAGAGAGGTGTTGTGATGAAAATCCATGTGTGGAGCAATCTTCACTGTGTCTCTGAGAACACTTAAATTTTTTTATTGAATTTTTTATGTCTCTATCATTTCTCAATGTAGCCTCCTCCATCCCCCTCCCAGACTTCTTTCTTATGGTAAATAATAAAAAAGAAGCTAAAGAATAATTCAACAAAACTACCCAAAATTTGGCAATATTTGCAGTGTTCTACTCCTTTTGTTTCCTACTTCTGCAAAGAAGTTGGGACATGCCTTCCCTGAGATTAGTATTGATGGGCTCCATTCCCTTTCTAAAGGTATGCCTGTGTAATTGAACTTTGGTGATCAGACAGAGAGGAACCCATATAGGTATTTTGATGTCTACAAAGAATGTTTAAATCAAGGTTGCTGACCTTGAGGAGATAACCATTTATTTTCAAGATAATTTCGTATACTTGACTCAATTCTAGATTAAATATGTTTCATGTATCTATATCCAGATAACTGTATCAGCTATGTATGTATCTATACATATATACATACACATGAAGGCATCCATATTTGTATGTATGTATATCATATGTGTGTATTTAAGTTGTAATGCTAATGTAATTTGAATTTGAAGATCCCTTTGTATTGGCAAAGGTACTTAGCACTTAGTAATTAATCAAGCTTCTGTTGAAGAAACAGAAGGTATGAATCCCTGTTGCTGATGTGACAGGAAGGGGTTGGCTGAAACAGGAAGAAGCTAATGCTGTGTCTATATAAGGAGAAGCTCCTGCTGGGTCAGACAGATTTTCTTGGAGCAAGCTCTATGGAGGCAGAAGCTGCTGCCACCAGGGAGGCTGAAAAGGAGCCAAGGAGGCTGAAGATGAAAGCTGCTTTCCCCCCTTCCATACCCTCCCTCCCCCATCCCCAGACTAGAGAGAAAGATTTTGATTTGGAGAATCTGGATGAAGTGATTTTGATTCTGGGAACCAGCTGAAACTTCTGCTGAGTCCAAGGGCCAGCCGGAACTACTGAGGATTTCTGAGGGCCAGCCAAAACTGCTGAGGAGGCTGCTGAGGATTTCTGAGTGCCATCAAGAGCTGCCAAAGCCTGAGGAACCATGACTATGATGCTAGTACTTTGTATGGATCTGTTGGTGGCTTGGTTAAGCCTTGTCTTCCCAGAAACAGAGACTGTGAAGGATTTGAGATGGACTGGACGCTGTGAGCTCCAGTGTGGAGCATGAATTGCATAGAGATCTGGACAAGGACCTGAGAGCTGTCTGCTTTTGAACCCAGGTGACAGTTTGGTGAATCCAGGTATGACCTGAGACCATGAAAGGGGATCTAGGGAATCTGAGAAACCACCCTGAGTCAAGCTGAAAGAAAACTTTTCTTGAATACTGTGTACTGACTGAGAAATTGTAATTTACTAGTGACCTAGGGATGTAGGGTTTGTATATTTTCTAATGATTGAATAGTGAATGATGAAGGATGATTGTATGATTGATTGACTAAATGATTGTACTAAGTGAATGATTATGGAATAAGTAATTGGTTTGTAACTCGGTGTGTCCCACAAGTGGAGAACTTCTGACTGTTATACTTAAGGAGACAAACCTCCTTAAGGGTGATTGAATGATTGAGTTACTAAATGATTACTCTTTGTTCAAAATTTTGTGACCATCATTGTGGAAACTAGGTGGCCATTTTCTGTGATGAGTTCTTGTTAATGCTGTATTTTGATTATCTGTGATAAGTTGTAACATTTTGAATGCTGTACCTTGATTTCTGTGAATGTTTTGCTCTGATATGTTATGGAATAAATGGAGTGTTCACTATACTGTGTAATCAGAACCTTGAAAGCTGTTCACAGCAGCCATCCTCTGGAAAGATGCTTGTGTGTGGCTTTACATATGTATACAGGTTATCCCAGAAGTTTCAATGTAATTTAAAATATTATAGCTTATGTATTATGTAAAGTATTATAGCTTGTAATAAGCTTACCAAAGTAATATAACTTAGTACCTATTCTTGGATATAATATTTTAGTTATAAATATAAACATACATGTTCATCTCCCTGTCTATCTATATATTGATCATAAAATTTAATCTATCTTAACTTGAAGTAAAAAGAATTATGGCATGTAAAACTAGAAATAACTCAACATCATTAATAAAAAATATTTTTATTTCTAATTGCCTTACAAAGAAAATAGTGTCCAGAATCATCTGGAATTCTACCGTTCTTCTCAGACATACATAAAATTAATGGGGTTGACCAATTTTCTCACTGGTTTTACTGGCAAATTAGCCACATTGGCAAATTCTTCCCAACACCTTAC
>CM053599.1:58066590-58103570 GCA_028646575.1 Pseudocheirus occidentalis | reverse complement strand
AGGAGTTTTTTAGCGTGTTTGTATGAGCCTGGAATATGATATTTCAAAGATCAAGGGAGCTGGGATTAAAACCAAGAATCACCTACCCAGCAAAATTGAGTATAATGTTCCAGGGGAAAATATGGTCATTCAATGAGGTGGAGGACTTTCAAGCATTCTTGCTGAAAAAACCAGAACTGAACAGAAAATTTGATAATGAAACACAAGAAGCATGAGGAGGTAAACATGGGAAAGAAATCATAAGGAGCTTATCAAAGTTGAACTATTTACACGCCAATATGGAAAAACAATAATAGTAACTTATGAAACTTTCCTTATTATGAGGATAGGTGAAGGGAATACAAATGTGTATGTATATAGATATGTGTGTGTGTGTGTATACTTACACATATGTCTATATAGGAGGGTATGAATACATATCTGAGCATGTGCGTATATGTGTACATAGAGGGTATAGGATCAATTGAATATGAAGGGATGATACTTTAAAAGGTGAAATTCTGAGGTGGGAGATGACCAGAATCAGAAGAGACAGGGAGAGACAAAATAGGGTTAATCATCCCATATAGAAAAGGCAAGGGATAACTGTTACAACTTTACTTTCATTTGTTCTCATTGAATTTGTCTTAGGGAAGGAATGACAGAAACTCTAAACTGAGTATCATGCAATACAGGAGAGTATGGGGGATGGGGATGAGAGGCGGGATAATGGAGGGGAGGGCAGGGTCTGGTGGAGGGTTGCTGGAAGCACACACTTCAGTAAATGGGCAGGGACAGGGTAGAGAAGAGAACAAGGGGGGGGCGCGGGATAGGAAGGAGGGACATATGATCAGGCTCTCACAATATGTCCACTGTGAAGATGTCCTGTGTAATTACACATGTACAGCCTGTATTGAATTGCTTGTCCTTCCAGTGGGGGTGACAAGGGAACAATCGAAAGAATCTAGAATTTAAAGCTCTACAATACATGCAACTGGAAATTAAGATATACAGGGACTGGGGTAGGGAGACCTTCCTGCCCTGCCAGAAAGTTAGAGGGTTGTTGGAGGAGGGTATAAAAGAGAGCAAATCAGGGGACAGGCTTTAAAATGCGATTGATGTTTTGGCACTACTTACATTTCTTCTCCCTCCATTATATTCTTGGCCTCAAAGATCACTGCCGATAGTAACTACATGAAATTAAAAGATGTTTGCTCCTGGGAAAGAAAGCTATGAGAAATCTGAAGAGCACACAGAAAAGCAGAGATGTCAACTTTTTGACAAAGGTCCACAGAGTGAAAGTCCTGATTTTTCCAGTAGCAATGTATGCCTGTGAGAGGTGCAGAAACAGCGCTTTCAAATTACGGTCCTGGAGATGACTTTGAAAGTCCCTTGGACAAAGAGGAAATCAAATCATTCAATACTTAAAGAAATAAATTCAGGCTACTCATTAGAAGGCCAAATACTGAAACTAAAACTTGAATACTTCTGCCACATAATGATAGGGCTCATTGAAAAAGACCCTGATGTTGGGAGAGATTGAAGTAAAAAGGAAAAGGATTAGATGGATATATAGTATTATGGAAACAACGAACATGACTTCAGATTTCAAGAGATAGTTGAGGATAGAAGGACTTTGTGTTCTATGGTCCATGGAGTCATGAAGAGTCAGACATGATTGAACAATTAAACAACAAACATGTTTAAGTCCAAGTAATAGAAAAGAATATAGCAAACTTAATTAGGGTGATCCTAAGAAAGAGTTAGTTCAACACACCCAAATTAGTTGGAATAAGAGCTAAAATTGTGGAGCTGCCAAAATTTGAAGAGGTAAAGACATTTAGATCACTGAAAAATCTTCATTTAATGGAAATTTCAAAATTTTACATAATAATGAAGGAGATGGGGCGGCTTGGTGGCGCAGTGAGCAGAGCACCGAGCCTGGAGTCAGGAGGATGTAAGTTCAAATCCGGCCTCAGATACTTCACACACTTACTAGCTATGTGACTTTGGGCAAGTCAGTTAACCCCAATTGCCCTCCAAAAAGCAAAAACAAAAACAAAAACAATAATGAAAGATAAGACAATAGTATATTTTGAATGATTTGAAAAGTTGGATTGGAATTTCTAAAACTTATTTTTGGTCCAACTTCAATAATCCATAGCAGAATAAATATACCAAAAACATTATAATTCAAGAAAATCTGGCATTTGCTCCAATCCTCATTTTCTCATAATATTTGAGAAAAAATGTAAAAAAAATTTCAGGCTCTTCACATAAGAGCATATAAGGGGGTCATTAAAATGATACAAACCATCATAGGAAGAGATGTTCTATCAAATAATATATCCAATGACCCTCCCATGGTAGAAGAAGCTTAAGAAAGCTATTGAATAATTGTGGGAATGCATTGGAAGAAAATATAAATATCTAGCTAATAAATTCAGTAGAGGCTTTGAGTATCATAGCAACCCAGTTAAGGATGTTAAGGATGGTAAAAACAAAAGCAAGAAGAAAAGGGTTCCATAAAATTTTAGATTCCCTTAATTAGTCATTGAAATCAAATATATAAAAAATTCCATGATCTAAGATGAAGTTAAATTATCTCAAAAAACCAAATAAATCAATATCAGTCAAAATTATTGTTAGAGTGCTGAGATTCCTAACCTTTTTGTGTGGCTCATTGGCTTATTTGGCAATCACAGACTTCTCAAACTAAACTGTTAAGTAAAGAAAACAAAATATATAGCATTAAAGAAAAACCAATTATGTTGAAATAGAGTTACAAATGATTAATCTAAGTAAGTTCATGGACTAGAGGTTAAAATCCCTTATCAATTCTTGAAAATCAAAGAAATCAAAAGAGAAAATCCTTGTGGAAAGAAGGGTATATAAAATTTCTAGTCATATATTTGGTCTCAAGAAATCTACATATTGTGGGGGCAGAGCCAAGATGGAAGTGTAATAGTAGGGACTTGCTTGAGCTCTCCCCAAAACCCCTCCAAACACTTGTAAAAAGCGACTCCAACTTCTAGAGCTGCAGAACCCACAAAATGACAAAGTGAAACACATCTCCAGTCAATGGTCTATCACACCAGGCTGGGAGCAGAGTGCATTCTCATGTGAGCAGTACCTGCACAGACAGGGGTAGGCCTCATGAAATGGAATCACTGACAGCTGTGGAAATTCCCAGACTTCTCAACCCACAAATACCAAAGAATAGCGTGGAAGGTCAGTAGGGGAACTCTATGGGATGTAGGTAAAAGAGGAGCAAGGTCTGATCCCAGCTCTAGGGCAGTGAAGGTGGCAGTGGTGGCAGCAGCACCAGAAGTTGTTTCTGGAGTTCTGGGCTGTAATGATACTGGGATTTGAAGATCTTCCATGCCCCTTGAACTTGCTGACATAGCAGGAAGGGGTGGAGCAAGAGAAAGCTGGAACCAAGCTAGTGTCCATGCAGTAGTGACTGGAAGCAGCAGCAACGGCAGCAGCTGCAGTTGCAGTTGCAGTGCAAACTCCTTTTTCTTCATGCCTGCCAGACTCTCTGCTAAGAACTCCCACTAAGTATTGCCATGGACAGGAACGGTGGGTGACCAGAGCTGCTGGGAGCAAGCTGCCTGGACACTGAAGAGTTGTGTGAGTTAGGAGAGGAAGACCTTTGCCTGAGGTAGCCTGTCCTGTTTTGAAGGCTTGAGAATGCGGGTGTTTACCACATTAATTACATGGGCTAACTTCATAACTACTATGTTGTTTTTGACTTCCTGGTTTTGGGACTCAGTTTTCTGGTGTTTGAATAAATGCTCTATCTATATTTCCCATGTAGAGAGCCTGTTACATTTTGTGATTAATAACCACATCAGCATACTTATAGTTTCTGTAGGCATTGTGAATACTGCATTGTTGATACGTTGGCCCACAGACAGAGGGAGATCGTGTGGCTGATACAGGCTTAAGCCTGGGACACTACACCCCTCTACCCCCAGTGGAAGCACAGTCCTACCTTGACAAAAAGTTAGAGAGTCAAGTATTTGGCAGGGAAGGTGAGAAAACAGCATAAAAAATGGCAGACTATTGAATCTTACTTTGGTGACAAATAAGACCAAAGTATACAACCAGTAGAAGACAGCAAAGTCAAAGCTTATATAACAAAAACCTCCAAGAAAAGTATGAACTGATCACAGGTCATGGAAGAGCTCAAAAAGGATTTTGAAAATCAAGTAAGAGGAGTAAAGGAAAAATTGGGAAAAGAAATAAGCATGATGCAAGAAAATCATTAAAAATGATTGCTAAAGTAGACCCCAAAAATACTTAATAAAATAACATTTTCTAAAGGAGACCCCCCCAAAAATATTGATGAAAAAAAAATTAATAGGCTAACTCAAATGGCAAAAGATGTCCAAAAAACAAATAAGGAGAATAATGTCTTAAAAAGCATAATTGTCCAAATGGCAAGGGAAGTGCAAAAGCTCACTGAAGAAAATAATTCCTTCAAAATTAGAATGGAGCAAATGGAAGCTAATGACTTTATAAGAAATTATAAAAAAAAAAAAGAAAGGAAAGAATTAAAAAAAGAAGACAATGTGAAATATCTCATTGTAAAAACTATGACCTGGAAAATAGATCAAAGCAAGATAATTTAAAAATCATTGGGCTAACTGAAAGCCATGATAAAAAAAAAAGAGCCTAGACATAATCTTTCAAGACATTTTCAAGGAAAACTGCCCTGATATTCTAGAACCAGAGGGTAAAATAGAAGTTGTAAGAATGTACTGATTGCCTTTAAAAGAGATCCCAAAAGGAAAACTCCTAGGAATATTATAGCCAAATTCTAGAGTTCCCAGTTCAAAGAGAAAATATTAAAAACAGCCAGAAAGAAACAATTTAAGTATTGTGGAAATACAGTCAGGATAACATAAGACCTAGCAGCTCCTGCATTAATGGATTGAAGGACTTGGAATATAATATTCCAGAGGTCAGAGGATCTAGGATTAAAACCAAGAATCATCTACCCAACAAAAATGAGTACAATACTACAGGAGAAAAATGGGTATTCAATGAAATGAGAACTTTTTTAAGTACTCTTGATAAAAAGACCAGGATGGGGGAGAGGGGAGAGATAGGGAGACAATTTAGAACTCAAAATCCTGTGTAAAGGAATGTTGGAAACTAAAAATAAATTAATAAAAAAGAAAAGAAATCTACATAGTGAAAAAAGTTGGATCAAACATAAAGAAAAAATTGTGCATAGTTCACACAATAAATAATAGTAGAGATCAATCAAGAGAAGGCACTGAAACTCTAGTTCGGAAGTGTCAAACTCAAATAGAAATGCGAGCCATTCATCTGTGCATAATAAGGATCACAGTGGCTGCATATTGACTTAGTTTTGCAATGTAATATTGTGTATGTTTTATTATAATGTTTATTTATGTTGTTAAATGTTTACCATTTAACCTTTAATTTGGTTTTTTCTCTACTCTGGAGTGTGTGGACTATTTGAAGGCAGCAGCAGGCACAAAACCTCCAAGCTGACACATGATATATTACCAGAGCACACTAGGAGTTTCTTCTGAGGTACAAGCCTGATCTTACAACTAACAACCAGGTTTTTTCACAGGCTATACCCAGTGTCTGGACCTCTCTTCCTCCATATTTCTGACGCCTGACCTCCCTGGCTTCTTTTGAATCTCAGCTAATGTCTTACCTTCTACAAAAAGTCTTGTCTGATGCCCCTTAACACTTGTACCTTAGCTGTCTTGATTAACTCCAATTTACCTAAATGAGCTCTATTATACATAGTTATTTATATTACTGTCTCCCATATTTGACTCTGAGTTTCTTGAAAGCATGGGCTGTTTTGGCCTTTCTTTGTATACCTAGAGCTTAGTACACAGTACCTAGTACATAGAAGATACTTAAGTAGGTACTTCTTAAATGACTTTTATTTGACTTAAAACTTAGAAATTCATCCCTAGTCAGATAAAGTTTCCAGGCATCAGTTTTCTTATCTGTAAAACTAAGTATTGAATGCAATGAAAATGATCCTTTAAGGTCCCTTCCATCTTAAAAAGCTGTGGTGTCAAGACCAATTCATATGAACTGTGTTATTTTTTAGGTAAATAGTTCAAGCCCATAGGATGGATAGGTGACACAGTGAATAGAGCACTGGCCCTGGAGTCAGGAGGACATGAATTCAAATCCGACCTTAGACACTTAATACTTACTAGCCATGTTACCTTGGGCAAGTCACTTAACCCCAATTGCCCCGCCTTCCCCCCTCTAAAAACTAAAAAATATAGTTCCAGCCCCTTATGTTTACTTCTGAACTTAAATTGATCATCTTCTGTTCTAAATTGAACTAAGTATGGCTTTCACATTAAAGAGAGTTCTGTCAAAATATCTTATTATTCATTTAGTATACACACATTGAACCATTATTGGCCACTACTTAATCACACATTCAATGATCCTTAATCTCAAGGAATCTTTCACTAATCAATCTATCACTTAAATGTTAAACACTGCTACTGCAAATACAAAGAATGAAGCAATCTCAATTCTCAAGTTTACATTCCAGTTGAAAAGATAATAAACACACATTGTGCACACTTTTAATGAATAAATATAGAAACAGTGCATGAGAAAGGGGACTAGCTGTCAGAAAGTAGGAATAGGTAAATGACATTAAAATATAGTTGAGACACTACGTATAAAATTCCTTTTAAAAATAATTTATTTATTTTTAAATATTTTTTATTTTATTTAACATCATCACATTACAAATTGTTAGCCTCCTTTCTGTTGCACCTCTCCCACCCACTGTGAGAAGATAAAGAATATGATATCAATGATACATGTGAAATGGTGTAAAACATATTTTCATAATAGCCATATCACAAAAAAAAAATACAGTGAAAAAAAAAACTTTAGTTTGTACTTAGAGTTCATCAATTCTTTCTCTGGAGATGGATAGCATTTTTTTCACCATGAGTCCTTTGGAATTGTCTTAGATCATTGTATTGATTTGAATAGCTAAGTCCTTCACAGCTGATCATCATTACACTATTGCTGCTAGCACTTGCAATGATTTCCTCGTTCTGTTCACTTCACTTTGCATCAATTCATATAGGGCTTCCCATATTTTTTCTCTGAAACCATTTCCCTCATCATTTCTTATAGCACAGTAGCATACTGTCACAATCATATGCCCCATCTTGTTCAGCCCTTCACCGATTGGTAAGCATCTCCTCAATTTCCAAATCTTTGCCACCACAAAAATAACTGCTATAAATAGTTTTTAGATATAAATACTTTCCGTTTTCCTTTTATTTCTTTGGGGTATCAAAGATTGATGGGTCAAAGGGTATACACAGTTTTATAGCTCTTTGGGTATTGTTCCAAATTGTTATCCAGAATGATTAGACCATCTCACAAGTCTACCAAGAGGTCACTAGTATACCTATTTTCTCTCATTCCCTCCAAATCTGTCCTTTTGGTAGGTGGTACATCAGAGTTGTTTTAATTTGCATTTCTCTAGTCATTTCTAATTTAGAGTATTTTTTCATATGACTGTAATTAGCTTTGATTTCCTCTTGTAAAAACTGCCTGTTCCTATTCCTTAATAATTTATCAAATAGAGAATGGCTCTTAGTTTTATAAATTTGATTCAGTTCCCTATATATGTGAGAGACCAAGCCTTTATAAGAGAAACTTGTTGCAAAAAACAAACAAAAAAAAAAACTAATGATATTTCTTCATAGTCTATGGCAGTGGTTCTCAACCTTCCTAATGCCACAACCCTTTAATACTTGTATGTGGGCATATCTGCATGTGGGCAGACTCACCTGGAGATGGAGAGAGGAGCGGTGTCTTGGCTCCTAAGCCATCGGAAATATGTTTTTTCTGATGGTCTTAGGCAACCCCTGTGAAAGGGTCATTTGACTCCCAAAGGATCTCAACTGACATGTCGAGAACTGCTGGTCTATGGCAACTTTTAACAAAATGTAGTTTCCCTGATTATCTCTTTTAATTAGGTCTATTTTTGTTTTTGCTTTGTCTGAGATCATGATTGCTACCCTTGCTTTTTAAACTTCAGTTGAAGTATAATAAATTCTGCTCCAGCACCTTATTTTAACTCTGTGTGTCTTTCTGTATTGAACATATGTCTTTTAAACAATATATTATTGGATTCTAGTTTCTAATCCATTCTGCAGTTTACTTTCATTTTATGAATAAACTCATCTTCTTTACATTCACAGTTATGACTGCCTACTGTGTATTTCACTCTATCCCATTTTACTCTCTTTATCTTTCTCTCTTTTTATCTTGTTTTGATTCTGTCTCCCTTAATATGCCCTTCCTCTTTTCGTCTCCCATCTTTCTCTTATCCCGTTCTCTTTCTATTTCCCTGTTGGATAAGGACAATTTCTATACCCAAATGAGTGTCTGTATATACATACATACATATATATATATATATATATATATATATATATATATAAATATATATATATATACACACACACATACATATGTGTGTATGCACATGTGTATGTATGTATTTATGTATCACCTATATATTCTTTCCACTATGAACTAATTCTGATGAGAGTGAGGTTCAAGCATCACCTAGCAACCCCATTTCCCCCTCTATTGTAAAAGCTCTTATTTACATACTTCTTTAATATGAGAAAATTTTCCCCATTTTGCCTCTCCTTTCCCTCTTCTCCAATGCTTCCTTCTTTTTCATCCCTTCATTTTTTGAGGTCATGCCAACATAATCAAGTTACATTCATGGCCTAAGTCTACATGGAGTTCTTCTGTTTTAATAATGATAAAAATCTTAGGAGTTACATGCATTGTCTTCTCATATAGTGTAATGCCAAGCAAACAAGTACTCCACACCTTGTTTTAGTAAAACCTTGTCCTCAATTATATCAAGTTTTGTTAAGAAACAGAACTTGTGTAATCCACAATGGGAGGAACTTGCTGAAGCAACAAGAAGAGATGAAACATGGAGGAGCTAATGACCACATATAAAGAGAAGCCCAAGCTGGGAGAAATCAGAACTGAAAAAGGGAATGGTTGTAGAGGCCAGGACTCTTTTTGTTTGTTTTGTCTGTGTTGATTTTTGTTTGTGATGCTTTGTACAGAAGCTCTGGGACCTTACTGGAAGCCCTGAAAGAGGATTTTCTTGCTGTCTGTTTAAAGAAGTCCAGTTAGAGGGTTTCAGAGATCCTGGAAAGTTCTGATGATGTATATCGAGTTCTCAGGCCTTGTTGGTGGATCTGTATTGATTTGACATGCAGATAGTGAATTGATGATGGTGCCAAGAATGTGTATGAATGTTATTGTTTTGTCTTCCCAGAAATAGAAACTGTTAAGGACTTGAGGAGGACTGGACACTGTGAGCTTCAATATGGAACTGTACAAGGAACTGGATGAGGAACTGGTCAAGGAGCTGGATGATCAGCTGAGAGCCACCTACTTATGAATCCAGGTGACAGTTGGGTAGATTCAGGCAGGAACTGGGACCATGGAAGAGGAACCATAGAATTTGGGAGCCAGCCTTGAGTCAAGATGAAAAGACCTCTCCTTGGTTACTTAGTGCTGGCTGAGAAGATCATGACTTACTGTGGTCTAGGGGTAGGACAACTTTGTACTCTTTACCTTGTACCTCTTAAGGATGATTAAGTTAAGGATGAATGGAAACTAATCTCCAATCAAGAAGAAAGAAGACTTTTTGACAGAGAGTTTAAGACAGTGTGACCTAGGGGTGGAGAACTTTGACTTTTGCTACTTTGTGTCCCTTAAGGAGGTTTGCTCCTTAAGGATGACTGAGTGAAGGACTTACTGATTGATATCTTTCGCTTAAAACTATGTGGCCACTTTGGTGAAAACTATGTGGCTACTTTAGTGATAAGTTGTTATAACATTGTGAATGCTCTACTTTGGTTTCTGTGAATGTTTTACTTTAATTTACTATTGCATAAAGAGAGAGTTTACTATATTATGTGATCAAAATCTTAGAGCTATCTATAGCAGCAGTCCTCTGAAAAGTTGCTCATACTTTACTTTACATATAGACATGTAAAATGTTTATTCTTATTGAGTCCCCTATGATTTCTCTTTCATGTTTCATTTTCTTGTGCTGCTGTTGATTCTTTTATTTGAATGTTGAATTTTGTATTCAATTCTGGTCTTTTCATCAGGAATGGTTAAAAACCCTCCCTCTCATTAAATATCCATTTTATCCTTTGAAGGGTTATATTCAGTTTTGTTGAGTAGGTTATTTTTTGTTGTAATCCCAACTCCTTTGACTCCCAGAATATCAAGTTCTGGTCCTTTAATGTGGAAGTTACTATATCCTGACTTTGACTCCAGAATATTTGAATGGTTTCTTTATGTCTCCTTCCTATATTTTCTTCTTGACCTGGAAATTCTGGAATTTGACTTTTTGACAAAATTTGACAAATTTTCATTTTGAGACCTCTTTCAAAGGGTGATCAGTGGATTCTTTTTAAATTTCTATTTTACCCTCGGGAGCCAAGATGTTGGGCCAGTTTTCCTTTTAAATTTATTGAAATACAATGACTATGCTCTTTTTCTTTTTTTTTTGGTTTTTTTTTTTGGAGGGCAGTTGGGGATAAGTGACTTGCCCAAGGTCACACGGCTAGTTTTTTGTGTTAAGTGTCTGAGGCCAGATTTGAACTCAGGTACTCCTGATTCCAGGGCCGGTGCTCTATTCACTGTGTTACTTAGCCACCCCAGACTATGCTCTTTTTCAACCATGGCTTTTAGGTAGTACAATAATCATTAAATTATCTCTCCTTGATATATTTTCAAGGTCAGCTTTTTTTTAGATATTTCATATTTTCTTTTTTTAAATTCTTTTGACTTTGTTTTATTGTTTCTTGATATTTCACAGTTACTAGATTCTATTTCTCTAAAGTTAAATTTTAAGGAATTATTTTTCTCAGTGACTTTCTATTCCACTTTTTTTTTCATTTGGTCAATTCTGCTTTTTTGAGAAGTTCTTTTTATACTGAAGTTGTTTTTTTTTTTTTTACAGTGGTTATTGTTGTGGTTGTTTTCTCATTGTCCTGGTCTACTTCTTCACTATCAATTTTATTTTAAGGTTGTGCTCTACTGCTTTTGAGGTGGGAGGCTCTGTGCCAAGCTTGAAGCTCTTACTGTGCTACTATTTTCAGAGTTAATTATGAGGATTTACAAGTTCTCAGTGTTTCCAGGGTGGTGTGATATTTTTGTTTATTTGTTTTCTTTTGTTTTCATTTTGTTTTGTTTTTGCTTTTTGGAGGGTGAAAGGCAGGTTAATTAGGGATAAATGACTTGCCCAAAGTCACATGACCAGGAAGTGTTAAGTGTCTGAGCCTGGATTTGAACTCAGATCCTCCTGACTCCCAGTCCAGCGCCCTGTTCACTGTGCCACCTAGCTGCTCTGGGTGGCGTGATTTTGCAAAAGCTGTGGTCACTGCTCTCCCAGTCTACACTCTGGTCTTACTTACTAGTAAGCTTCTCAGCTCACTTCCAGCCATAATTGCTAGGTGTTGGACCTAGAATGTTTCCAGGTCCCCAAGCCCCTTGTGATCAACCACAAGTTCTACTATCCACCCTGGAAATGCAACCCAGACCTGAATATGGACAATGAAGTTGCCAAACAGTTCCAGGTCCTACACCCAATACTAGCAAAAGGTCACTGTAATCTCTAACTCATTCCTCAATTCTTTACTGTCTCTTAGCTAAGGGCTCCTGAAGTAACTGTTGCTGTCACAGCCACCTCTGAAGCCCACCACTTGTGTTTCCACCTCAGATGATTGGGGTTGGTTCCCGCCCCAGTGCCACAGACCTCTCCTGCCAGACTCCTAAGTGGTCATAGGCTGAGAAATGTTCTCAATACAACTTTTTGTTGACTCTGTAACTTCAAAATTTGATTTGAGGTGTTATTTTAAAGTTATTTGAAGGGGGATGCTGGGAAAGCTCAGCTGGGCTGTTGTCTCTGATCTGCCATCTTTGCTTTGCCTCTCAAGTGTAAAATTCTTAATAGATATGTAGGAAAGAAAGAAAGAAAGAAAGAAAGAAAGAAAGAAAGAAAGTCATATGCACATTATCATCTGAATATATTCACATATTATATATATTTATGTATGTATGTATTTATTTACTTGTTTATTTATATACTCGTGGTTATGTACACAGAGAGACAGAGACAGAGAGAGAGGGGTAAAGGAAATAGGAAAAGGATAAGAAAAAAAGAGAATAAATACAAAAATTTTAATTGCCTAATAATAAATACAAGCTTGAATATGGAGAATAACTCATACTAATGGATGAAGGTGATCTATACAAATACCTTGGTCCTCTCCAGCAGGCAAATCAAGCGTAAAACCTTTACACCAATAGGAAAGTTGAAATATTTTGAAACTTAGGTGGAAACTGCATTTTCAATTCTATTTTTTTTTTTGCTTTTTGGGGGGAGGGAGCATTTGGGGTCAAGTGACTTACCCAAGGTTACAAGGCTAGTTTTTGTGTTAGGTGTCTGAGGCCAGATTTGAACTCAGGTCCTCCCGACTCCAGGGCTGGTGCTCTGTTTACTGCACCACCTAGCCACCCCATTTTCAATTCTATTTAACAGAACTGACACGTACACCTAGATATAGATAGAAATACATTTTGTTAAGTCTTTTTTCTTAGACAAGTCCAACTTTTGTGATCTCATTTTATGGGATTTTCTGGGCAAGGATACTTAGAAAGATACAAATGATTGATACTTAACCCTGTTCTCAGGGCAGTTCTGGGTAAGGAAAAGGTAGGAGAGAGTGTTGAAAAATGTAGAAAGGGGGAAGGGAAGTCAACATAAATGGAGAGAAGAAAGAATAGAAAAGGAAGCCCGAAAGTGATACAGAGGGCAACTTTTTTAACTTCATAATTTTTCCTCTCCTGGTTCTGTGTAGTGGTAATAGGGATTTGAAGATCTTACCTGCCCCTTGTATTGGCAATCAAACAGGTATTTAGCACCTTGTTTCAGTTCATCACTGTATCAAATATTTTTTTTTTTTGCTTTTTGGAGGGCAGTTGGGGTTAAGTGACTTGCCCAAGGTCACATGGCTAGTTTTTGTGTTAAGCGTCTGAGGCCGGATTTGAACTCAGGTCCCCCTGACTCCAGGGCCGGTGCTCTATTCACTGCGCCACCTAGCTGCCCCTGTATCAAATCTTAAGATCCAGAATTTGTGAATCCCACAATGGGAGGAAGTTGCTGATGTAACTGGAAGGGGTGGAACAGGGAGGAGCTAATACCATATATAAGGAAAAGCCCAAGATAGAAAGCCAGAATTACTGAGAGAGACAGAGAGAGAGAGAGAGAGAGAGAGAGAGACAGAGAGAGACAGAGAGAGACAGAGAGAGACAGAGACAGAGACAGAGACAGAGACAGAGAGACAGACAGAGACAGACAGAGACAGAGAGACAGAGAGAACTTCTGAGAACTGCTATGAATTGAAAACACAATGGAGAAAAGTACAGGCTGAACTGAAAACTGAGAAGAACTGAGAAGAGAATTGATAATAATTAAGAAATGAGAAGAGAGGAGAACTGGGAGGAATCATGGCTGTGGTACTGGTACTTTGTTTTGATGTTACTTTATCAAATTCATCCATTGATAGAGGATGTTGCTGTTGTTACAGAAGCCCTCAGACCTTACTACTGGGTCATAAACCCTAAAAGGAGGAGGGACTTACTGATGTTTTCAGAGGTCCCGGGATTATATTGATGATTTATATTGATTCCTCAGATTTGCTGTTGGGTCTATGTTGATTTTTCAGGCAGAAACAGAATTGATGAGGATGCCAGCAATGTGTATGAATGTTATCGTTGCTTTGTTAAGTTTTGTCTTCCTAGGAACAGAAACAGTGAAGGACTTGAGGTGGATTAGATGCTGTGAGCTTCAATATGGAACAGAAACTGCACAAGGAGCTGGACAAGCAACTGAAAACTGCCTTTGAACTCAGGTGACAGATGGATAGATTTGGGCAGGAGCTGGAACCATGGAAGCTGAAACCTTGCCTTGAGTCAAGATGAAAAGACCTCTCCTTAGGTATTTAATGAAAACTGAGAAGATCATGATTTACTGTGGCCTAGGGGTGGAGAATTTTGACCTTTACATTTATATGATGGACTTAAGGACTTCTCCAATTAAGAAGAAAGGAGATTTTTTGATTGAAAAGATTAAGACAATGTGATCCAGGGTGGAGAACATTGACCTTTGTACTTTGTGATTGAATTAAGGACTTACTAAATGATTGAGTTACTAAACGATTGAGTTACTAAATGAATGTACATTGTTTAAAACTATGTGATCACTTTGGTGCCATTGTGGTAAGTTGTTATGACATAACATTGTGAATGCTGCACTTTGATTTCTGTGAATGTTTTGTCTTAGTATGCAACTGAATAAATAGAGAGTTCACTATACTGTTAAATCAGAATCTTGAAGCTGTTCACAGCAGCAGTCCTCTGAAAAGCTGCTCATGCTTGGATTTACATTCTGATAGGGAGGGATACAGGTAATGGTGAGTAAGAGAGAGAGAGGCAATAGTCAGTGTTGTATTATATCTGATATCTTAAAGATGTTAAGCATAAACAGACTTTGAGTGTGAATTTTTATAGCTACTTTTTATACCTCTGAAAATCAATGCAGAACTAGAACTCAAAAAAGTTTTGAATTTTTTTCCCATCAATTTATCATGCTTACCTAATTATTATCATATGAGCTATTTAGGGCAAATGTTATCATCTCCTTATGACTAAAAAGGGAAATTTCAAAGAAGTTACATGACTTGCCCATGGTTACACAGCTAGAAAATATCAGAGATACAATTTGAAAATATGTCTTCTGACTCCAGGTACATTTTTCAGTTAGCCACATTTTTCCTATTATATAATCATTATACTGTCTCACAGTACCCAGTAACACATATACATAACATCTTTTGTCTTTCGTAAATACTTTTAGGGATTTATTTTTTATTTTCAAGTAAAGAAACATTTATTAAACACCACATATGTGCAAAACACTGAACACAAATAGCAAAACAAGCAATCCCAGTTCTCAAGGAGCCCACAGCTTAATAGGGGAGATAATATACAACCACCTATGAACAAATGAGTTATAGACAGGAGAAAATGGAGATAATCTTGAATTAATTGTTAATCAAATTATATTTGAAAGTTTTAGAAAAAGTTTTTCCTACTTAATTTTCCCTTAAAAAGGTACAATTAATATATTTTTAGCAGAAATAATGTTGTCAATGAGAAAATATGTATGTGCAAAGATAAGAACAAGAACTACATCATCATTTCTTAACAAACATTTATTCTCCTCCCACTGTGTGCAAAAGTCTTTGTTAGGTGCTAGTAGGGATTAAAAATTTAGATAAGATATAATCCTTGTTCTCATTGAATTTATATTCTAACAGGTGGATAACACACAAATATCAATATAAGTGTATGTCAATCATTTAATTTCACAAGACCATGGTAAATCTTATGTAAACCCAATTTAACTTGAACAAATATTTATTAAGCACATAATTTATTCAAAAAACTATACTAGAAGAATTGAAATAAAAAATCATGATTAAAAAGTCCTTTACTAAAGAAGATTACAATTTAGTGGAGCTATTAAAGTATATGTTTATATATAACTCCAATACAAGTTATAATATGATTATGTACATGGGAGAGGTTACAGAGTGAATTATGCAACTCTAAAAGAGTATCTCTTACTTTTATGCTACCAGTTTCTTTGTTGACACACCAACTAAGGCATCACCTTTGTATAATTGCCTTTTTTTAAACTAGCTGTGAAATTTGAAAATAAATAACAATAAATCACTGAAAGTTTATGTAAAGTAAGAGCAAATGGGTTCTGGATGAATGCCTGAGAGACTCTTTTGTTAGTAAAATCAATAAGTGTTAGGGTAAGAGCTTTATAATAACTTTTTTGAATGTTCAGAGATGTTTCCTTCCTCTTTAGTTTTTGGCTTTGCTAGTCTAGATAAATTCGATCTGTCTGTTTTACCTCTGAATCTATAATCCTGTTATGCTTTGATCCTAATCAGTTTAATTCAATGATCTGCAGCCCAGTTGAATGGAATGTAAAGTATGTTCAGGGTTACACTATTAAATTAGCCTTAAATAGGTTCTAACAGGAATTCAGAGGACCTTGAAATCTGGAGGAAGGTGTTCATTCATTTCAATTCAGTAACATAAGTCAAAGAGGATACCCCGTTCAGATGTGGACTTTTTCACTCATTTAAAGGAGGAAGAAATATGGGCAGTCACAAGACAAATACTGAGAAAATACCCTGCAGAGAAAAGGCACTAACAGTATAAAAATGAAAGCATCCCATGACCTGACATTTTATGTAAGGACTTTGAAGTCAAGAAACTTGGTTCCCTAAAACTGTTTGATATGACAAGAGAAAAAGAAACATATTTCTTAGTTAACAAAAGTATGGCTTTTGGTCTATCACTGTGAGATTAAAGTGAGTCATCTCATAGAAGAAAACTCAGTTTAGACTAGTTGAGTGGTAAAAGGCTCACAGAGGGCTCAAAGGCAGGCAGATGCCAGGTAGTATTTCCCACCAGGCTTGGGGAGAGTCCTTGGGCCTGGTGTTGCCACCCTCTCCCTGGAAGATCAGCAAATGTAATGGTAATAGAATTTGGAGATTCCCCTGAATTGACTTGGTTTTGGAGTTGAGTGTTAAAACCCAGAGCTTGTGAATCCCACTTGTCGGATGGACTTTTGGATGTGAAGAGAGAGGGCTGAACTGGGAGGAACCATGAATTGGAAGAGGGGCCAAAGGCCAGAATGACTTTTGGAAGAGCAGTATCCAGTATTGTGGAGCCTGAGTTGCTGAGAGAAAGACTGCTGAGAGCCCGTTGGAGCTGCCCAGGACTTTTGAGAACTGCCATCTGAAGCTGCTAAGACTTGAGGAGGCATGGCTGCGATGCTGGTATTTTGTCTGTCTGTTTTGATGTTGTTTTTCCAGATTCATCTGATGGTGAAGGACAGTGCTGCTGTTGTAGAGGTCCTGGAACCTGGCTGTTGGTTCAGAATCCATGAAGAAGTATGTTCACAGAAATCCTAGACAAAGGCCTTGCTGATACTTTCCCAGGTTCTGGGACTGTTCTACAGGCAGAGAGTGAATGATGAGGACACTGGCTATGAATTTGTTGAGACTTGTCTCCCCAGAAACTGAGATTGCTGAGGCTTACCTTGAGTGAAGATGGAAGAAGGGCCTTTCCTTGGGTTTTCAATGTTGAGATAATATCTTGACCTTGTTATGGTTTAAGCATAGATGGCCTTTTGTGCTCTCCTGCCCCCTTTTGAAAAAGTGCTTGGTGTTAATGGATGGTATTGGAATTACTTTGTGTCCAGGGGTGGGAAAACTTTGGCCTTTTTGTGCTCTGTGATTGACCAAATGAATGTACTTTGTTTATGATTGGAAACTGATCACCATTTGAGAAGAGACTTTGACTGACTAAATGAATGTACTGTCTAGGGTTTGAGTAGTACCTGGATTGAATTGAGAACTTACTTGCTAAATGAATGAGTTATACTGTATTTTGACTTTCTCTGTTCTGTAAATGTTTGCTGAATAAATGGGGCTTGCTATGCTGTTAATCCAAACCTTGGAAGTTGCCTTTGCTTGGTGTTACAGCAGAAGGGAAGAAGATGAGATTGAATTGTGCCACCTGAAGCTTTGGGGAGCTTACTGGAGAAAATATAGAACTTTGTTTTCACTGCTACTTGGAGATTAGGAGAAAAATTCTAAGAAAATGTAATGGAGAAGGCAAACACAAGCTTAGGTTTTCTGTTTCTACAGCTCAGAAGAGCAATAGCCCCCGTGAAGGAACCAGAGATGGGACCCTATCCAGTGGGAAAACTAACAAGGCTGTAAGAAGAGAGGTTCAAGCACAGCAGCCATAAGGAAAGAAGTCCCATTTAGTAAATTGGGAAAGAAGAGAAGAGAGAATACATGCATACAAATATAAACATGTATATATGTATATGTATGTATGTATATATACACACATATCTATATGTATATATGTATATATACACACACATAACATGCATATATACACATATACACATACATATTGGAAAGACCTCTAAAAGGAGAATTTGAATATATCTACAAATTCTTCTCTGACATATGTGTAAGAAAAAAAATAGATCTATATATTTGTAAATATTATATCATTTCAAACCTATCAATAATGCTGTACAAAATCAATATCACAATATAATGATATATATTACATACAAAGTAATAGAATAAAATATAATATATTGTAATGTATTTATAAAGAGAGGTACAGATAGGTATATATATGTGTGTGTATGTATATATTATATATGTATTATGTAGGTATGTATGTATATGTGTGTTCAGAGATATATGATTCTCCTTTTATAAGCCTCTCCAAAGTATGTATGTATCTTGTATGTATGCTTATGTGTTTATGCAGTATGCATACTGTGTATACACATATTCACACACACACTCCTCTCATAGACCTTGCTACATATGGCTGATTTTTCTCCCGGTTGATCCACTTGAACCATCCTTTTTCAGGGTTTCCTTTTTCTAGTACATAGGACCTCTTTTCTGCCTGCTACACTGTGGCTATTCCTTT
This sequence comes from Pseudocheirus occidentalis, assembly GCA_028646575.1. NCBI lineage: Eukaryota > Metazoa > Chordata > Mammalia > Diprotodontia > Pseudocheiridae > Pseudocheirus > Pseudocheirus occidentalis. Next base: position 58,084,871 of record CM053599.1, on the reverse strand, counting down.
CCAGGTTGAAGACGTATCTACAGTTATGCCTTCCACATCATGACTTTCCCTATTGTAATTTCAATGTATCATAGGTTGGCATAAGCAATTAAGTGCAAATTTTGGGGAATTTTTCTGGAAACTGGTGATGACACAAAAAGACCAGCAGATGACATAGAAAAAAGTTAGAAACACAGAAAGGCATAAAATATATGGGTAATATTGTATAACATCAACATATTTTATTTTTTAATACCATAATAATCCAGACTTCTTCTCTGATACAGAGGGCCAAAAAGTTTTATATGGAATTTTAGATCAAGGAGGCACCAAGACCCAAACCCTTTCTAAGTATAAGGGATACCTATGTATCCATATGTATAGTTTTATCTAAATGTCTATAGATAGGGATGCATTTGTCTATCTATATCTATATCTGTTTGTCAATAGATGATGCAGATAAATGATAAATAGGTAGACTGAAACTCTCCAACTAACACTGACACAATATATATCAGTGATGTTTTATGTTTATATTGTTGAGGGGAAAGAAGAAAATAAATGCCTTTAGTTCCAGAGCTGTGAGTTTCCTTAAATGCATATGTTCTACACATGCATACACATATGCATGTATAAGTGTGTACATGTATACACATATACATATACCTAAACACACATGCATATACATGCATGGTATATGTGCATAAATGTATATACACATATCTGGATGTATGTACTATGGTTCTATAAGTCTGTGCTAGTTATTGGAGATAAAAAGATGAAAATTAAAAAACAAACAAAAGTTCTTTCCTGAAGGATCTTAAAATTTACTGTCAGTTTTAGAAATAGAATTATATGAATCAGGATATGATGAAAGCAAGGAAAAACTTAAATAGAGAAGTCTAAGAAAATTTAAAGAAGGAGAATACCTTCAGGGTTTTTTTTGTGGAGGTGGGGGAGAGATCCAGGCAAAGGGTGTGGATCAGGGATATCTTCATTAAAGAAATAACATCTGAATTTGATTTGGCACAGGAAATGGCCTGGCAACTGGGTGTGGGGAATGGAAGGCAGAGAAACCACTAGTACTCTTTTTAGATAAAGCTTATTGTGCATCAAAGGAAGTGATATTAATTAATTCCAAAAGGTAAATTGTAAATAGAGTATAAAGGGCCTTGAACACCATGAAAATAAGTTTCTGTTTTATCCTAGAGGAAATAGGACATCATGAAAATTGTTTTTGACCTCAACCATTTACTAGGTTTGTATTTTCTGTCAAGATGTTACCTTTCTGATATCATGAAGTAATCATAAAAATCAATTAATAAGTATTTATTGAGCGTCTACCACGTGCTGGCACTATTTTAAGTGCTAGAAATATAATTACAAAGAATGAGAGAATCCTACTCACAAGATCTTACAAGCTAATGAGGGGAGGCAACAAGTTCATATACAAATATGCATAGCATGAATATGAAAAGAATAAATATAAATATATATAACATAGTTCAAGTAGATGAGAGAGCAGCAGCAGAGGGGGATGGTAAAGGAAGATGAGACTGAACTGTTTCTGCAAGAATAGAGAGACTCTGTGAGACTGTGGTAAGTGGAGAGCACATATCAGGCAGTAGAAACAACCTTTAAAAAGGACTGGATATGAGAGATAGAATGCTAGGTTGTAATGGCAACCACACTGTCATACCAAGGATAGCTGCTGGTATAGGTTCTTAGCTTTGCTTTACTAGGAAATGTACCTGTTTAAAAGGTCAACAGTCTTTTAAAATCACATTCACTAGTTCAGGGGAAAAATCATTACCCTCAGCTTCAGAGAAAAATACAAAGAAAATACTGAGAAAATACAAGCAGAGAAATAAAGGCCAACAGACAGGATTCTGACTGCCTCAATCAACTATAGACTTTACATATGTCCCTGCAGCAAGAGAGGCTTTACATCTGAGCAGGTGGAGAACTCTGAACAAGTGGACACTCAGAATCTTGACCAGGGAATCACAAGAAAGTTCTCATAAGTGAGCCCCCAAAGCAAAATATGAACTCAAAGTATATATACACTTCCCAGAGCCAGAAGGCATCTCAAACCTCCTGACCCAGTACCTAATTAGAAATTCTCAAAAGATATGAAAGCCTTCCTACAAACAAGTCTCCCTCAAGCAAGCTTTCCTTAATGGGCTCCACATGAGGCTTATTAATGGGTGGGGAAGATCTTATATCCCATTAATATTGCACATGTCTAAGGAACAGAAAATCAGCCAGTTTGGTTTGATTGTATAATGCAAGAATGGCAGTAATATTCAGTCTGTACTTCTAATTCCTTATTTACTCTTCTATAATCAGTCTGCCTCTATGGTTCAACAACTGTTAACACTCATCCCTTCCTACTTACCTCCTTGCTTCTTGTTTATCCAGATAGTCTGCTGGGAGTCTTTATGTGTTAAAAGAGTAATGTCCAATGTGAAAGTATTGGCAGATCCTGTACTTGACTGTATGCCACCATGGGAGGGTAGGAAGTGGGAGGGGAGAAAATTTGAAAGTCAAGGGACTGTGGAACTGAATCTTGTAAACTAAAAGTAAATAAATAAATAAATTTTTAAAAAAGAGTATCTGATAATTTTCTTCAATTTACTAGTCATCATGGTACAGTGGTCAGAAAATGTTGGATTTGGAGGAAGAGGACTTGGGTTCTAATTTTGACTCTGTAATATACTACTTGAGTGAACTTTGTACCTCACTTAAACAATGAACATCAGTTTCCTCTGTCGTAAAATTAGGTAGTTGAATCAAATGAGTTTTAAGATCCCTTTGAACCTGAGAAGCATGGCTATATTATTCCCCTGAGGCTTATGAGACAAGAACTAGAAGAACAGAGCCTCACATACTGGAGAAAACTGTACACAGAAGAATGTAACCATTTACATTTGTGCTATGGTAGCTATACCTCTTTAACATCTGGAATATGGGGAATAAGACTGAAGAGACTTAGTATTCCCCACATGGATTTGGGGCTTGACAGAAACCAGTTAACTATAAAGTTGATGAGCATATTTTCAATTATTGGATCCAAGTCATCAATAAATATATTGAAAATTATGACCTTTAGGCCCCATCCTTATGGGGAGCTACTCAATAATTTCTCCAAGGTTGGTACTGAACTATTGATGGATACTTCTTAGGTATGGCCTTCAAGTCAGCTTTTCCACTGTCCTCATGATAGCATTTTACTCTCTTAGTCTGCACATTTCTCTGCTTAAACTAGTTTTCTGTGACAAATAAAATGGCTAATATCATCATCAGATATTGCTGAACCATAATTACTCTCTGTTCTAAGAAGCCAAATGCCATCAGCACTTTTTCTATTAATATATTTGTATTCAATGCAGAGCAATACAGTTTTATTGAATCATTGCATTGTGACTGTAATTGGCACAACTCCCAAGGGAATGTCAAAGCTTTGTATAATCTAGAAATGCATGGCCCCAAGAAGCATTGCTCAAATTGTTTTTAAAGGCAATTTAAAATCATGAAATAAAAATATGTCTGTTGGGGGCAGAGCCAAGATGGTGGAGTAGATGCACAAACTTGCCATGAGCTCCCATTCCAATTACTACCAATACATGTAAAAAATGACTCTACACAAACCTTAGTTATAGTAACCACAAAGTGACAGAGAGAAACAGATCTCCCATGGAAGGAAGCCCAGCAGACTGACAGAAAAGGTCAAACACACTGAGCTAGGAGCTAAGCACAGTCTCACTTGAGTCCTGCAGTTCTAACCTAGGGTGGCCCCCATCAGCAGTGGCCAGAGCAGACTTCAGGAGAGTGACTCACCAGCAACTGTAGCAGTTTCCAGACTTCTCAACCCATAAATAAGACAAAGGAAAAGGTCAGTGTGGAGCTTTGTTAGAATGGGGGTGGGGATGGAGGGGAGATGGAAGAACACAGTCTTGCCCCTGCCTCTGGGGTAAGAAGCAAAGAGGGTGGCTTTGCAACCTTGCCACAACACATGGCTGCCTCAGGAGCTCCTGGCCTGCAGATTGTAAGGGGATCAAGTGACTGTTCAGAGGTTAATTGCTCTTGCTTTAACCTGCTTGGATCTGGATCATGGTCTTGGCTGGCAGTCCTGGGGTGTGTGGCCAGTATGCCAGAGATGGTGTAAGCTGTAGAGAGCATATCCTCCTAATAGCTCAAGCAGCTGCAAAAACCCCAGCAATTTGGGGAAAAGTTTTCCATTCTGAAAAGAGAGATCAACCACGGCAAAGAGCTCAAACATCAAGCAATCAACTGGCAATATGAGAAAGCCAAGGAAGTACAAAGGAACCGTAGAATCTTTTGCGGGGAACAAAAAAAGCATGGAGTTGGAGGAAGACATCAAAGTCAGAACTCCTGCACCAAAAGCCTCCAAGAAAAATATGCACTGGTTATAGGCCATGGAGCAGCTAAAGAAGGATTTTGGAAATCAAGTGGTAGAAGTGAAGGAAAAATTGGGAAGAAAAATGAGAATGATGCAAGAAAATCAGAAAAAGTGAGTCAAAAGCCTGCTAAAGAAGACCTAAAAATACACTGAAGAAAATAACATCTTAAAAATACACTAACTCAAATGGCAAAAGAGGCCCAAAGAATCAATGAAGAGAAGAATGCCTTAAAATTCAAATTTGCCAGATGAAAAAGGAATTTCAAAAACTCACAGAAAAGAATAACTAGTTCAAAATTAGATTGGAGCAAATGGAAACTTATGACTTTATGAGAAATCAAGATACTATAAAACAGATCCAAACAAATGAAAAAATAGAAGGCAATGTGAAATATCTCATTGGAAAAACCACTGACCTGGAAAATAGATCCAAGAGAGATCATTTAAAAATTATTGGGCTACCTGAAGGCCTTGATAAAAAAAATAAAATCCCATACACCATCTTTCAAGAAATTATTAAGCAAAACTTCCCCAATAGTCTAGAACCAGAGAACAAAATAGAAATTGAAAGAATTCACTGATCACCTCTTTAAAAAGATCCCCAAAAGAAAACTTTTAGGAATATTATAGCCAAATTCCAGAGTTCCCAGGTCAAGGAGATAATACTGCAAGAAGTCAGGAAGAAACAAGTTGAATATTGTGGAAACACAATCAGAATAACACAAGACCTAGCAGCTTCTATATTAAGGGATCTAAGGGCTTGGAATATGATATTCCAGAAATCAAAGGACCTAGGACTAAAACCAAGAATCACCTACCCACAAAACTAAGTATAATGTTACAGGGGAAAATTTAGTCATTCAATGAAACAGAGGATTTTCAAGCACTCTTGATGACAAAAACAGAGTTGAACAGAAAATTTGACTTTCAAATACAAGAAGCAAGAGAAGCAGGTGAAGGTGAACAGGAAAAAGAATCATAAGGAACTTATTAAAGTTCAACTATTTACATTCCTACCTGAAAAAAAGGTAATTGCAACTCCTAAGACTTTTTGCACTATGAGGATAACTGAAGGGAATATATATATATATATATACATACATACATACATATATATATATACACACACATATATATACACACATTCACACATATATAGGAGAGTATGTGTGTATGTATGTGTGTATATATGTATGTGTGTGTGTATACATATATATATATATATATATATATATATATATATATATGAGTGTGGGCATATGTATGTTCCTGTATACACAGACAGGCAGCACAGGATGGGTTGAATATGAAGGGATGATATCCAAAAAATAATATTAAGAGGTGAGAGAGAACGTTATTGGGAGAGATAGATTGGGGTAAATTATCTCATATAAAAGAGTCAAGAGAAAACTGTTATAATGGAAGGGAAGAGCAGGAAGGTGAAAGGGAATGGGACAAATTGATTCTCATTGAATTTGGCTTAAGGAAGTAATAACATACACACTCAATTGGATATCCTATGCTACAGCAAAATAGGGGGCAGGTGATAAGAGGGGGATGATAGAAAGGAAAGCACATCAGGGGAGAGGGTAGTTAGAAGCAAATATTTTTGAAAATGGACAAGGTCAAAGCAGAAAACAGAATAAGTGGGGGTCAGGATAGTATGGAGGGAAATATAATTTGTATTTCACAATATAACAACTATGGAAAGGATTTGGGTAAGTACACATGTACCACCTATATTAAATTACTTATCTTTCCAGTAGGGATGGGTGAGGAGAGAAGAAGGAAAACATATGGAACTAGAAGTTTTAAAAACAAATGTTTAAAAAATGTTTTTTACATGCAACTGGGAAATAAGATATATAAGCACTAGAGTATAGAAATAGATTTTGCCCTATTAAAAAGTTAGATGGCTGATGGGGGAGGATATAAGAGAAAATGGATTGAGTAGAGTATTCAGTAGGCTTGCTATTTTGGGGTGTGGCATAGAGGAAAGACAGGGAGAAAAATTATAACAAAATCTTGTGGAAATGAATGTTGAAAACTAAAAATAAATAAAAATTTAAAACTGTGTCTGTTCATTCTGTTTAATTAAATGAATATTAAATGCCTACTATGTGCAGTTTTACAAGGATACAATGGTGAAAATGACATCATCTCTGCCCTCAAGGAACATTCCAACCTGTCAGTCATGTAAATTATTAGCTAATATCCAGAAGAAACCTATTTGGAATATTTAATGAATCTATGACCATGTCAAAGCGGACACAGATCTATCAATGGCACAGATAGCAAACCAACTGAAACATTCTCATTATATGTGATGCTTGTCTATGTCCTTGTAGCACCAATGCAACATTCATATTGCCCATAATCAGTATAAATATACCTTTATGGTGCTCAATTGTAAAATATAATAACAGACTCTCCATATAGAAGACAGAAGCAAAACACTTAGTCAGACACCAGAAAACCATATCCCAAAATGAGTAAGCCCATTTCATCATAGTAGCAAAGAAGTTACTAAGCCATAGCAACACAGAGAACCACACCATCCTTTAGCTTTCCCAGAAATATTTACACACAAGCCTGACTGACTCCCTGGAATGTGTCCTCTCCTCCCCCAGCCTAGCTAGTTCTGAGTCCCAGTTTCCTGTTGGCTCTGCTGCACCCTTCAGCAAACTCATCCCACCACAGGCTGTATGTAATTACATTTCGCCTATTAGGGGGTAGAGATCATTTTCAAGGTAGGGAAAGTCTTCAAATTCCCTTAGATTTATTAAGGGGCAGGGAAGATCTTTGAATTCCCATTACCATTAGAGTCCTCCTTCTACATCCCACAGTGAATCTATTCGATGCTCTGGCAGCCTTCTGGAATGAATGACATTGCATAGTCACCAATGTAGAGTATTGGTTCTCTAGTAGTTCTTCGTTTTCATTATATGTAGTGTGCAGAATGCTGAACTGGAAGTCAAATCTTACAAACTGTACAGTCTTCTCTGTACCATCTGAATCATTTTATTGCTTTGCGCATCAGTATTTTCATTTGTAAACAAAATTACAGAAGAAAAGGATTCCTGTTGTTTATTAAGTTAATAAAGTTGGATTGATGACTTCTATAAATTTTTCAGGCTCTAAACTCTATGATTCCATGAACCTTTTCCAGTGGTACTTCTCTTGGACATTTTTTGCACAACTTCTGGCATAAAATTTTTCATCAGTAATATACTCCAATCCAAGCTATGTCTCTCCATTGCCCTTTGCAGGAAGCATACAATTAATTCTTCAAATACTATCATATACATAAGTCACAAGCATATAATATTTCCAGAGCAATATTGATATTAAAAACATGGGCTGGATATATTTAATGATCTTCAAAGGTTTAATTTTTCCTCTTATATTCACAGGCACTATCATGAAAAATTAACATGGACCCGAGAGAAATAACACCCTTGTTAGTAACTGGAAGATAAAAATGTGCAAAGAATAATTCTTTAAAAAAAAGATTCTTAGAAATTCCACTGTACAACAATAGAAAACTTCATCCTATTTCAATAGCAAAGTAAAAAGATTAATGTTGTAAGCCAAAAGAACCCAGGATGATAGGTATTAAAGGCAGATAGGAGGATATTCAAGGAGTTCCCCACCCACAAAAACCACCTCTTTTCCTTAAAGCATTTACCAATGCTCACAGCTATGTGAATTCACCTTTTTTCTCAGCTTTTCTTAGTATACTGTTGTTGTTGATGATGATGTTGTTTCAAATCTAGGACTTTACTTTGCCTTTATTACAGAAATAAAAGAATCAAAGATACTTATTTGGTCCAGAGCATTCCTGAATACTAATATTCTCTACTTTCTGTAGCATACCTACATAATACTCATTCAATCTACACTTTGAAATATTAATTGGGATGATATGACTAAAGAAGTCTTTTTCATTTAGATTTACTCGTCAGGAAATTTTTATTTTTATGTAGGTGAAAATTTCTTTTTCTGCTTCTTCTATCCAATATTGCTAATTATGCCCATGTGAAAGACAAGCAGGATGTAGAAAGAGAAATTCTAGAATGGGGATGAAGTATTGTGAGACCCGCAACATTCACAGAATCCAAAGCTCCATTTGGGAGAGGGGAGCAAGATTTTATTTCTTCAGAGACAATGGGAGGAGATCTAGGTGGAACACTCCAGTGTCTAGATAATGTTCTAATACAAATGAGTCAGGATGGATAAGGCCAAGTTGCAACAAGGTCACTCATAATTAGAACTGGCAACATTCCCTAGGAATAGCAGTGTCAATATTTTTTTTTACACAAAACTTTCCAGCTAGCACCGAATGCCTGTATGAGATATGATAACTCAGATAGGGATACTACCATCTTTCAAAAAATAATAATAACCTAATCAAGTAGAAAAGGGAAATCTCTAAAATGTGTCAAGTTTTATTGAAATGCAAAATCAGACAGTCCAACAAAGACTCCAAGGAGAACCTTAAAATAGTCCAAAGATAATAATAGAAAATATTCTAAATATGTCAGTGGGAGGAATGAAGTTAGAAAATCAGTAGGGAGCCATAGTTAACAGGGTACAAAAAGTTAAATTTAGATAAAGCAACTCAGAGATGTAATAAAGAGTTGTCTGGGGTAGGAGATGGGGTGGCTTAGACACTGAAAAGCTAAAGGAAATCACTAATAGCTATTACTTGCCTGAAGCAGGATTTGAATCCATCTTCCTGACTGTTCAACTTATTCTGTCTTCTGCTTCTCATTTAAGTGGTATATCGGTATAAACAAATAAGCAAAACTTGATGACATTCACCTGACTAGAGAAGAATTTTCATCACAAAGGCTTTCTACAAGAGGCGGGAGGGGGGGGGGAAGCAAGATGTTTCACTCTGATGAAATGACAATTAATGTAATTTGGAATAAGTAGGATTGCTGAATGCTTTATGGGGGAAACTGTGAATATATACACACCAAACTTTTAATTTTAAATAAAGAGGAATCACACCTGACTAGTGAGTGTTCTTTGGAAGAAAAAGCCAGATCAATACACATGGGAATAGAGGAGCCAATGTGCCATCAGATCTAGCAGCTGTCAAATCTTTTAAGGATTCAATTTAGAGTGGCAACTCTATAACAATTTAACATACAAAGTTGATGCTAATCTGCCTGCATTGAAAGATACAGTTTCCCTATGAGCTGTTTCCTATACCAATGTAATCAAAGTTCAAAAGACAATGGTGATTTACACTCAGGATGTTTCTATAAATCTACATGTCTGTTTTATTTCCCAGTTCTGAATTATTTTCCCCAGAGTGACACAAATTACATTAATTTAACACAGACATTAGATGAATGATGTCAAATTATATAATAAGAAGCCTACCCCCCAAAAACAAAAGCATTAAAAAACCACTTTAGTAAACTGATATATTTATGGAGTAAGGAGAAATGGTAGCAAAGAGTAACACTAGATTGTACTATCTACTCATTGGTAGAACCTTCCAAAGAAAGATGATATAATATATTAAGAGTATCATTGCTTCATAAAACAGAAGAATATTGGAGCATAGAATCATAAGAAAGGTTGGCAAGAGATTCAACTAAGAAAAAGCACTTATGCATGAAACTTTAAAAAGGAGAGCAAATAAACAAAAATTAGAAAATTTCTAAAAATAAACAAACGCATATATATAGTATATGTGTATGCATCATAGACGTAGCTATTTGTGTACAAGTATGTGTCATGTGTATATTGTATACATGCATGCATGGTGTGCATATAAAAACATTTTTTCATCATGCAGGTCAATGAAATCTAGCTTCACAATTTAAACATGTTCATTGGACCCTAATAGTATCATAGAAAGGCTCTTGGAAATCATCAGATCTAATCCCCTCATTTTATATATGTAGAAACTAAGACACCAAGAGGTTAAGAGACTTGCCCAAATTAAACAGGTAGTTAATGGCAGAAATGGGATTAGAACTCAAATCCTGGCTCCAGATTAAGTGCCCTTTGTATGACATGATGAAAAATAAAGATCAGGATTACCCCCCCTAGACAACACTGAGTGTTTACAGAGGAGGCCCACTCAAGAGGCAGAACAGTGAGGCCACTGAAGAACTGATTCTCAACATTTCTGAAGAAGGGCAAGATACAGAAGCATAGGGAAAATATTATTACTTCCAAAAGGTGTAATACAGAATGCCAAAGACTGCTGACCTGTATATCTACTTTCTCATACAAAATGATTAAAGGAAATAGTCTTCTGTAACCCAGGTTCAATCCTGAAGCATTTATATCAGATTCTCTACATTCATGGACAAAAATATGATTCTACTTGTGTGATAGGTAGAGTTTATGAGATCTTGGGAGAGAAGAGACATCCTTTTTCCTCCCTCTTTTGGGGGAAGACAAAAGTGATTACAGACTTTCTTTGGGAAAGGATCTGGTTTAAAATATAGTGATAGAGAGAGAGAAAAACATGCTTTAAAAGGTAGGTATGTAAGGAAAGGATGCTTTTATAACATGTCCCTAATTTCTAGCTAGCCTCCTTAAGGAATTTGGTTGAGATTAAAGCCTCTTTCTCTGCATTAAGTTGACATCTCTTGCTACAAATGTAAGAGTTCATTCACTCTGAGTATTGTCTTCTGTATTCTAATCTCTATAATGTAACTGATTTGTGTTTGCTATATGACAAGATAAATGTGCTTTTCTTTGTTTTTGCTATTCACTCTTTGTGATGTTCTTTACTGCAAATAAAATTTTGTCAACCCTTTGGATATAAGGAAAAGAAGGGGTCAGTCTTTTAGGTATAAGCTTAGAATACCTTTTTCCTCTGAAGAACTGTTACTAGAAAAGAAGATGAAATCTAAAATAAAAATCATTGCCACCAACTCACATTATTTATGGGGCAGAGATGTATAACTCTGGTATAATATACTCCCCTATGAAGAGTTGTTAGGAGTCACAAGTATGACCTTCCTACTTAGGAACATACGTAGTTTAACTCTTTGAATCCCTTATGATTTCTCTTTACTGTTTACCTTTTTATGTTTCTCTTGATTCCTGTATTGAAGGTCAGATTTTCTATTCAGCTCTGGTCTTTTCATCAGGAATATTTGAATGCCCTTTATTTCACTGAAAATCCATTTTACCCCTGAAGGATTATATTCAGCTTTGCTAGATAGGTGATCCATGGCTGTAATTCTAACTCCTTTCCTTTCCAAAAATAAAATATTCTATGTCCTCCAATCCTTTAATGTGGAATCTGCTAAATCTTTTAATATCTTGACTGTCTCTTCACAATATTGAAATTGTTTCTTTCTGGCTGCTATAATAAAAAAAAGAAACTATAATAGTTTCTCCTTGACCTTAGAACTCTGGAATTTTGCTATAACATTCTTGGTAGTTTTCACTTTGGGATCTCTTTCAGGAGGTAATTAATGTATTCTTTCAATTTTCATTTTACCTCTGGTTCTAGAATACCAGGGAAATTTTCATTGATCGTTTCTTGAAAGATGATTTCTCAGCTCTTTTTTGTGATCATGGCTTTCAAGTACCCTAATAATTTTTAAAAGCTCTATTAGATCCATTCTGCAGGTCAGTTGTTTTTCCAATGAGATAATTCACATGTTCATCTATATTTTTTTCATTCTTTGGGTTTTGCTTCATTGTTTCTTGAAGTCTCATGGAATCATTACCTTATACTTTCCCAAACCTCATTTTTAAGGAAGTATTTTTCTCAGTGAAATTTAGTATCTCTTTTTCTATTTGACCAATTCTACTTTTTAATAAGTTGTTTGTTTTCAGTGCTTTGTGTAACTCTTTTTACATTTAGCTAATTATACCATTTAAGAAATTCTCCTCAGTGTACTTTTTGTGCCTCTAATGCTATTTGGCCTATTCTGGTTTTAAGGTGTCATTTTCTTTACTACTTTTTTGTGCTTCCTTTACCAAGTTGTCTCATTTTTCAAGATTTTATTGCTTCACTCTAATTTCTTTCCCCAACTTTTCCTCTATCTCTCCTACTTGGTATTTCTTTTTTTCTTTGCTTTTTGGAGTGAGGAAGGTAGGACAATTGGGGTTAAGTGACTTTCCCAAGGTCACACAGCTAGTTTTGTGTTAAGTGTCTGAGGCCAGATTTGAACTCGGGTCCTCCTGGCTCCAGTGCTCGTGCTTTACTCATTGTGCCTCTTAGCCACACCTCTCCTATTTGATTTTTAAAAACACTTTTTACCTCTTCTAGAAATTATTTTCAGACCTGATACAAATTCACATTTTTTCTTTGAGTCTTTAGATGTAGTTATTTGGAATTTGTTGTCTTCTTCTGTGTTTGTGTTTTGATCTCTCCTGTCACCATAGTACTTTTCTATGGACAGGCTTTTGTTCTTGTTGTTTGTTAATTTTCCAACCTATTTCTTGACTTTTAACTCTAAATTAAAATGTGGTTCCTCTCCCAGCCTGGAGTGCGCACTGTCTCATGCTTCAGACTTGTCTTACTACTGTTTTCAGAGCTAGTTCTGGGAATCTGTAAGTTGTCAGTACTTTCAAGGTGGTATGATGTAAAAAGAAGTATAGTCATTCCTGTCTTATCCTATGTTCTGGGCTGTGAGTGGCCACAAGTACTTTTTTTCCACCATGAAACCATGTTTAGGATTCCTGCTCCCTTGCAACTGTAAACACTTATATTTAAGTGTTACTCATCTCCCTGGGACTGCAACCAAAGACTGTGACCTGGATTCTTGTATTGGCAATGCAACAGTGACCTATACCCAGTAAAAGAACCCCTGTGATCTCCTTCTGACAAACTGTCTAATCCTCTTACTTTCTGTGGCCTTGAAATAATAATATAATTTCATCCCTTTGTACTGGCAAAGCTAACAGGTACTTAGCACTTAGTAATTAATCAAGCCTCTGTTAAAGAAACAGAAGGTATGAACCCCTGTTGCTGACATAACAGGAGGGGGGTTGAAAGAGGAAATGGCTGAAACAGGAAGCAGCTAATGCTGTTAAGGAGAGGCTCCTGCTAGGTCAGACAGAATTTCTTGGGATAAGTTTCATGGAGGCAGAAGCTGGAGCTCCAGAGGAGGCATGACTGCTGTTGGTACAGTGTCTGTTTGTGGCTTTGTTAAGCTTTGAGTTCCCAGGAACAGAGACTGTGAAGGATTTAATGTGGACTGGACACTTTGAGCTTCATCATGGAAGAGGAACAGCACAGAGAGCTCGACAAGGAACTGGGAGATGTCTGGAATTAATATTCCTGGACCCTACACTGCCCCTCTGTGCTCATCGACCCCATGGGAGTAGTCTTAAGGTTTAGCAAGGGTGTATTCTGCTCCATGTATACAGCATGGCAGGTCTCCACCTCCCTCAAATTCTCTTCCAAGTTTGTTTTTAAATTTAAAGGAGAGTCTAGGTCAATCTCTAAGGACTGGACTGTACATTTCAGGTGGGTGACAGTGATCTCCTCAGTCTACTGGGACTAGTACTTTTAAAGAACTTGTCTTTTTTTCTGAGCCAGAGTATCATACTGGGCTGAGATATCAGTAACAACTTTGCACAAATTTTGGAATTTGAGAGAGTTCACCTCCATAGTCAGTCCCAAGTCTACTATCTGGGATTACAGAAAATTCAACTCCTCTTCATGATTCTTTTCCATGAATTTTCCTTCCTTCAGGGTTTCAATCTATGTCTCCAGTTGCAGCCTGGACATGTTGACATTATCAATGACCTTCCAGAGGTCATAAATGTAACCTTCTACAGGTTGTCTCATGGTACCATGAGCTCTGGCTCACAAATTTCCATGGCCTGCTCCACCAACTTCCATGGTGATTGAGAGCTAAGGACTGATACAGGGGGATGGTTAGGGTCAGAGAAATGCAGAGGAACAAGACAACAGAGTGACCCAATGACTGTTTTTTCTTCGATCTTGATCATGTGTGGAACCTGGAGACCAAGAATTGCAAGTGAGAATGGAAAATCAGGGAGCACAAAGCACAGGGCTTCATACCAAAATTAAATATGAGAGGAAGACTTTTGTGATAGGAACTTTTGCCATGTACATAGGAAGAGAGTTCTATTTATATAATAAAGTTGGCCTCTCACTGAACTGACTACAGTAAAGGAGCCAGAGAAGTTGGGAGAGTATTTGGGATACAAAGGCCATGTGATATGTTCTGTTCATGCATCAATTAGTTACTTGACTGCATCAAAAAAAGGAAAAACTCCATAGGATGATTTATAGGATACATATCAGTGCAATCTTTGCAAGTTGCTTTGATAAATCCAGCAAGAAATTCAAAAATGAATCCACCTCCTGATGGGACAAGGGGAAGAAAACTATATGGAGAAAAGAAATATATGAGAAGCCACATGAGGCTGAGAAAGCTTAAGAGAAATCAGAATGAACTATTGCAAGGAAAGGAGAGGAAAATGCTTGGAGAAAAACTACTTGGGACCAATCAAGCATGAGGCATATAGGGACAAATGCTGTATGGATAAAAACTCTGGACAAGAGCATAATCCTCTATGTTATTTCTATTTTGAGCTACTTCATGGCAGCTTAGGGGAAAAAATCTGAAAGGGGTGACATATCTTTCTTGGTTTAAATATCTAGTTTGCCTTCATAAATAGTGTTAACCACTAGTAACTAAAACTTTGGGCTATATTTACTAGGAATAATGTTGAAGGAAGCAACTAAGGGGGAAGAAACATCCCCAGAGGAAAAAATGAAGAGAATTAACATTGAAGTGTTTCGCCAGAAGTGCTGCCTTTGGCTTGGAGCTTGAAGCTAACAAAAAAAATGTAAAGACTTGTTACTGCTTTCCAAACTGGAGTATGGTTTATACCCAGGAAGAGGAAAGCATAGAAGCAACAAATCCCTAACAGGACAAGGGGCACCATCCCCTTTAGCACTGCAATATGTATA
Source organism: Pseudocheirus occidentalis (assembly GCA_028646575.1). Lineage (NCBI taxonomy): Eukaryota > Metazoa > Chordata > Mammalia > Diprotodontia > Pseudocheiridae > Pseudocheirus > Pseudocheirus occidentalis. The sequence continues at coordinate 58,069,527 of CM053599.1, read as the reverse complement.
GGGATATGCATGTGTGTACACACACACACACACCCAAACACACATACATATATATATACATATGTATGTTTATATGTATATATGTATGTATGTATGTATGTGCATATATAAATATGTGTATGTGCTGTGTGTGTACATGTACAATGTGTATATATACATGCTCCCATTGTATATATGTACACATGTGTATTGTATATATGTGTGTGTGTATACACATGCTTGCCTATGTTATAAATAAAATAGAAATTAGTACACGATAAATGGATAAGAGGAGTGAGAAGTACAATAAAATGAGAAAAGAGTTCATAATCAAGGGTCAGTTAACAAATTATGAATCACTTATGTACAACTGGAAGAAAGTGCTAAGTTTGCAAATTTTTTATTCTCAAGGATTTTGGAAGAAGTTGGAAGTCACTATAGTAACAGAATATCTAAAAGTTATTTAATGAATTTCTGAAATTAGCAAAATATAAGGGTCCACTTTTCATTACTCATCTAGTTCTTAGAGGGATTATACACTGTGACGGGTATAGGTGCCTTTTGTGGTCATACTTGGTTGCTACTTTTTGATTAATCTTCACACAGTCACTTTTCATAAGTGAGTTTAGATGAGTATGATTATGGTATTAATTATGAAAGATAAGATAACAGGTTTGGAAACCTAATTAACTCATCAAACCTTAGGTCAGTCTATAATGAATTATCTCCTAATTTTTTTTAAAGTACAGGGGCCTTGATAGTATAATAATTTGAAAAATATTTGCAAACGATTTTTAAAACCATTGTGGCTGAACACAGTTGGCAGCCTTTGAGGGAGGGGGGTAGATGTCAGATCTCTGATAGAACCACTCCAATCAAGGAACAAGTAACTTTCTGGATGAATGATAGATGTTTGGTCTTTAAAATGCAAATTGGCTACATGTAAACGAGCACTAAATATAACATAGGAAGCCAATTCTGGGGTCACCATGGCAACTTCCAAAATGTTAAGCAAGAGTTATGTGATAAAGTAATTAAAGATAACTTTCCTTTTGCCCATGTAATTTATTTCAGGGTAGACTCAGTCCCTGGCATGTCTTCAGAAAGTTCTATCAAGTACACCTCCAGTAGATAATTTGAAAGTCTTTCATTTGTGAGAGGCAAATCAGATTAATAATCACAGGAAAGGAAATGTATTGCTTTAATTTAAGTAGAATCAAGGACTAATCTCCATATTAGAAAGGATGTGTGCATGTATTACTTCAGGCAGCTACAGCACAAGATGAAGCTGCCTTAGAAATAAAGGAGGAAAATCTTTTATTCTCTTGTACCTTTTCCTTGATAATGAATGTGGTTCATTATAATTTATACTCTTTTGCTAGTGGATAATTGTAGAAACAATGCTGCAATTGTAGTTAAGGGATCTAAGTTCAAATTCTGGATCCAGAGGGAAAATAATATGATGAAATGAACATTGCATTTGAAGTCATTGGACTTGGGTTCAAAAGCCAAGTTTGTCATTAATTATCAGTGTTACTCTGGCAAGTCACTTTTACTCCCTGGGTTTCAATTCCTGATTTGTTAAATGAGGGGTTTAAATTATGTGACTTCTAACGCACCTTTTCCAGCCCCCAATCTATAATCTCACCATTTGCTTGCGTTTCACTTTCGTCAGACTGTTGAAACACAATTGCCTCATGAATTTTAAGAGTAATAGATCAACATGCAATTATTAAGTGCTTAATATATACCAAGCACTGAGGATATAAATAAAAATCTGAGACAATCTTTGGTTTTCATGTAGTTCAAATTCTACAGCTGTTGGTTCTATTATACAATCAACCCCTGCCCCCCCCCCCAAAATATCTTTCTTCTTTCACTTACCTACTTAGTAATGCTAATGCTGTTTTGTATCCATAATATGGACAAAGTACTTTAAGCATAATCTTATTTACCCCTTGTAATGTTTCTATGATATAAGCCATGCATATGTTACTTATCATTTCAATTAACAATTAACAATAAAAAAAACTGATGCTGAAAGAACTGAAGTAACTTAGCTCTATACTCCAATACTCTTTCCACTATACCACAGTGGCTTCGCACTTTATTAGTTCCTACTTAAATTATACACCTATTGCCTCACCATCAGTTAGATATATACTTTTTTAATCACTCAGTTATCAATAGATCAGATTGTGCTTTCTTATCTCATTCCCTTTGTATCTAGTAACATATTACTGGGCAAGTCACTTAACTCTGTTTTTCATTTCCTCATCCGTAAAAAGGGGTGCAGAAGGGAACAGCAAACTATTATAGTATCTTTGTAAAGAAAATTCTAAATGGGTCATGAAGAACTTGACACAACTGAAACAACTGAACATCTATAGCAAGACTAAGCAGGGTTAAATGAATATTCTATAAAACAGAAGACAGTTATTTCTGCTCCATAAGAAAATCAGGTTCTATGATGCAAGTTAACAGAAAGGGGTAAATGTTATGTGATACGCTTCATCTAATTTGATTTAATTCAACAAATATTTATTATTTAGAACAGTTTACCAGGCACCAGAAGAACAAATCTGGAGCATAGCATAGTCCCTTTCTTCACATTTAGTGCATTTACTTTTGTCCTGAAGATTCCAATTTCATAAAATGTTTTCTGGATGGGACTTGCTCTTGAAGATACAAAACTTTCTTGATTACATTATATACTATTACCTTTTCTTTTTTCCTGAGTTGACCTAGATCTCAATTATTAAAGAATCTCAACCAAAAAATTACTTTATAGAACTAGAAAAAATAGTGACAAAATTCATTTGGAAGAACAAAAAGGCCAGAATATCAAGGAAATTAATGAAAAGAAATGTTAGGGAAGGTGGCCTAGCCATACCAGATATTAATCTCTGTTATAAAGCAGCAGTCCTGAAAACTGCCTGGTACTGGCTAAGGAACAGA
>CM053599.1:58043729-58066090 GCA_028646575.1 Pseudocheirus occidentalis | reverse complement strand
CTCAGAGCAATCCCCAGCACACCCTGAAGTTCACAGGGTTCAGCACACCTCAAACCCTTCAGGACTTCTCTTGCCTGGAACTCAAGGATCAGCTAGGCCACCAACAAACAAAGTCCCATCCTGTTCATGTCTTCATTCAGCTTCACTGAGGAGCCAAATCCAAAATTTGTCTTGTCTCTCTAAAATTCTTCCTTATAGACACTGGCCTTCTCCCAAGTCAACAGGGGAATTCACACCTTTTCACCAATGGAGAAGTTCTATACTTAGCCCTAAGTTACTAGGTGCTAATTAGCCCTAAGCATCTGATCTACTTAGCCCTAAGTATCTGATCTACTTGGCCCTAAGTATCCTATCCACTTAGCCCTAAATATCCAACAAATTGATTACCATTACAGTGACTTATGCAAAGTCACCCAGCGAATAAATGTGTCAAGTGTCTGAGGCCAGATATGAACTCAGGTCCTCCTGACTCCAGGACAAGTACTCTATTCACTGTACCACCTAGCCACCCCTCAAGTCATATCTAACTCTGGATTGATTTTTTTTTCGTAGGTTAAATGAATTTTAGTTGACACATATAGATGAGGGATATATTTGAGGAAACCCTTTAGATAATGATGATGATGGTGATGAGGATATAATAACAAAAAAAACCCTTTTATTTCCATAGACATTTAATATTGACCAAGTGTTTTTTTCCCACAACAACACTGTTGAATAGGCATTTTAAGATATCTAAGGGTAATAGTGGTTAAATAACTTGTTCATGGTCTGATAACTAACTACTTTATAAATGTTAGATCCAGAAATCAACCCTAAGTCTACTGATCTTTTAACTATATCTTCCTCTTTGCATACCACCTTTGAAATTCTTAAATGTAAGTGACATCAGTCATGAATGCTTTGGGACTTTCACTGCAGTTAACAAAGGGGAGATGGAAAGACACCTTGGGCCTAAAGCTAATGAGGACACTCAGTGAGGAAGAGGTAGGAATCCCCCAAACTATCATCACCAAACTGGTACAGGGCAGTGATTATGCTACTTACAACAAGTTTTCCTATTCAGGGAAGCAAGGACAAGACCCAAATCAAGTCATTAAATTATCCTCTGGTTTTGTAATAATAGTTGTCTTTTTTTAAATTTTTTTCCACTGTGCTCTCTTCATAAAAGTCCTATGAGGTAGGTATTATAAATAGTAGCTTTCATATTTTATAGAGAAGGGAAGATGAGAAAGCAAGTAAGCATCAGAACAGGAACATCCAAATATCTCAATTCATATCTAGTGTTTCCATTACATTATCATGACTGTATAGTCCATATAGGTCATGATAATTTCTAAAATTGTACCATTTTTCATAAAATCTCATTTTTACTGAAGCCCTCAGAGATCATCTTATTCTACATAATATTTTGATATCATTATTTCTTTCCTTTAAGCAGAGATTAGCTGAGGAAATTTAAGAATTTAAATATTTTGCCATCTTTTGACTCTACCCCCCCAAAAAAGAAAAATTTAAATAAATTGCTTTTACCAACATTTAATAACTGTGAAGCAGAATTATGAAGAGTGTCAGGAGTGAAGCAATTTGATGGCATGTTCCCTTCCCTCCCCAACTCCAATGCCTTCAGTAAAAATGGTCAGAATTTGATAAGGGGTAAAAGGGAATTGGCAGAGGAGAAATTAAATCTAAGAAAAGTATCACTTGGCCTTAACATTCCCAGCAAATATTCACAAATAAATTCTGGGGCAAAAACAGGATCTTCAATTACCCTTTTATGCTAACTAAATAAACATTAATAAAGCATTTACTAATTGCTAGACACTGTGCTAAGTGCTGATGCTACAGATACAAGCTCTGAGAGAGAGCCAGTGGCAGGACTTGAGGAGGCACTCCATTAGCCAAACTCAAGAGTTTTCCACTATGGTAGTGTTATGTCCCAACCACACCATTTACATCAATAAGCTCAATGAGAAGAAAAAGAAGGATGAACTGAAGAAATCCCTCTATTCCATCTTCTCCCATTTTGACCAGATTTTGGACATCTTGGTATGGAAGAGCCTGCAGATGAGGGGCCAAGCATTTGTCATCTTCAATGAGATCAGCAGTGCCACTAACTTTCTTCACTTTACAAAGGGTTTTCTCTGCCATGACAAACCCAAGAGAATGCAGTACACAAAGTCCAATTCGGATATCATTGGTACTTATGAGGAGTGGGACCAGAAGTGGTAGAAGAGAAAACCCAAGAGCTAATAAACAGGTGTGGGGCAGCCTCTCCAGTTGTTGCTGCTATCCAGCCTGTCCCGGGGATGCCACCCAAGACCCACGCTCCCCACATCATGCAACATCTTCCAGGGCAGCTACCATATATAGTTTCCCCAGGGATGATTCCCCGACCGGGCTTGGTCCCTGGTCAAATTCTACCTGGTGCCATGCCCCCGCAAAAGATTTTGCCTGGACAGATGTTGCCTGCCCAGCCACTGCCTGAAAACCAGCCTAACCATATGCTGTTCCTCACCAGCCTGCCAGAAAAGACCAATGAGCTCGTGATGTCATGATCTTCAGTGAGTTCTCTGAGTTTAAAGAAATGTGTCTTGTCCTGAGGCCCCAAGACATTGCTTTTGTGGAGTTGGACAATCAGGTGCAGTCTGGGGTTGCCCGAGAGGCCTTGCAGGGCTTCAAGATCACCCAGAACAAAGCAAAGAAAATCTCTTTTGTCAAGAAATACTCCCGACCCTGTTTGTTCTCCTGTCCTCCCCTCCCTTCCAAGGTGGCCCTTTCCCTCCTCTTCTGCTCTTTTCTGCCCTAACCTGAAGGTAAGCTCCTACTCCCTTCAGCCTGTAGTGTGAGTGTGCCTGTGACCAGCATTGTACCCAGAGTATGCCCTTCAGACATTCCACCTGAAACTGGCGGCGAAAATGGACACACACAGACACACACACACACACACACACACACACACAGCTCCTGTCCTCAGACAGGTTAAAAAAAGTCACTTGAAAAGCAAGGAGAGGGAAATAAAAAGTACTTGTAACATTTTAGAGAAAATCTGGGAGTGTCAGGAGGGCAGGTTGGAAAGGAATGTATACATGGCTGCCCTGAATCTCCTTCTTAAAAGTGAAGTTCTCGGAGAAGCCAGAAAATCAGAAGGTGAAAACAAAAGTACTGAAAGATAATTTTCATTGTATAACATCCAGGGAACGAGTAAGTTTCAGAGCAAAGTGGTTTCTGGGACATTGTAGAGAATGTCTAGGAGAGCGAGATATGAAGCCTAGACAAGAATGTGCAATGTGATATGCTGCTTCTCTCAATTCAATTTAACTTACTTCATGAAGCAGTGAGTTAGTGTGTTTTATTTAGCCACGTTCAAAGTAATGAAGAAGATGTAATATGATATAAGTTGTCCAACCTGTGAAAGTTGGGTCTAGCAATAGAAGCGGAGAAGCCATTGAAATGCAAGCCTTTGCTTTCTCTGATTATGAGCCAATGTCCACCATATCTAGCCTTGCTTTCCTCCTCATGTGTTATTCACCAGTCTACCACAAAAAGAGCCTGAAATACTCCTGCAAGTGGAAAAGTGATCCTTTGGTTGATTATTTTCAGATGTGTTGAATTCAAGGAAAACATTATCTTAGTCATTTTCTAGTCCAAATGAACATCTACATTTTATTATTCACTTCCCATATTAAAGTGAAATGCGTAATTATGCAATATCTCTATTTCTTGTGCTAATCTATATTTAGAGAGAAATTTAAAGGTTTAAGAGGATAAGTTAAAATGACTGAAACACATTGGAATTAAAGTAATATCTAATAGCCAGTCCTGAATTTGTTCAAGCTCAAAAACATACCAAAATACAGCATATTCAAACAAAAAGGTGAAGGAAAAAATATAGCTCTGCTCTCTGAAGCACAGGATTCATAGGACCAGTCAACATACGACGAACTCAAATCAGTCTATCTGCAAGAGACCTCTAATAAAAGGGATGAAAATGGAGAAATGCTACCAAATATCCAGATATCTAGGGTTATTTAGACCAATTAAAATTTCAAATGACATTTTTCTATTTTTTATCCAGTAATCATGAATATAATACCTACGGTTATGAGTCACTCTATCTCCAAATCTCCATCATTCTAAAGTCTCCTGGAATAAAACACATGATAGAAAGAAAATGGGGTTTAGCAATGGAGAACCATTTCTACATGTTACAGACACTTTCTGAATACATACTACATCCAAAAGGAATAATATATATATATATATATTATTCACTACCCTCACAGAGTTTGTAGTCTGGTGGAAGAAATGAAATAACCGAACAAATAATCATCAAGAAATTTAGAGGTAAATGTTAAAAGTCCACTACCAAACTTATTACTTGTACAGAGTTCAATGGTGCTGGAGTTATGGAAATTGCCCCCCACATCATTTAGACTTCATCAATTTATCAAGTGAAATCTATCTTGATTGAACCAATATGAAATATGAGAAAAGCCTGGACTTCAGCTTCTGGTATATGTAAAACTTTACCATTTATCTAATTTGGAATTGAAAATTTGAATATGTATCTTTGTGATGGAAGCAGCTAGTCAAGAATTTAAGAAAAAATCACTTTGGGTGTTGGGGGTGGAAGAGTTGCTGCTGTTTTCTGGGGATCCAGCCTGACAGCAGGAATAGAGTTCAGGAGAGATCCCAGAACTCGTTCTTTATGTGATTTACATGAGGAAGCAATGGGAGGATAATGAAATTTTACAGGATGTGTAACACTCATTACCATTAATTTACAGGGGACATTGGATTTAGAGTTAGAAGACTTGGGTTAGAATATTAGTTTTGACTTTTAATATCATTGTACCCTTATGCAAGTCAATTCAACTCTGTGGGGTATTTTAATTTTTAACAGGAAAATGGGAGAGTAAGAGTAAATAATCATTAAGTAAATATAAAGTAAGAACAAATAATCACTAGTCATCCAACACTAAAAATACATGGGGAAATATGATTCTAAATAGATTGAATGTCCATATCTTATATAGTTTTAAGTAAAATGGCTATTTATATTTTATATTCCAACATCATCATCAATTTTATCCATATAATTAATCATTTCCAGCACTATATTAATTTCTGGGCATAAATGAATGTATATCCCTTGTCTCCATGGAGTTTACAATCTATTTGATGGACGTGAAATATAATGCAGAGGAGATTAATTTCCATTCAAAGTGGTTTGTTTTATTTTGTAGTTCATGGGGAGTCATTAAATATTTTTAGGAGGGAGTGATGGAATCATACACAGTACAAAGAGTCCTTTGGTAAAAATATAATAATATTAATTATTTATATATAATATTTATAATGCTTACTATGCGTCAGATGTGGTACTAAATGCTTTACATTTATTATCTCATCTGATTATCACAATGCTGAGAGGTAGATGGCATTATATTACAATGTTACAGATGAAGAAACTGAGATTAAAGGACTTACCCAGTATGCCAGGCAATAAGGGCCTATGGTTGGATTTAAACTCAGGTTTTTCTGACTCACTATACCTATTAGTTGCCTCATAAGTATGAAATAAGGAAAGAATGGAGTTTTTCTAGAAGATTTTCGTAGTAGTCAAGGTGAAATTCCTAAATCATACTATTAATAGCTATAAAGGACCTTAGGAATTGGTTAGTTCAATGTTTTCATTACAAAGCTGAGGAAACTAAGGTCCAGAGATATTAAGTGATTTGCTTAAGGCTACAAAAATAGAAAGAGGCAAAATTAGAAATTTTAGTGAATTTTAGGTTCACTCTTAAAAATAGACTAGATGCTCTGGTAGTCATTGAATAAGAAACTGCAGGTTGATTGGAGGGTATTATATTTGTGTGTATGCATGTATAATCCATTATTAAATAGTCTCTAGGGGTGACTGGTAACATTAGTTAAATGCATTTTTAATATATTATCAAGTTACATTTAGTTACTAAGAATTGCTCCATCACATCCATTAGCTGATAGCTAAAGTGTTTGCATTTCTGTAATTGTTGGATTTAAATACTGGAGTAATTTGGAATCTTGAAATAAAGTTTAAGGAATTGATTCAATTTGGTGTAGTATATATGCATATTAGATTAAAAATCCATTTGGCTGCCACAATGAGATTTTCTAGCTTCTAAGTACAAACAGAAAAGGTAAAGTGTATGTAATGTGAAAGAGATTTTCATGAAAATACTAGAAATTTAAGAGAACACAATTTCTTAATTGAACAGGTAAAGAAAACCCAGAGAAGTTAAATGATTTGTCTGAATTCTCACCACGAACATCATAAGCCATATGTAGGCTGGATATTGCTTGTATATGTGTGACTTTTAAGTCTATTCTTATTAGGCAGTTAAATAAAAACTCAGATAGCCATGCAGATAGATATATGAATGGATGGATAGGTAAAAAAATATTTAGTAGGTCGATAGGTAGATAGATTAGATCAACTGATCAATCAACAGATAGATAGATAGATAGATAGATAGGTAGATAGATAGATAGATAGATAGATAGATAGATAGATAGATAGATAGATAGAGATGGATGAATGGATGGATGGATGGATGGATGGATGGATGGATGGATAGATGGATGGATGGATGGATGGTTAAAATACAAAAATAAGCTAGGAAGACTTTTTTTTAAACTTCCAGAGAATATACATTCTAATGGAAAAGATAGCATTATACATGAAAGGTATGTAGAAAATTGTGTGGGAAGGGGAAGGAAAGCTTTTTTTTTAAGGTGGAAAATGCTTAAGAGTCAAGAATTGATCTGATTTAGAAATATACATGGATGGCATTAGCATTTCATGACACAGGGATCCCAACCAGACACTCATCATCAATCAGAGGAGAGGGCTGTAGAGGCATCAGTATCTAGAGTGTTAAAGGCCACTAGAAAGGGTATGGGAAACACTGTCTAGTCAGATGTAGAGTTGGGAGAGAAGTGTAATCAGTGTAAGCTTTGAAGTATATCAATAGGAATATCATGTTTTATTCCAAGAGAAATAAAACTGTTTCTGCCCTCAAGGGATTTACAGTCTACTGGAACAAAGTAGACAATTGAACAAAAAAATCATAATAAAATTTAGAGGTAAATACGAAAAGTGTAGGATCAAAATTGTTATGTATGCAGTGTTGGAGGGGTGAAGAAATCACCCTACCTCACTTAGTACTGATAAATTTATAAAATCAGCACCCATCTTGATTGAAATGATCAAAAGTGTGATTGAAGCAAAGATTTTATTTATAATAATACATAATATATGTAACACAACACATGTACATACACATACATGTTTGCATGTGTGTATGTCTGTGTCTATATGTGAATGAAATGTATATCCTTATAGTGACTTGGAGTGGACTTTTTTATCCAAGTAATTAAAAATGGGAGGAAATTCCTCTTTATACCTCAAAACATTCATGGAAGTATTTTTGTGGCCTTAAAAATTGGGAAAAAATATAGGTGTGTGAGTTAAATAAATAGTTGTACATGAATATAACAGAATATTATTGCACAGTAAGAAATTCCATATATGAAAATTTCAAAGAATCATGAAAAGAGAGATGACCTGATAAAGACAGAAATAATCAAGACATGGAAAATGATGTAAATTAAAAGAATTTAAAAAAATAAAGCAAAGTAAAATGACAATTAGAGCAACAGATTGAATATTTTGTGATTAAAACACCCAACCTGGCCTGGAAAAAAAGTAACTGAGATAATTTGAAGCAATAATGAGGGTGCACTAATACCTAGGCAAATGAGAAAAGATTGTACCTATTAGATGGTACTTCAGCTGAAATTTAAAGGAAGCTAGGTATTTCCAAGATAGCGGTGGAGATGAATGTACCCTGGTAAGAGAGATAACTTGTGAAGAAAAAGGAGGTTGCACTTAATACACAGAATAGCCAGATCAGTTTGACTAGAATATAGATTAAGAGGGAGAAATAGATCAGGTTGTGAATGGCAGTGATTTTCATATTACCAATCTCTCCAAGACTCTTCTCTCTCATTTTTTATGTTGTCTGCACTTTCACAGCAGCTAGAGAATGTTTAACTCAAAATCTCCCAAAACAACATATGTGATGATTTCCCAGAAGTAAAAAAGCAGACAAAGAAACTTTATAGTAGAAGTTTCATGATGATCAGTTGAGAACTATCAGGATTTTTACTTACACTTGAAACCCAAAGCAGGAAGCAACAATGATTCTATGAAGAAGGGACTTTGTAAGTCTATCTCATCATATCATGAAAATGAGGATATGGTGTATTTCCTTTCAAGTGCCAGACATCTATCATCTCTATTTTTTCCTAAATTTTCCTCTATTCATATCCTTAAAATATGTGTTCCTTTTTTTCTCTTAGACTTATTTAGATTTAAAAGGAGTTCACTGAGATCACTTACTATTATAGTTTACCTGGAATTTAATTAATTTTTTATTAAGAATTTGAATATTTTGCTTATACCACATATATGCATATTTGTATATGCATATATGTAGTATGTATATGTAATATTATGTATATCCATATAAATATAAGCATACATGTATAGAAATATATTTGAAAATTAAAGATTAACAATGACTTAAAATGAAGGGCTGGTGATAAGGTATGAAGCAAGGATGGCCGTTGTCATCAATATTATTCAATGAAGTAGTACAAATCCTAGCAATAGCAATGAGAAGAAAAAGAAATAGAGGGAATTAGAATAAAAAATTAAGTAATAAAACTGTCCCCCTTTTTTTAAACACTATTTGATATGATATATTTGGAAAACCTCAAAGACTCAACTAAAATGTAAGTTGAAACAAATAATGATTTTAGTAAATAGCAGAATATGAGGTAAATAAAAAAAATCAACATTCCTATATGTCTCATACAAAACTCTTCAAGAAAATATAATAAAAAAAACTCATTTAAAAGAACTCTATACATTATAGAATACATGTCGATATACCTGCCAAAACAAAACCAGGAAGTAAAAAAAAAGAAATTGTGTAAATATTTTTATGCAAATAAAATCAGTTTAAAATAATTGTTTAAATATTAATTGTTCAAGTCAAGGCCAATAAAACAAAAATGACAATTTTACCAAAACTAATTTGTATATCAATACTATCCCAATTACTTTTTTTTTTTTTACTAAATAAGAAAATGATGAAAAAATTCATTTGGAAAAACAAAAAGTGAAGAATAAAAAATAATTTTAAAATATAAAGTAAGAAAGTTTGGCACTATTAGAGATTAAACTATATTTGAGACAGAAATTACCAAAACTATATAGTACTGGTTAAGAAATATAAAGGAGTAGACATATGATTTACAGCAGCAAATCAACATAATAGCCTTATATATAACAAATGTAAAAACTTAAGAATTTGGTAAAACTGTTGTAACACAGTAGCATTCCATCACAATCATATGCCATCACTTGGTCAACTATTCCTCAATTGATAAGCATACCTGTAATTTCCAGGAATACTGGAAAGCAGTGTGGCAGAAATGGGGGCATAGACCAATACATTACAGAATTTACCATGGTAAGGTCAAAATTCATAAATTACCAATACACAAAGAGAAATTTTACAAGAAAATTGGAAGAACATGGAACATATAACTTATTAGACTTATGGATAGGTGAGCAATTTATGGATAAATAATATATAGAGAGAGCAAGGCTAACTATAAAAGGCTTAATTTTGATTACAATATATGACAAAGTTTGTATGAATAAAACAAATATAACCAAGATCATAAGAAAGAAAAAATTGTGGGAGATATGTAGACAATTCATCAGATAAAGGCCTCATATTTAAAACATAAAGCACTTTGTCAAATCTATAAGAATACAAATCATTCCCCAACTAAGAAATGACAGAAGGATATGGAAAGGCATTTTTTTCTAATGAAGAAATCAAAACAATTTACATTCATATAAAATAATCTTAATCATTATTGTAGTAATGCAAATTTACATAACCTTGGGATATCATTTTCCACCTACCAAACTGGCTAAAATGATAGAAAGGGAAAGTGATGTGGACGTAGACAAATTGAGACACTAATTCACTGTTGGTAGAATTGTGAACTTATACAACCAATTTGGAGAGCAGTGTGGAATTATGCCCAAAGAGTTATTAAACCACCTCTACCCTTTGATCCAGCAATACAACTAATTGGTCTATTTCCAAAACTAATTAGGAAAAAAAGAAAAAAAAATACCTCTGTGTTCTAAAATGTTTATAGCAGTTTTCTTTGTGTTTGCAAAGAACAGGAAATTGCAGAGATGTCCATCAATTGAGGAATAGCTGAACAAATGGTGGCATGTGATTGTTATTGTATACTACTGTGTTACAAGAAATGATGAACTCAATGATTTTAGCTTGAAAGTCCTCCACATCACTGAATGACCATATTTTACCCTGGAATATTATATTCAGTTTTGCTGGGTACGGGATTCTTGGTTTTAATCCTAGCTCCCTTGATCTCAAAATATCATATTCAAGGTCCTTTGATCCCTCAACGTAGAAGGTGCCAGATACTGGGTTATCCTAATTGTGTTTCCACAGTATTCAAATTGCTTTCTCTTGGCAGCCTGTAATATTTTCTCCTTGATCTGGGGACTCCAGAACCTGGATATAACTTTTCTAGGAGTTTTATTTTGGGGATCTTTTTCAAGAGGTGATTGGTGATTTCTTTCAAGTTCTATTTTGCCCTCTGATTCAAAAATATCAGGGCAATTTTCCTTGAGAATTTCTTGAGGGATGCTTTCTAAGTTCTGTTTTTTGATCATGGCTTTCAAGTAGTCCAATACTTTTTTAAATAGTCTCTCCTGGATCTATTTTCCAGGTCAGTGGTTTTTTTCAAGGAGTTATTTCACATTGCCTTCTATTTTTTCATTTGCTTGTATCTGTTTAATAGTACCTTGATTTCTCATAATGTCATTTGTTTCCATTTGCTCCACTCTAATTCTGAAGGAATTATTCACTTCAGAATGCTTTTCAGATTCTTTTTCCATCTGGCAAATTCAACTTTTTAATGCATTCTTCTCATTGGATTTTTGGGCCTCTTTTACCATTTGAGTTAATCTGTTCTTTAAGGTGTTATTTTCTTCAGTCAGGTTGTTGACTCTCTTTTCATGATTTTCTCGCATCATTCTCATGTCTCTTCCCAATTTTTCCTACCTTTCTCTTATTTGGTTTTCAAAGTCCTTTTTAAGCTGATCTATGACTTGTAGGCAATCTTCATGTTTCTTGGAAGCATTTGGTGTGGAAGTTCTGACTGTGTTGTCTTCCTCCCATTCCATGCTTTGATCCTTTTTGCCCCCAAAAAAGGATTCTAGAGTTTGGTTACTGTCCTTACTTTGCTTACTTTTCCTGCTCATATTGGCCAGTCAATTAATTGCTCTATCCCAAATTTCTGGGGTTTTCACAGCTCCTGGAGCTATTAGGAGGGTACTGCAGCCCCCACCCACTTTGGCTGATGGAAAAGGCACTCCAGGACCACCACCCAATACCATGATATGGATCCAGGCAGCTCAAAAAAGAGCACTTGGCCTCTGAACGATTGGTTTACCCCCTTTCAGTCTGCAGGCCCAGCGCTCTGAAGCAGCCAGGTGGAGGGAGCAGCAAGGCTGCTGCCACTGCCACTTCTCCTGCTTCTTTGCCTTGAGGGCACTTCAGCAAGACTGCTTTTCTCTCCCAAATTTAGCTGAATTCCACTGACCTTTCTCTTAGTCCTTATTTCTTCTGGCTTGATAAATCTGGAAACTGCCCCAGTTGCCACTGATCTACTCTCCTGAAGACTCCCGCTGCAGCTTCTCCTGACCACCCTGGGGCCAGGCCATGGTTTCAGGCTGGTCTGGTTTCAGCTCCCAGCTTGCTCTGATGAGCCCTTTGTGCCAAGCTGCCTTCAGTGAGAGGTGTTTTTTCTGTATTTTTGTGAGTTTTGGTGCCCTAAAATTTGTTTAGAGTCATATTTTATGGGTATTTGAGGTGGCTATGTGGGAGCTACAAAATCTTGCTGCTTCTACACTGCCATCTTGGCTCCCAACTCAATGATTTTAGAAAAAAGATTTGTAAGAAATAATGAAAATCAAAATGAGCAGAACCAAGAGAACATTATTTACCACAAGAAATTGTTTTAAGAATAACTTCAAAAGATTGTTATTTTTGTTATTGTAAATAGCAAAATTAACTATAAAATACATATGAAGAGAGACATTACCTGCATCCAGAGGAAGAACTGAAAAATAGATGTATAGAATACTTTTACACCCACATATGTGTACATATATATGTATGATTGTGTGTATGTATGTGTGTATATATGTATGTGTGATGGTAGCCATCTCTAGGGTTGGGAGTAGGAAAGAAAAAATTAATTTACATGATAATTGTGTTGTATATTTGAAAGGAATAGCAAGTTGTGCATAGTAAATTTGCAATTTCATATGAATTTTTTTTATTGTACCACTATGGAAATGCTTGTTTCATTCCATACATTAGAAATAAAATTCAAGAATGAAAAAAAAAATTGAAGGGCCTAAGACTTATTTGCATATATATATTTATATATGTAATGTGCATGTATATTATATGTGTACAGTGTAATGTACGTGAATACACTACACACACACACACATATATATATATTCATTAATTACCTGTTACTTTGTTGCCTTTAAGTATAATTCAATCATACTGATCTCTTTTCACAATGTTTACATTTACTCTAGCATTATGTGAAATAATTATTGCTACACTTGATAGTCTGAGTTCATTTGAAATGTAATAGATTTTGCTCCAGCCCTTTATTTTAAGTCTTTGTGAATCTTTATGCTTCAAATGCATTTCAGATAAATTGAATATGTTATATTCTTCTCTCTAATCCAGTTTCCTAAGCTATTCCTTTCCCTTCTATTTTTGTAGGGGATGGGGGGGAGAAAAATTAATCATATTTATATTCATCCTTATGAATATTTGTCCTTCCATCATAGCTCCTTGTACTTTTTCTTCCCTTTGTAACTGCTCTTCTCTTCATAAATAAGAAGGTAATAAACAAGTTTACCTAAAGCTCACGATCTAAAACTTGGTGCACATGCCACTCTTTTCTTCACCTTTCTGTACTCCTCAACACTAAGTTTTACTTCCTTAATTTCTTTTACTTCTCATTAACCATTCCCCACTTTAACATTATTTATACTTCCTTACTTACTCTGTCTGCATCCTCTTAAGCCCACTCTCCGTTCTCCCTAAACACATTTCCTTCTCTTATGAAATTTACATAATTCTGCATATGCTATATGTATGTGTGCATGTAAAAGAATCCAACGTTAATTTATCAAGTTCAGATGAGAGTAAAGTTCATTATATTTCCATACCATCCTAATCTGCTTCTTCTGAACATTTCATAACCTCAATTACATGGGACAGGTAGTTCCCTCTCTTTCCTTCTACTTATATTTTTGTTACAGTTAATTATCCCTCCCATTTTTGTTTCTCTTACAACCTTGCACAGTGATAAAAACAACCAGAGATCATCTGTCTGACTTACATAACTTAGTCTGTATAAGTTATATTTACCTTGAAAGTATTAGGGTTTTGATATTTCCTCCCCACCCCTTCTTCCTGAATTAGTTTATATCTTGTATCCTCTGTAATACCATATTTTCAGTTCTTCCCTTTATTATAATGATTGTCAAGTGTTGCAAAATACTGCTGGTGGATCACTGACACTTGAAAGTGTTATTTTTGGCAGCTTAAGTGTTTTGATATCTTGTTTTATTTATTCTGTGTACTCATTGAAACCAGAGCATTGTTATCCGTAAGACCTGCTTGGGCCTGATGTGGGGCTACTCTATTTTAAAAATATCTCTTGGGTACTCTAAGGTATTTTGTCATTATGTTTAGTATTATTTTCTGTTTACTCTTATCTGTAGCCTCTTTACTCAACTCTCTCTAGAGTGGGAGATTTTGCTTATATTGAACTCTCCTGCCATACTCTGGAATGTATAGGTGTGCCTTCCTTGTTCCTCAGTGTAGCTTCTCGTATTAGCCTTCAGATTCTTTAAGAATTGTCTGCTGGCAATGGGGTATAGAAGTCCATCTTGTCCACAGGAAAGTAAAGGGGGATGGAAGGGATATAATAAAGGGAAGATTTTGGGAAGGCATATTCCATATGCTTGCCATCTTGGAGTGGGGGTAGGCGGGAAACTGGGAGAAAATTTGTAACTCAAAATCCTGTGGAAATGAATGTTAAAAACCAAAAAATAAATATTAAAAAAAAAGAATTGGCTGCCTTTCAAATCCAAAAGACATGTGATGAAAAATGCTATGTTCCTCCAGAGACAGAATTAATGAATTCTGAATGAAAACTGAAACATTTTTAAACTTTCTTTGTTTTTATTGTTTTTTTCTTTCTGTTTTCTTATGCAACATGGATAGTATGGAAATATCTTTTGCATGACTTCATTTGTATAATCAGTATGAAATTGTTTTTCTTTTCAAAGAGAAAGGAGGCAGGAAGATAATTTAGAGCTCAAAATTAAAAAAAGATGTTAAATTTTTGCTTGTAATTAGAAACTACTTAATGCATAAATAAGAGCAATAAACATAAAAAAATTGTCTGGCTTTGACTCCATGTGGTTCACATTCATGGTATATGAGTGCAGTTTTGGATAGGGGTGGTCTAGCTGCTTGTTTGTTTTAGGACAGCCTACCCTGTGCTTATTTCTTTTTTGATTACTGACAATGCCAGTCTTCAGAGAGACCAAGAAAGAAGAGCACTGAGCAAAAAACAAACAACTAGGAGATCTTTAATAACGTGGGAGGGAGCAATATAATTTGAATTATAAGATCAGGATCAAGAAGAAGGAAGATTAGAAGAGAGGGAGAGGAAAGAAATTGGAAACACCTATTGTAGATAGCTCATTCAAAAACTTTAGTAACAAACAGGAAGAAAGATAAGAGATGTAGACCAGAATGAATGAATGCCTTGTCAGTTGTTGGTTTTTTTTTAAGTTAAGGAAGACATTTTAAAGTTTACAGGCAGTACGGAAATAGCTACTAGATTAGGAGAGATTAAAGAAAAACTGAGTATGTGGGGTTGGTATAGAAGGAAATATGCTAGACATGATAAAATGGAATAGGATCACTTGTGCTTGAAGAGCAGCTTGTTTTGATAGTGGCAAAATATATCTGGGAATCTGAATTTTAGAATATGTAAAAAGATGGAACATTTATTGAATGACTACATTTTTTTTCCAGTGAAATATGAGGTAATGCTCTCAGTAGCATTTGGGATTAGGCTACATTCTTCCTTCCATGTAACCTAGGCTCTCCATTCAGAATTTGCATAGGACTGTGACAGTAATTATTTGTAGTCCTGACTTAATGCAAATATTTATAACATTTTTAAAAATCACTGTGTGCTTTGAGACATTTAAAAATATTGCACTTTTTAAAAGGATCTTAGTTCTGAGAATCACAGGCATAGCAAAATTTTCCTATAATGCTGCTAAACTATGAGTTTTAAGAGAATGCATCAATAGATAACAAGTTCTCATTTATCTTGTCAATTTGGTAAAACTGTGAGTCTGAACTTGTTGAAAGACTATATATCTGCTGTCTGAGAGGCAAGCCCAAACGGGTTGGAGAAGGCACAAAACCAAGTTAAATGCACAGTTCTGGGACAAAAATTAGCTCTACAACTTTCTATTATGTTTTACTATGATATCATGCTGTGTGTGTGTGTATGTGTGTATGTGTGTGTATGTGTGTGTGACTATGTGGTATATAGTTTTCAACCCAGACTAAAAATTCAGAAAAGCAACAAAATAAAACAAGAATATAATGGGAGAATACAAATATCTCACTCAAAGTTACATAATTGTAAGATGCATTAGAATAATAAACTGTACTTCTGAACATCTCCAGTTATTGCATTTTCGTAAGTTGTTTCATGCAATTGAGAACAGAAGACACGTCAAAAGATTCCCAGTTTACAAAGTGATAATATTTTACCTATCTCTTAAAACTCATTTTAAAATGATCACAAGTTTCATCATACTTAAGTCAGCTGGATAGTTTCATAGAAGATATATTGACTCTGGGTATCTGAATTGTATATTTATCAAATGGAATAACTATAATAGAACATTAGTAATGAAATATTTTATAAAGTGCCATTTTTCTCACTTTCATGCAATTATAATCTATACCCAATAATATTTACAGAGGTGTGGGAAAAGACCAAAACTTCAGCACATTAGGCAGTTGTATTCCAGCTGTTTTGACCCAGCAAGAAACATGAATCACAAAATCTGAATTGGAAGGGGATCTCTTTGTTATTTGAACAAGAATACCTCCAGTATCAATCGTAGGCAAAGTTTCATTCAATATCCACTTGAAATCTTTCAGTGACGGGGGTGGGGGTGGGAATACATTCTATTCTTAATCAAAACATTTCACTTTGGGGAAAATTCTATCCTTAGGAATTGATTCCTTTCTTCAAGTCATAATACATTTCTTTGGAAGTTTCAACTACTCTTCCTACTTCTTAGCAATAAATAAACAAAGAAACAAGCAAATCAATGAATGAATAAAGCAAAACTTTCATTTTAATCCTAGTAATGCTTTTCTCTTGCCCTATTTCCTCTCCACATCTGTTCACTCCCTCACAAATAGTCTTTCTTTACTATCCTCAAAATTTCCCATTCCTTTTATTTAATATTTATATATTTTGATTTCTATTGACTCATCATCTTTGTGTCTCAGTTTGTGTTTAGTCACTCAGTCAATAAGCATTTAATAACAGGGTGGCTAGGTGGCACAGTGAATAGAGCACTGACCCTGGAGTCAGGAGGATGTGAGTTCAAATCCGGCCTCAGACACTTGACACAAAAACTAGCCGTGTGACTTTGGGCAAGTCACTTAACCCCAATTGCCCTCCCAAAAAAATAATAAGCATTTAATAACAACGTACCATGTGTTAAACTGTGCTATACACTAAGGATGCAAAAGAGGCAAAAGATAGTCCATAGCCTCAAGGAGCTTATAATTTAATCATCTAGTTCATTAGTGTCCTTCTGTAAAATGTGACAACTGGAAATGAACATATTATTGTAGATATGAATGAGCAAAGATAGAGTTTCCTCATTCTGAATATCGAATTTTTACTTATATTTTTCTATCTTCCATGTCATTTTGTTAACACATATTATAGTGTAAGCTCTTTAGAAGAAAAATAAAAGAATCATTCTTTGTACTTAAATACCTAGTATGTAGTACAGTGCCAGGCAAAATAATGAATACTTATTGATAATAAGTTTACAATCTAATAAATAGTTCATATCTTTTTCAAATTAACTGTTGTTTAGCCGAATCTCTTCCCTATCATGACTATTTTATAATGAAGTTGATTTGATGACCAAATTAAAATATTAATAAGAATTATAACTGCTGGCAATGTAATGTTTGCTATGGATATTATATATTTTGGTAACTAATCAATTATTAAATGTCTACATATCAGGCACTTAAGGAAAAGTTTAAAGGAAGTAAAGGATTCTGAAACAGAAAGGGAAGGAAGTCATGTATTCCAGGCATTGAGAACAGCTGTGTAAACACATAGAGATAGGAAATCAAGAGATCTGAGGAAGAGCAAGAAAGGCACTTTGAATGGTTGTATTATTCAAAGGAAATTTACATGAGAAAAAGGTAATTTGACAAAGTAGATAGAGAATTGTTTCCCAAGTTAGTAAAACCCAGGATCAGGTGCTTTTAGGATCCATTTTAACTGTAATCTTGTGCAAGTCAGTGTAGCAGCTCAATGTTCTGAGGACCTCTTTCAGCTTGATGTTGCAGGGCAGTTGCTTATTTCCATTGGTAAAAAGGGATAGTTAATGATGGAATATAACCGCTGGCCTTAGCCCTAACATCTTAACTTCCTCATGTGCCCCACTAGAGCAGCAGGCATGACCTGACCACATCATCTAGTTTTAGACATACAACAAGAGTCAATAAGAAACAACACCAACAGGATATTGAGCAGGATGCTGGTCACTAAATGACAGAAGGGACTTTTCTTACAATAGTGCCCACACACCCTCCATTTTGACTTACCTTAAGGTTGTTGAGGTTTAGAACAGACTGAGGATGTTTGGTAGTGTTTTCTGTTCTATATAAATCTCATACCTCATGCTTCACTACGGAAGCATTCCTATCATCCATAAGGAATAGGGCATGTTGGGTGTGTCACTCAAAATAAATGCTTTTGATTGAATCTGAAACTGAGTCTAAATTCTTTTAAGAAAACACTACCATACATAGCTATCACTTCCACATTTCACTTTATGAGATATTTCCTATAATAACAAAATCAAAGGTCAGGACTAGATAAGATGCCATATAGTGAGGCCCTGAACTGAGGCCCTGAACATACAATTACAACATATATACATACATACATATTATATATATATATATATATATATATTCCCTGACTTGAAGCAGCTTATCTTTTACTGTAGGTAAACTCTACACTCATATTTTGCTTCTGATGATTGTCTCTCTCATTCTGTCTTCTCTTTTATCCTTTTCCCCAGATATCTTATCATCTTTCACTTTTGTTTTGATATTGGGTTGAATAGATTTCTATACCCAACTGAGTATGTATATATTTTCTCTTTGAATCAATTCCAATTAAAGAAAGGTTCAACAATTGCATATATCTTCACTTTCTCTTTCCAGTGTAAAAGCTTAAACATGTGTGCTCCTTTTATGTGAGTCAGAATTTGATTTGAGGACTTATTTTAAAGATGATTAGAAAGGAAATTTAGGAGATTTCAGTTGGGTTGATGCCTGTACTCTGCTATCTTGACTCCTAAGGCTCAAACTTCTTGAAGTTAAGCGACAAATTTCCAAAATTTTGATCTGGCAAAATTCCCTTGCTATGTATAAAATATTTGTATAATACATATTTAATGATTGAAAACTTTGGAAGACTGATCTTGAGAGCAAAAGAAGGAATGAGGAAGGCAAGAAAAAAAACTATTTTTCAGATGGATGAATCATCCTAAATTCTTTGGTTCTGCCATAGAAATGGGAATTTTATGCAAGATAAGCATCTCAGAGCCAGAATAATAAGCAAGAACAAACTTCTTTTCTAATATGGGGAGGTGATGCATTAGTCCCTTTTAACCCTATAATCAAGGGTTATAGAGGGAGTCTAATTACACAGTAGGTTTAGGAATGGTTCTATTATGTCTTTATCTTAAAAGAATATAAAAGAAAGGGTGAGAGAAATATTCTTGGTGAGGGAGGGAAAGGGGAATGAAAACAGGTTAGAGAAAATTATCTAATATTCCAGAAGTCTGTAAGTAAACATTTATAAAATAAGAATGAAGGGGTAGGAGGAGTCATTAACATTTGAACCTTACTGTCATCTGAATTGTCCAAAGGAGGGAAAAATACACACACACACACACACACACACACACACACAGGTGGATGTATATATACCTAATTCAGCGGGGAAATAAGAGAGAAATGGGAAGAAAAGAGAAGGGGAAATTAGATGGAGGGCATATTGAGAAAGTAATTACTATTAAGCATAGCAAGCTCTAACTACGAATGTACAAAAATGTTTATAGTTTTTTTGGAATGTGTCAAAAAGTCAGAATCTGAGAGGTTGCCTACCAATTGGTAAATGGATGAAAAAGTTATGATATATGAATATTATGGGATATTATTGTGATATAAGAAATGATGAAGGAAAAGATTTTAAAAAACTACTAAGACTGGTATGAATTTATTTAGAGTGAAATGAACAAACTAATAAAATTATTCATGCAATGGCAATGTTACAAATCAAGCAACTTCAAATGAAACCCATCTCTGGATAGTGTGGTGACATATTCAGAGAACAGTATAAGACAATATGTGTCTGTATTTGGGTGTGGGTGGACATAGGAGAATTTGGGATATGGCTAATGCAGAGATCTGTTTTGGTTGACTCTGCAGATCTTCAACAGAGGTTTTGTCTCTTTTCAATTTGAGGAAAATGGGAGGGAAGGCAGAATTTTACTAACTGATATAAATTAAATTAAAAATAAAAAGAATGGGGGGAGGAGTCAAGATGGTGCCATGAAAGCAGGACAATTTCATGGCTCCCTCCCCATAATCACCTCAAATATCTGTGAAATATGATTCTAAACAAATGTGAGAGCTCCAGAACCCACAAAGTGACAGAGAAGCAAATCTCCTGCTGAAGGCAGCCAAGCAGGAGGACAGGAAGGGTTCATCACAGTAGGCTGGGAGCTGAGACCAGCCCTGCCATGCTTTTTAGCCTGGGGCATGGCTGGGGCAAGCCACGGCTGGAGCATTCAGAAGAGTGGATCACTGGCAGCTGTGGGAGTTTCCAGAATTATCAACCTATGAATTCCAAAGACAAAGTGAAATGTCAGTGGACCTTGGCTTACTTTAGGCTGGACAGAAGAATGGGCCCAGCCCTCTGCCACCAGCCAGAAGCAGAGGAAGTGGCAGCTCTGCAGCTGCTTCTACATGGCTGCTTCAGAGGTCTTGGCCTGCAGATTGTAGGGTGGCCAAGTGACCATTCAGAGGCTAAGTGCTCTTGCCTTAACCAGTCTGGATCAGGATAAGGATTTTGGGTGGTAGTCCACGGTACATGACCAGTGAGCCAAAGCTGGTAGGCTGTAGATATGGTGGCCTCCTAATAGTGCCGGCAGGTGCAAAATCCCCAGTGATAAGGGACAAAGCTCTTCCCTCTGGAAGCAGAGAACTACTGTGGCTCAAAAGTCAAATTAATTGACTGGCAACATGAGCAGACAAAGGAAGCAAAGCAAGTAGAGCAATCCAACTTTAGATCCCTTTTGGAGGGAAAAAAAATCAAAGCATGGAACAGGAGGAAGACAATACAGTCAGAACTTCTGCATCAAAAGCTTCCAAGAAAAATATGATGTGTTTACAGGCCATAGAGGAGCTTAAGAAGGATTTTGAAAAGCAAATAAGAGAAGTAGAGAAAAAATTCGAAGAGAAATGAAAATGATGCAAGAAAATCATGAAAAAAGAGTCAACAACTTGACTGAAGAAAATAACACATTAAAAAATAGACTAACTCAAATGGCAAAAAAGTCTCAAAAAGCTAATGAGGAGAAGAATGCCTTAAAAAGCCAAATTTGCCAGATAAAAAAAGAATCACAAAAGGTCACTGAAGAGATTAATTCCTTCAGAATTAGGTTGGAGCAAATAGAAACTAATGACTCTATGTGAAATCAAGATACTATTGAATAGTTCAAAAAATGAAAAAAAATAGAAGCCAATGTGAAATATATCATTGAAAAAACCACTGACATAGAAAATAGATCCAGGAAAGACAATTTAAAAATTATTGGACTACCTGAAAGCCATGATCAGAAAAAGAACCTAGAAAACATCTTTCAAGAAATTCTCAAGGACAATTCCCCTCATATTTTAGAACCAGAAAGCAAAAGAAAAACTGAAAGAATTCACTGAAGACCTCTTGAAAAAAAATCTCCAAAAGAAAACTTCTAGAAATGTTATAGACAATTCTGGAGTTCCCTAATAAAGGAGAAATTATTACAAGCTGCCAAGAACAAACAATTTGAATACTATGGAGACACAATCAGGATAACACAGGATCTAGCAGCTTCTACATAAAGAGATCAAAGGGCCTGGAATATAATGTTCCAGACATCGAAGGAGCTGGGATTGAAACCAAGATTCACTTATTCAACAAAGCTGAGTATAATGTTTCAGGGGAAAGCATGGTCATTCAATGAGGTGGGGGATGATCAAGCATTCTTGATGAAAAAACCAGAGCTGAATAAAAAATTTTATATTCAAATACAAGAAGCATGAGAAGATAACCAGGGAAAAGACATCATAAGGAACTTATCAAAGTTAAACTATTTACATGCTATAATAGTAATCAATTTATTAGACATTTAGGGCTAAGTAGATCAGATACTTAGGGCTAAGTAGTACCTAGTAACTTAGGGATAAGTATAGAACTCTATCCATTGATGAAAAGATGTGAATTCCCCTGTTGATTTGGAAGAAAGCTATTGGCTGAGACACTCCCCTGTTGACTTAGGAGAAGGCTATTGGCTGTGACACTCCCCTATTGACTCAGGAGAAGGCCAGTGCTGTTTATAAGGCAGAATTTTAGCTAGACAAGGGGGATTTTGGATTTGGCTCCTCAGTGAAGCTGACTGAAGACATGAACAGGATGGGACTTTGTTTGTTGGTGGCCTGGCTGATCCTTGAGTTCCC
>CM053599.1:58026848-58043229 GCA_028646575.1 Pseudocheirus occidentalis | reverse complement strand
AAAAAAAATTAAAAAAAAAAGATCTTTCATTCTATGGGGAATCAACATGAATAGATGGATGGAAGATAAACATTTATTAAATATATTCATTGTGTCAGGTACTATGTAAACACTGGGGGCTGAAATACATAAAAATTAGACCCTTCCCTCAAGGAACTTACAGTCTAGTAACAGAGGCAACACACATAGACAAGTGGTAACAAGAAAGGGGTAAAGTAACAGACATTATGACTGAAGCCACCGAGTACCCTTTCCAGAATTGTAGCATTGATTTAATTACTATTTCCAGAGCAAGCAATGGGGAGAAAAAAGGAAGGGTGTGGAAGGGAAAACAATAAGAAGGAACATCAGGAATGATTCAATGAGCAGCTGGACTCTGAGTAGATGTAATGATGGGAGCTAGAAATAACATTGGAGTATATACTGCTAGAGGTAGGTTTAACATGTCAGGAAAATGACTTCATGATCAGTTTGGCTTGGGGAAGCCACCTATTATGAACCCTTACCAATCATCACAGTCACAGGGCAAAAGTTGGTGATCTCATTTGGAGGGTTCACAAAAGGATCTGGGAGTCCGAATGCCAGCAGGACTAAAAGGGGGGAAAAGGTAGATACATAGTTTCTGTCATGCAACCTCCTAAAGATACTCCCAACTCCCATTCTGTGGGCAAAACTTGGGCTCTGACTCACCATTCCAAATAAAACAAAAAGACAAAATTGAACCAAAAATGGGTTGTGGGAAAGAGACTGAACTGCAACTTCACCTCTTTGAAACCCCTAACTATGGAATCTGAATCTATGAACTCAGACTGGTACTTTTTCTGCAAATTATAGTCTCGGATATTTGCCTAAAATGCTGAAAGTTCTTTAAGCAAATCACTCAGAGTAAAACAGCCAGAGAAAGATATTGAGTCAAAAATCTGGCTAGCTTCAAGAGAAGCTTTCTATCCATTACTCTATGAATTCTTGTTTGGGGCAGAGGGAAGAAAGGCTAGGGAAGGGAGGGAAGAAAGCACTAGTGGCTGTGAGGGTCAGTAAAGGCTTCCTATGGAAGTCAATATTTGATGTTAGTATTGAAAGACTGCCACTTGCTACTTGGCTAGAGAATTTATCCTCTTCAATTCCACCTCTCTTTGAAGACAGGGTCAAGACCTAGGAGGGACTCCAGCTCATGCGTTCCAAGGCACTGACCCTTAATGGGGAAGAACAAGAAAAAAAAAAACTTTACCATCATCCTGATACAGATCTTATATAAGGGATTAAGTCTTGGGAACAAGAAGATGAAAAAGTATTGGCCTTATCTGAAATAGAAGTCAAGATGACTAGGTAGAATTACCAGTAAGAAAGGACAGAGTTTGAAGAGAAACTCAGATCAAAACCAGAACATGGTCACATACAAACAAAAGGGTACAGGGTGAAGTGCATGGGTTCTAGAAATGAAGAATTTAGCAGTGAATGAGTAACAATTTATTAAAGTAGACTCCCACAATTCTAAGGCATGTGAGTTTCTAGTCTGTCCATACACCATGAGGCATAACTCTCTGAATTCTCTGTTCTTATTGTCATTAAACTTTGTAATAACAATGTCTGCATATTAGTGGATAGTAGACATCTCCAAAGCATTCTACCAAAGTGGAAGTTCAAGGTGAGGTGCAAGGGGAAGGTGTACACATTTTAGTTCAAGATAAAGGGCGTTGTAGGAATTAGAATTTTTTAAAAATATAGTATCTACTTTTTTGAGGTAGCTAGAAAAGTTTTGAGGGAAGTTCAAAAGAGGGGAAGGTTTGAATAGAATCATTATCTCCATTTTACACCCAGTCTTCTGACTAAATTTGTAATGCTGTTATGGCATGGAAGAAGCCACTTGTACATTCTTATTCAATTAATTATTAGCATAGCGCCTAGCACATAGTAGGCATTTAATAAATGTTTATTGAATTTAAAACATTCATTGAATTATTTGTGCATATTTTAGGGTTTAAGTGGGACCAGGTAGCCTACTTTCTGTTCAGGAAGCCATCTTAGCTTTGACTTCATACCTTTTCAATGGTTCCATGAACATATTTCATGTCCTCCATAGTCAAAATTCTCTCCTTCATCTCTACCTCCTAGATGTCCTAAGCTCCTTTAAAACTCAGCTCAAAGCCCACCTTCCCTTTGCAAGAAGCCTTTCTAAATCTTCCCAGGTGCCAGAAACTTTTTTCTGAAATAATTTCCATTGCACATACATATGTATTTATGCATATATGCACATTTGTATATGTGTATGTATACATGTATGTGTGTTTATATATATATTATATGCATATACATCTAGGCATATGTATGTGCACATACACACATACATTGGTACATTGAGACATAATGTCAGGCATTAATAAATGTATATTGACTGACTTATATAGGATAATCCACATTAGGATATTTTAGTATCCCCCCCCAGCATTGTTTAAGGTTCAACTGAAATAATCTATATAATGTGCTTTATAAAACTTAAAGCATTATGTAAATTCCAATTATTATTGTCGTTATTATGTTAAAGTAGAATTTCCCCCAAGTAGATGACAATTCCTTTTTTCTTCTACTATAGAACCCATAACTAATAAAATAAGTTTCTTCATATTATTATTTAAAGCACGTTTCCAAGATCCTTATTCTTAAGTTTATGACTTACCAGCAAAAGGTTAATATTGCATTTTCTGGATCTCGAATATGCTATCAACTTTCCGAGGGACCCAATGCATTTTTGAAGGTCTGTCTGTGCACTCCAGCTCTAAATTGTATCTACCAGCTCCAGTAACTGAAATACAATTTACACCTGAGAAAGACAAGGTGTTTGATGCCAAAGTGATACTTCTACAGGTCACATAACAGCCATCAAATATAGTTACACATCTGCATGGTGAAAACTTGGCCTTCCACCCTTACCACAATTTGTCACATATATTTAAAGTGGATTATAATATCAGAACACACCTTTGATCTCCCATTAGGGACAAAAAGGAATTTCCCATTCTGTTAGTATTTACAGCAACCTTCTCTGAAAATGGGTATGAACTTGGCTAAATTAGTTTGACCTTTCACAAATATAAAAAAGGAAAAAAAGATTTGCATTTAATCTTTCTTCTTGTAAAGCTAAAGGTGAAATGAAACCTCTTGAGCAATTGACATTTTAGCTATACTTATGTACAGTGGTATTTAATATACTTGTGGTTTTGTTCATACCTGTCTGAAAAGAAGATCTTGGCCAAATGAAAGGACCAGGTCTGAGAAAGGTTGAAGTTATTTTCATATCAGTAGGAGTGTCAAAAGCTCCATTGATAAAAATGGCATTTTTACCATCTTAAGCCCTAAATAATCAAAGTTATCCCTTCATTCTATGTTAATCTGTATTATGCTGAGAAGATAATTGCTGTTATTTCACACCTATAACACACAATCTCATATATGGTTGGAAAATTTATCTTATTCTTGTATAAGAAGGAAAAAAGGAAAGCAAAGATAAAATTATTCAGAGATTTTTTTAGTACATGATAGATCTGTAATCTCATTAATATGGGTATCCTTAATAATGATATGTATTATAATCAACCAAACATTCTCAGACTAGGAAATTCTTACTCATGTTGTCTCATAGGCCTCCCACAAAAGGACTTATGCAATGTGTTAGGGGCCTTCATTAAGGGCTTATTAAATTTTATGTAAACCAGAGCCAGATTCAAACTATATTTTTGTTAGCCTTTTCTTTTGCTATATGACTACCCTACCTCATTTTTAAGCATATTTACTTGATAATCTCATTGATGCTGCATCTCCTGAGGAATTCTTTATAATAGTAATAAAAACAGCTGGCATCTATATAATTCCTGCTTTCTGCCAAGTGCTGTACTAAACACGTTACAGATATTAGTTCATTTTATTCTCACAACAACCTGGGAGTTAGATGCTATGATTCTTATCGTTATTTTATAGCTGAAGAAACTGAGGCAAACAGAGGTCAAGTGATTTATCCAAGGTCACAAAATTAGTAAGTAGTTGAAGCTGGATTCAAACTAAGGTTTCCCTGACACTAGACATAGCTCTCTGCACACCGTACCATTTCATTGTCACTTTATTAGTAATATGTTGCAACCTACTCATCTCATTCTGTGCTATTCATTTCATTCTGTTTATTTATACTTTTGATGACTTTCATGTTTAATTCTTCAGAGAAAAGGATATTTCATAACTTATTCATTCAGCATACTGATGCTAAAAAAAAAATGTGGTTTCTCAGGAACACAAATGCGTTGTTAGAGCTGTGAAACTGGCCCAAATGTCCAAAAAGCATTTTTGTATCGTGTAAAGAAATTAATTAATTTGACCCACAGAGAACCAACTGTTCTGAATATGTTCAAAGGAGATCAATGACAGAAAGAAAGGTCTGCACTAAGAAATTTTTGGTAACATAGTTTGAAATAAATTGGGGAATGGTTGAAAAAATTGTGGTTCATATATTGCTATATCAGAAGAAATTATTATTATGAAGAGTGCAGAGGAAGATTTATGTGAATGGAATCAGACTGAAGTAAACAGGAGCAAAAAAAATAGGCATAATAATGGAAACAACATAAATGTAAAGACTAATACAATCAAATTCAATGTTCTGTAATTATAATGACTATGGTTGGCTCCAGAGAAGTTAGGAAGACAGTCAGTCAACGATTTATTAAACACTTACCTATTATATGCCAGAAACTGGGCTATGGGCTGAAAATAGAGAGGAATGGGGGAAAATGGGCCCTGCTCTCAAGGAACTCGCAGACTAACAAGGGAGAAAAAAAAACAATGAGGAACAAATTATATATTTGATATAAATTGGAAATAATCAATAGAGTGAAGACACTAGTATGAACAAGAATAGGAAAGTGGGGTTTTAACTGGTACTTGAAGGAAAACAGAATTCAATAGACACAGATAAAGGGGTAAGTGAATTTCAGAAAATGACTGAATTAGGAGATAGAATTTATAAGAGAAAATGCGGAGAAGTCAGTGTCACTGAATCACACAATATGTAGGAAGAATAAGAAAGGCAGGAATGGGTAAGATAATGAAAGGTTTTGAATGACAGAAATATGGTTATTTGATCCTGCAAGTGTTAGGGAATTACTAGAGTTTATTGAAGGGATTGAGGGATGGAGAATGGGGGAGGGGGGTGAGGCGATATGGTCAGATCTCCATTTTATGAAGTTCATTTTGAGAGATAAGCATACAATGAACTGGATTGTGGAGAAATTTGAGGCAGGGAGACAAAACAGAACAATGTTGCAATAATCCAGCTGGGAGGTAATGAGGGCCTATACCAGAGTGATAGCAATATCAGCAGGGAGAAGGGGGCATAGATGACAGATGTTATGAAAGTAAAATCAACAGACCTTGGGAACAGATTGGGTGTGAATGGTGAAAGACAATAAAGATTTGAGGTTGACGCTGAGATGGCTAGTTGGATGAGTAGGAGGATGAAGGTCCTTTTGACAGTGACAAGGTAATTAGGAAATGGGGAGTTTGAGAGGAAACATAATGAATTTTGAACTCATTCAGTTTGGGATATCCTGAATTAAAATACCGATGGGATATTCAGTTTAAGACGTCCACTAGACAGTTGGAGATGTGAGACTAGGACTGGCTAAGTACATCTTGGATTCATCAGTATAAAGAAGGGTTCAGAAATAAGGAACTATGGGTGTTGAATATTGTGAGTACTATAATATGCTGTCAATGTATTGCTTGGTTTTACTAAACTGCTTTCCCCCCATACTCCATTTCTTTTTAAAACATATTTTAAGGAATGATTCTCTGATTAAGAGTTGGGGAAAGATATTGATTCAAAAATGAATATGATATGAAGGAAAAGGTATCAATAAAGTATTTATAATGACTAAGTAGTTAGTACAATATAATGGTAATGAATCATTAATAGATTTTTCAATTCTATCTTAATAAAATTAAACATCTAATTTTAAAATAAAAATACCTATAGGATCTCATCTACTCTATGGATAATGAACTCTCTAAACCATATACTTGTGAAGAAACAGAGGTTAAGAGAATGTGTGACTTGCCTGTGACCACATAGCTAATAAATACCAGAGGCACTGCAAGACTTCAGATTCCAAGTTTAGCATTCATTTCCCCAAACCAGGTTACTTATCTAATTATTATATATTGGGAGCAGGGAGATATTGAAGACAATTGCTTATTACTGGATCATTGCCTCAGCCCATCACAAAGCCTAAAGCAGGAAGAATTTGCTTTGGCAGAGAGTAGTCAGTATTGGGATAGTAGCATAAGTTAGGATTTAGAGCATGATAAGAATGCAATCTTTAGAAAGTCTTTGTTAAGCAGGAACTCCCTCCCCACCATCAGCCCTTGTTAGGAGGTAGCACACATATCCCACATTACCTCCCAGACCTCCCAGTTCCTACTTATCTCTTGGCCAGACTTCATTTCTAGAAAATCCAATTCTTCCTCTCAAATGCTCTAATAGGTCTTGCAATCACATTGATTAAGAAGGTCTATCCATCCAAAGATAAAATTGCCTGCCTGCCTTCTTTCCTTCTTTCCTTCCTTCTTTGTTTCCTTCTTTTTCCCCCTCCCTCCGAAAAGTTATCTGCCATCAAGGAATTTTATGTGAGTAAAACAAAATGGGTTGATCACATGAGAAGTGCAAAGATAAAAAGTTTATAAGTTACAATGTTCCAAAGTTACAATGGCAACATCAGAAAAAAAATCAAAGAAGACTTCCAGAATGTTGGATGGATACCTTCTGGAAAACATTTTCAGAATCATGAGTAAGATCACAAAACATGGGCGATCTTGGGTTGGGTAACAATTTTATCTTTGGAAAGACCTTATGTGAGAAGAAGGCAAAGAAGGAAGGAAAGAAGGAAGGAAGGAAAGAAGGAAGGAAGGAAGGAAGGAAGGAAGGAAGGAAGGAAGGAAGGAAGGAAGGAAGGAAGGAAGGAAGGAAGGAAGGAAAGGAGAGAGTATTGTAAGTTATACCTCCATACCATCTCTTAAACATATCCCCATCTATCTATTCATATAACCATCCTAGTGCAAATCTTTATCACCTCTTCCCCAGACTATTGCAATGGCCTCCTAATTGGTCTCTGGGTTTCAATTCTATCTGAACCTCAATCAATCCTTCTAACTTCAAAAGTGATTTTCCTAAAGCACAGGAATAACTATTTTATTCACTGTTCAATGAACTCATATGGTACCCTATTATTTATAGGATGAAATGGAAAGCCCTCTATTTGACATTTAAAGCCCTTCATAACAAAACTACAACCTAATTTCATCCTTGTTTTCCATTAGAGGCAGCTAGATGGTTCAATGGTTAGACCTGGAGTCAGAAAGACCTTATTTCTAATTCATGCTCAGAGTCCTACTAGCTGTGAATCTAAACAATTCTTCTAACCTTTGTCTGCCTCGGTTTACTTAACTGTTAAAAATGGGGATAACAATAACACCTTTCGTATTTTTGAGGGTTGAATGAGATATTTGTAAAATACCTTGTCAAGTGCTTCATATATAGTAGATGCGTAATTAAAGCTTATCTCCTTCCTTCATTTATGAATTGTTGTCTTTTATCTCCCCTTCCATGCAACCAGATTGGCCTGCTTTTTGTCTCTTACACAGAATGTTTCATGTGCCTTTGAATAGTCTGTCTTCCATACCTGGATGCACTCCCTCCTCATTTCTACATCTCCAAACCCCCAGTTTATTTTAAAGTTAGCTCAGGTGCCTCCTTTTATTGGTAGCCTTTTCTGATCTGCATCAATCCCAATTTATTTTGCACTGAAATAATATTCTATTTCTTTTCTGCATGTCTTTTTATGGAAACATTGAATGCCTTTGTTTTAGTTTCTCAAGAAATATTAATAAATATGTAGTTCTGTAGTCTAAATATCCTGTCAGATGTGTAACTCCAGAAATGAGATCAAGAGCAAAAGGTCCACCATAGAGAAACTGAATTCAGATGGAAACTCAAAGCTAAGAAGGAAAGAACTTCTCATGCTAAGATGATTTTCTTCTGAATCCCCAGAAGGGATTGACTTGTGACCCACACTAGGGAATCCCCTTCTTAATTGAGAAGGATGATAGTGTTGATTACAAAGAGGCAATTATTTCAGTCCTAGAGGAGGACAGAAGTGGAATGTTAATTCAAAGCTATTTTAATATATTGTGACATTTTCTTCAAGATTCCTATACATGTTATCAAAACTTATCTTGGGGTAGAGATGTTCACAAGTATAATGGGACTATACCAATTGGGGCATTTCTCTCTCTCAACTAGAAGTGCGTAGAATTAGAATATGTGATGTAACTTCAGTTAAAAAAACAGTTTTCTGGTTGGCATTTGGCAAGAATACATAGTACATTATTCATATTCTCTTTAATATTTGAATATTCTTATATACATGCATATTATCTCCCTAAATAAAAAGTAAACTCCTTGAGGGAAGAGATAGCTTCTCTTTTGTAATTGTTTCCTGGGTGATGATTACAGTGTTTGGTAGGATCATATGAGCATAGATTTAGAACTGGGATTGTAGAGGCCATGTAGCCCAACACACCCTACCCCCCATTTTTCAAATGTGAAAAGTGAGACATAGAGGGGTTAAGCTAATTGTGCAAGGTCACACAAGTAGTAAGTAGTAGAGTTATTATTCAAACCCTGGACTTATAACTCTAAATCAATTTCTCTGTCCCTTACATCACACTGCTTCACTGGTAGATGTTCAAGAAATGTCTGTAGTTTGAAAAATTGATTTGGGTTTATTCTTGCCATTTCCAAACCTGTATGGATTTAACTTGACCTACTACATCATTATGTTTTCATCTGGCTTGATTTTTTCCAACAGGCTTTTATAATTGGACCAGTTCCTGGTCAAACTTTCCTGCTGAATCTCAAATCAATCAGCAAATATTTATGTGAAAAACTCTGAGTAGTTACTTAAGTACTATAAAGATTGTTTCATATATTCATCTTATTATTTAACTGAGAGGAAGAAATCAACGCATTCAAAATTATAAAACAATTGAGCATATAGATGTCCTGGATACTAAACAGAATAGCATTACAGAAAAATTGCAGAAATAGCCTAGAAAGATTGGTTTAAAAAATTGGTGTTGTGTAGGCAAAGGTGTGGAAAGAGAGAGGGTAAAAATAATTCAATATGGCTACAAGTAGAAAGTTCTAGGGTCCTTCAAATCATGACTATAGGCATTTCATGATGTCTGACATAGAAATATTTGGGAGGTTAGGAAATAACTTAGAAGGTATTGTCAATGACAGAGTGATCACTTATCTAGTGACATCTGTTCATTATAACCAAAGTTGTTTGGTATTCTTGGTCTTGGTTTCCAAGACCATGGTCAGATTAACAGTTCATTCCATCCCATAGAGTTTATGTATAAATGCTCAAGGAAGACAAATGCTGACACCTAAGAATACCAGCAACCTGCTAGAATAGAAATTTCATTGGATCTGGAGTCAGAGCACCCAGTTTCAATTCTTGGTTTTGCCATATGTAACTGTGAGACCTTAGAGAAGATGTTCTATGAAATCCCTTTCAATTTTGTAACTATGAGCCATGATCTGATGACCAACTGCACTGGTCTGAAATAATGAGGTCCCACCTGGTTCTCTCTTCCTCATTTGAGGACAAATTCTGTAGCAACAACATCATTAAAGCATAAACAAATATGCCCTGTTTCTCTTGGCACAAAAATCCTGACTGCAGAAATTCCCACTGTGAGAGAGAGATTGTGTACTCAGACCTTTGGGAAGAAATCATTTCCTTCCCCTCTTCACAGCGAAATTAATGAGAATGCTTATCAAAGATAATAGTTCATAGGTTCTTTGGTGAAGACTACGCAAATGAAGAGATCACAACAAATCCCTTCCTTTTGTTGTTTTTGTTCAGTCTTTTAGGAGTTTGTTGTTATTATTGGTTTGTTGTTATTGGAGGGATTTGGCTTAGACTTAGAATTTACTAGTTGAGGGGAATTTGCAGGATAGAAACCTGAAAACTTCTACCAGCACAAATAAGCAAGCTTTCTGCATTTTATTATACTTTTGCAAAGCTACCTAGGTCACTAAGAGGCTAAGTGTTTTTCCTGGAGTTAGGAGTAAGAGACAAGACTTAAACCCAGATGTTCTTGACTCTTAGAGGCTAGCTCTCATCTGCAATAATACATAGCCTCTACTATTTCTCATAGATTATACTTCCTCAAAATTAAAGAAATATACATTTTAAAAAATTTAAGTGCCCTTAAATGAAAAAATACTTAAATGCTTTTTGATGATTTTGGTCTGAGAAGATGGTGCCCTCCAGCATGACTCCAGGTGAAATCAGTGATAAAGAATTAGCCTTGTTTCAAAGACTTTTTGGGGAAACACAATTGTTTTCTGACTCCTGCTTCATAGATATATAGCCCAGTTTTGCTAAGGACATAGTACCTAATTTACAAAAGTATGGTATGAAAATCCACTCTACTACCTATCTATCTCTTAAGAAGATGGAGATTCAAAATGGTGGCCCAAAACAGAGATAGTCATCTGTTTTGACTGAATTGAACTCAAATCAAGGGATACTTCTTGAATGCTTGCTATGTTCAAGTCATTATATTGATCAAGTACAACCTATTTTGAGTACTTAAAGATTATTTTTATACCATGTCAATTATGAACATGCACTTAGTTTTTCTGAATCTACATTAGCATTCACTATACACTTAAAAGGACTAAGCATAAACATCTCCAAAATATTCTGAATGTTGTATTTGTGACTCAATTGCCTAATTTTTTTTATCTTTCCTGAATTCATTTCTTATTCATCTCTGTTCAAAATGAAAGACCTCTAGTCAGGGACCATATCTAATTCAGCATTTTGCACAGTGCCCAAAGCA
Source organism: Pseudocheirus occidentalis (assembly GCA_028646575.1). Taxonomy (NCBI): domain Eukaryota; kingdom Metazoa; phylum Chordata; class Mammalia; order Diprotodontia; family Pseudocheiridae; genus Pseudocheirus; species Pseudocheirus occidentalis. Next base: position 58,032,270 of record CM053599.1, on the reverse strand, counting down.
TTATTGGTTTTCAAAGATATGTTAAATACTCTTCTCATAAAAGAGATTCAAAGTTGCCTTTTCAGTGGATTATTTGTATTTAACAGGATATCTATTACATTTTTTCTGATACACAAACACTTATTTTTCTCAATTCATTAAAAATGAAACCATTGCCCACAGGCCTCCTGGTTATGTGTTTCACTGAAATCTAAAGTTAAATTTTCTATGAAAATAAAATGAATTATGAAAACAGAAAAATTCAGACCTATGGGTTCAACAAAACACATTTCACAGCACATGACCTGGTAGTCAACCAGTCTTTGGAAAGAGAACAAAAGAAAAGTCCAAAAGAAATTATTGCTCTTTATATGCACAAACTTCTTCCTATTCTTTAATATTTAAAACTAGGGAGTAATAGAAGAAAATAAATCAAACGCATCTTAAGTGATGACTTTCCAAATTGATTCTAGTGAAAAAAAAAGTTGGGGTCCTTTTCTCTAGGTCTCAATACTACGTATACACCACTGCTGCACATGGACTTGTTTCTTTTTAATTGGGAAAAAATTTGCTGATTTCCATCATATAATGCCTCTCCTGTTTTCCACAGTCTTTCCAAGATCGCTAAAAATGGCTCAGAAATCACATTCCCCAGTTTCCTTTGTTTGTTTTTGCTAACACTTTGAGATGGACCTCATCTGAGCCTGGTAACTTGAACTTACTGATAGCAGTAGGCAATCCTTCATCTCCCCTTATTTATATTTGCTTTTACCTTGCTCTTTTCCACTTGGGGTCTATTTTATCTAGTTCAAGGATTATCATTTCTTGTAAAACACATGGAACTAAAATAAGAGCTACTTATTTCTGCTTATTTTCCATCTTCTTTTATCATTGTTCCATTTAATCCATGCAAAGATCCTACAAAATCTTTGCTACTCTTCTCTCTTGGCATGGCTTGAAGTAAACAAACAAAATTCCTTTGTGTTGTGTTTAGCATTCATGACTAGTATCTGCTTATTGTCAACATTAACATTCAGGATCATATTCTTCCATGTCTTTGCCATTCCTTGGTATTCATCTTGTTGCCTGTGCTTACTTCCATATTCTGTATATATTACTTTAAAGAAATCAAACCTGGTTGATGAGTTACCTATATATCCACATTTTCCTCTCTATATATCTCCCCCATTTCTTTCTCAATAAAATTGTTTTCATCTATGTTTTTCAGATTTTGTTAGTGAAAGTTGGTCAGTGAATCAGCAGGCATTCATTAAACCTTTAATATTATGTGCCTGGCACTGTGTAAATTGTGGAAAAACAATGGCAGGTGGAAACAGCCCCTTACGGAAATTACATGATACATATAAGATATTAAACAGTTAAGCATATGTTAGGTACCTTCTATATGCCAGGCACTAGACGAATCTCTGGAAATACAAAGAAAAGTCCCTTTTCTAAAGGAACTTATGGTCTAATGGAGTAATACAATATGCAGGCAACTATTTACAAGTAATAAATTGGAGGAAAATTTTGAAATAATCAGGAAAAGGAAGGCATTAGCATTAAGGGAATAAGAGAAATACTTCCTTTAGTAGGTGGGATTTTAGCTGAGCCTAGAAAGAAGCCAGGAGGAAGAAATTAGAAGAAAAATTTCCAGGCATGGAGAATAACCAGAGAAAATACAGAGTCAAGAAATGGATTGTCTTGTGTGAGAAACAACAAGGAGACCAGTGTCATAGAGTATGGGGGTGGGAATGTTGGTTATTAAGGTATCAGAAACTTGGAAGGGTAGAAGAGGACCAGGTTATGAAAGGCTTCCAAATAAATAAATTTTACATGTAATCCTGGATGGAAAATGATCAGAAGAGAAGGCAATTGCAGCTGGAGGCTTCTAGAAAGATCTGCAGAAGGTAGATTTGAGATAAGACTTTAAAGAAATCAGGGAAATTGAGACAGATATGAAGTAAGGGAGCACTCTGGGCATGTAGAATAGTCAGTGAAAAAGTACCAAGATAGAAAATGGACTAAATTGTGTGTAGAACAACAAGTTCAGTCTTTCTGGATCATAGAGGCCAGGTAAGATGATTAGAAATGTTGAAAGGGGACATATTATGAAAATGTTTGACATTAAATGTCAAACAGATTAGTTTATATATGTGATTGCGGAGTCACTAATAAGCCACTGGCCCCTATTAAATGAGGAGTCAGGGAGGGTGAAATGGTCAGGGTTTTATAAAAATCATCTTGACAGCTGAGTGAAGATGAATTAGAGCAGGGAGAGATGAGGCTGGGAGACCCACTAGAAAGCTCTCTCCATAGTCCGGGTGAGAGATTATGAGTACAAGATCTATGGCAGTAGCTGTCTTGTACTGGAAACTCTGTGGAATGTTAGGCCAATAAATCCCACTAGTCTTTTCATTGGGTTCCCTGAAAACTCTTATCTAATTCTAGGGTGCACATCCAACAATGGCCAACTTTCCTTAATTGTGAAAAATGATAGAATGTAATCATTTCTTGCTGCTATTTCTATGATTACCACTTTAGTAATCAATCCCTCTATACTGATCAGAATCATATCCAAAATAGTTCATTCACTCATCACTTCTACCCTTTGAAGGATGAAATTTCTTATCAGTAAGGCAAAGTAAGAGTTGATTTAGCTGCTCCCACCATTTTTTAGGGGTAGAGAGATTCCTGACTTCGAATCAGCTGAAGTCCCTGTATCTATATATTATTTCTATGGGGACACATATGGCACACACAAACAGAGAAACAGAGAAAACCTCTGAAGAACAAAGACTTCTAACATTGGACCACTACACTTCAAGGTTTGGCTCATTCATACTTCCACAACGAAAATTTTTGCAACAGCCTTAGGAATAGATCAAGTTAACAACCAGAACCTCAGGAGTTCTGGCTCCCCCTGCTTTTATCTGTTTTCTTTAGATGTCCTAGGAGGGAAAGAGAATAATATAGTCTTCAGGGCTATTGCCCACAACTACTGCTTGTTGCTCTCTCCTCAGCTCAGCTGCCCTGGATTCCTTAGTGTGAAATGAACATGAGATTCAAGCTTGGGAAAGCAGATGGGGGTAGAAGTATAGAATTCAGAATTCAATACATCGAAACAATCTCTGAAGCTCAATTTCTTTTTATCTCAAGACTCAGCTTCTTAGTGAATTCTGGTCTGATCACTTTAATTACTAGAGTCTTCCAACTATTACTTATGTAAACTTTTTTTATAAAACAATATATGTATGTACCTACTTATGTGTGTATGTATGTATAATTTATATCATGTAGAAAGGTTTAGAAGTAATATTGGCAAATTGGTATTAGAAAACAGAGTAATCGAACTAGCTTAGAACATAAGAGTATGCAGAGCAATATAAGACAAGGTTGAAAAAAGTACTACCAATACAGGGAGGGCCTTAAATGGCATGCAAAGTCATTTAAAACCATCAATGGTTATTAGCAACCACAGTAAATGCTCAAGAGAATTGTTTCAGTAGAATAATTGTCTTAGAAACAGATTGCAAAGGGTTAGGTAGAAAGTGGATGATGAGAAAGTAGACTGCTATTAAGGAGAAGAGACAAATGGGGTTTAGCTAGAAAGGTTAGCCTGAGGTGGTAACAATTCTTATTCATTCATGAGTATGACTCCATAAAAATGAAGTAGTTGGAGTTAATATCCAGACTTACTGGCTCATACTCCCAACAATAAACATGTCAAAGTATGACAGTCTCTTCATCACTCAAAAATGAAATGATATAATTTGGGGTGTCATGTTTTGGGTATTTGAGCTTTAATTCCATTATTAATCACCCACAATAAATTGATTCATCATAGGTATTAATTTGATCCTGTCACTTGCTATCAGATTATTAATGCCACTAGCATAAAGTAGCTCATTAAAGAACTTGCTCTCAGTTACAAATTTCTATATTTTTTTGAGATTTAAACTATTAGGGAAAAATAAGTTAAGCACAGTGAAGAACATAAACAATTAATTTGCAAGTTTGAAAACTTGAACATTAAGGCAATTTAACTAGGGCAGAATTCTAGTGTAGGGATGAATAATGCAGTTGGTTGAGACTTTCCAAAGTGGGAAGTTGATGTGATGCATTAAGTAATAAGATATCACTAATAAAGTGACATACTCTGTCAGAAAGACTCTGGGAAGATGTTATTTCAGTCATTATGTGATAATTAATAAGAAAATTGGACTGCAGAATGCTGAGTAAAGCTTCATCTGGGGGTGGAGCCAAGATGGCAACATAGAAGCAGCAGGACTTTGCATCTCCCACACAGACACCCTAAACATCCATAAAATATGAACCCAGACAAGGTCTAGGACTCTCAGACTCACAAAAATACAGAAAATGCATCTCTCCCTGAAAGCTGCTCAGCAGCGGGGGCTCATCACATGGTGGCTGGGAGCAGGGGCAGGCCCAGACTGAGGCCAAGACCAGGGCCAAGCCCAGGGCGGGGCCGTGAGAAGGAGCTGAGCTGAGCCGAGCCAAGCCGTGCAGTAGCCAGTCTGTAGGAGAGAAGATCTACAGCCTCCAGCACCTCAACATCTACCAAGGCATGAAAATCAGGGATTGGAAAGGGCCAGCAGCAGGAGGGGCTCATCCAGCAGGACAGCATGTGGGTAAGAAGACCAGCCCAGGCCCAAACCACAGCCTAGGCCAGGCCAGGCCCCAGGGCGACCAGGAGGAGCTGAGCCTCCCAAACCACAGTGTGAGTCTACTTCAGAGAAGATCTAAAGCACCTGCCTGAGGGGATCTTCAAACCCAGCAAACCAGGATCAGAGACCTTTAATGAAAGTGAAACTTAGAAACTTAATTTGGGGGAGGAAAAGCAGTTCAGCCAATCTGTCCCGGGGCAAAGAAGCAGTGGAGGAAGGGCAGAAACTGCTGTAACCAGTAGATGCCCCCACTGGGCTGCTTCAGAGCCCCTGGCCTGCGGACTCCACAGCGGGGCTGAGTTGCTTGATCAGGGCTAAGTGCTCTTGCATTGAGTGGCCTGGATCCAGATCGTGGTCTTGGGTGGTGGTCCTGGGGTGTGCTTTCAGCAAGCCAAAGCTGGGGGAACTTGCAACACCCCCTTATAGCTCCAGGAGTTGGGAAAACCCCCGTGACTTGGAACAGAGCTTCCACCCCTGGAAGCAGAGTTTCACAGAGCTAAAAGAACTAACCAATTAATTGACTGGTCAACATGAGGAAAAGGAAGCAAAATAAGAACAGCAGTAAAACTCTAGAATCATTTTTTGTGAACAAAAAGGATAAAAGCACGGAAGGAGAGGAAGACAACCCAGTCAGAACTCCCACACCAAATGCTTCCAAGACACTTGAAGAATGCCTAGAAGCTATACATCAACTATAAAAGGACTTTGAAAACCAAATAAGAGAAGTGGAGGAAAAACTGGGAAGAGAAATAAGA
>CM053599.1:58008099-58026348 GCA_028646575.1 Pseudocheirus occidentalis | reverse complement strand
AAAAAATTTTCAGCCTATGTGTTGTGCTGTAATTTCTAGCATTCCCATGCATAATCACAATTATGGTAATATAAACAGATGTTGGTTCAAATCTGTCGTTTCCCTGGCATAGAAGTATTCCCATCATAGAAACTCCCTTCAATAATATGCTCTGAAAATTCTATTCACATGTAGTTTGAGAAAGTTCAGAGGCACCGAAAGTTTTAATGATCTAACCAGACACTTATAAGAGAGGGAAGACAGAAATCCAGATCTTGCTGACTCCAAGGGCAGTCAATGGACTACACTGCATGACCTCAAAAATGATGATGTCATTATCACAGTCAGAATTATCGTTCATGATTACCTTGACAAATATTGAAAATGTGAGAACATCATTTTGAAAAAGGTGTTACCATACCAGATTCTCTCAGTCTCCATGCTATATGGATTAAAAAGCTTTCCACATACAGAGACTTAGCTGAAGAAGTCAAAATTAGGTGGAAACAGCATAAGGCATAAATTATTCCTGTCTGTAGTGTACAACTTGAGTTATCAGGAATATGCAAACAGAAGATGAGCTTTCATTTCCTCTACCCAATAATTGTATTCAATTACAAAAAAAGTAATTTTTTGTTCATCTGGGCAACAATGAGCAAAACATTAAGTATGAAAAACAAAATCAGGATAGGAATGTACCTCAGAATTGCTTCTATCTAACTTCTACTGAAAAAAAATGAGCATTTTTGCTTTGAAGTTTTTGGGTTGAGTTGTTGTTGTTATTGTTGTATTGTTGGTGATTATTTTAGTGAGGGAGTTAGTAGAATGGAGAAAAATAAATACTTGTAAAATAAACTCATTTAAAAAAAACAAAAATGTATGAGGTGATAGCAATATTAGTATTGCTGTTGGTCAGATAATGTTTATTGCATTCTTGTAACTGAGCAAAATGGGTATGACATAATACCAGCAAAAGGATGTTGCCCTGGTTTGCCACTGAAAGGAATAATTTTCATCCAAAGATTGAGTTTATGAGTCATCCAGTCACTCAAGGACTCATTAATTCCCTACAGGTACAGGTCACAGTAGTAATTTCAACAGTCGAGTATTATGGAATAATTGTGAACTCCCAATAAAATAGCAATCTCCTGGATGGCATATTTTTAATGAACATGACCTTTGAATGAATGTACAAAATGTTTGGGCTGATTGTCCATTTAAATGATTTTTTTCTTATACAGATAGAAGTTCATATAAATAAATGTTGTTCACTTGGAGAAAGATACATGATCTTCTCTATCCTTCTCTAGTGAGCACAACAAAACAGATTGAAAAAATGGTTTAAACCATTCCCTGAATTAATTTAGGTTACACATAAGAAAAGATTCCATGATAACAAAATTGATTTGATGAGTTACCAATGGAGGAATTACTTTTTAAATAGGTCTTTATATAGAATAGAGGTCCCCATGTATCTGGAATTTGCTTCAGGATTAAGGCAACAGAATGGATGATAGATGGCTTTTCCCTTATAATGCAAAAATGCAGCAATCATTATAAAGCACTATCTATTGAACACTGACCAAACCCAAGTAAAACAGTATATTGTGTTCTACAATATTATATAAATTAGTTTTGTTCATAGAGCATATATCTTTTTCCCCTGCACACATTTTTTATTATAAAAAATCCCCTCCCTATTTCTTTATTTCTTAACATATTCTATTTGTGTTTCACTTGAGAGCTTCATCATAAAATAAGAATCTTCAGTTGGTTCAAACCATATCTGAATAAATAGCCCCTCTAACATGTGCCAGTGTCTATCCAGTTTTTTCTTGAACACTTCCAGTGAGTGAGAAATTTTCTATCTGCTTTCATTCTATAGGAGTTCATCCCACTCACACTCAGTTATGATTGCTACCTGTGTATTTCCCAACATTCTCTTTTTCCTCTTTTTTGTCTTCTCTCTCCTTTCACCTTTTTCCTCCTGGATAGTGTTTTGTTTCTGCCAACCACCTCTCCCAATCTGCCCTTTCTTCTGTTAGTTCTCTTCCTCTTAATCTTGTCCCCTCCTACTTTCCTATTGGCTATGTAGATTTAATATTCAACTAACTTAGTGTATTTTCCCTCTTTGATACAATACTGAGGAAAGATTAGAGTGATACCCACTGCCCACCCTCCCGTTTATCCCTCCACTCTAATATGTTCCTCATGACTCTTCATATGAAATAATTTACCCCACTGTACCTCTCCCTTCCTTCTGCACTCATTGTATTCCTCTTTCTCATCTATTAATTATTTTTGTCATCCCTTCAAATTCACCTTATACCCATGCCCTTTTGTCCATTATATTTCTTCTAGCTGTACTATTAGTGGCATAGTTTTTAAGAATTATAAGTATCATCATCCCATGTAAGGATACAAAAAATTTAACTCCATTTAATCTCTTGGGTATTTCTTTTACCTTTTGTAGTTTCTCTTGGGTTTTGCTATTGGAGGTCAGATTTTTTTTTCAACTCTGGTCTTCTTATGAAAGCTTGAAATTCTTCTTACATTGAATGACCATTTTCCCCTGGAGTATTGGGTTTAATTTCACTGGAAAGGTGATTCTTGTTTGTAGTCCTAGCTCCTTTACCTTCTAGAATATCATGTTCCATGACCTCAATCCTTTAATACTGTGTAATTTAATCCTGTGTAATTCTGGTGCTCCCTGATAATTGAATTGTTTCTCTCTGACCACATACAATATTTTTTGCTTTACCTGATAGTTTTGTAGTTTGGCTGTCATGTTCCTTAGAGTTTTTATTTTGGGATCACTTTCCTGAGGTGATCAGTGAATTCTTTCAATACCTATTTTGCCCTTTGATTCCAGGAAATTAGAGCAATTTTCCTTGATAATTTCTTGAAAGATGTTATCCAGATATTCTTTTTGATTATGGCTTTCAGGAGGTCCAATGATTCTGACATTGTTTCTTTGGATCTATTTTCCAGGTCAGTTGTTTTTTTCCAATAAAATATTTTTACATATTTTTCTATTTTTTTCATTCATTTTATTGCTTGTTGGTGTTTCATAGAGTCATTAACTTCCACTTGTCCAATTCTAATTTATAAGGAGTTACTTTCTTCTGTTAGCTTTTGTGTTTTCTTTTCCATTTGGCCAATTGTACTTTTTAAGGATTGTTTTATTCAGTGAATTTTTGTATTTCCTTTCCATTTTACCAATTCTGATTTTTAAGCAAACATTTTATTTTTCCAGGTTGTTGACATTTTTTTCACAATTCTCTTGAATCATTCTCAATTTTCCTAATTTTTCTTCTACCACTCTTACATGCCTTTTAAGCTCCTTTTTAAAGCTCTTCCATGAGTTCTTACTGGGTTTGAAATCATTCGGCATTTTTCGTTAGGACATTACCCAAAATGTTTTGACATTGTTGTCCTCTTCCAATTTTGTGTCTTGATCTTTTGATCACTATAATAACTTCCTGTGTTCAGATTCTTTTTTAAATTGTTTTTTGCTCATATTTTTTTCTCTTAAATTTGAGCTCTGTTCCCTTGGTAGAAGGGGCATTATGTCAGGCTTCCTGTGCCAGGGGCTTTGATGTTTCCATGAGGCTCACAGGGGAGCCTTGTGTCTAGGGCTGCTATATTCGGTAGGCTTCTGTCAGCTCACCTGGTGCTGAGCAAGGGTCCTAGTGCTAGTATCTGAGATAGCTGGGGTTTTTCTGTGTTTCCCCATGGGCTACAGTGAAGCATGTGGTGGTCTGATCACTGGCAGCTGCCTATTTGCTCAGGGCTATAGTGAAACACATGAATGTACTCATACCTGGAGTCTACCCATTCAATTGACTGTGCTGAGGTACATGGGGGTTGTTTGCTGGTGTTAATGTTTGCCTACTTTACGATACTGGGGCTCAGGATTTCCTGCTGGTTTGCTGATGTGGGGCTTACTGCTGGCTTGCTGGGACACTTCCTATCTTAGACTGCACTCCCATTCTACCTGAGTGAGAAATGCCTTTCTCTCCAATCTTCTCAGTTCCTTGGGCTAAAAGATTATTTCATCCCACCTTCTTGCTAGTTCTACTATTCCAGGATGTGTTTGAGGGCATTATTTTATGGTTGTTTAGAGGTGAATATAACAATTTACTGCTTATTCTGCCATCTTGGCTCCCCAAAGTATCCTAGTTGGGTTTTTTTTTGTTTTTTAAATAATCCTCATATGGCATGATATCAAGGTCTCTCACTACCCAGATTGTCCATTTCTAAATATTCTCTAGCTTATCAATATTCATCTTAAAATGTCAGATTCAGAATTGTGTGCCATTCTTCAGTTGTCATCAGAGTAGAGGATAGTGAGACTATTGCCTCCCTAATCTTTGACCATCTTAATATAACCACAATATCACATTGTTGAACCATACTGATCACAAAGACCAGCATGACTATCTTTTCTCTACTAAACAAGCCTTATTTTTCATTCATAATAATGGTAGGAGTTGTACCTCTACATGTGTCCTGGTTCAATTTGGTATTTTCTTACGAGATTCAATTATCATCTTTTTAACAAGATGCAACATATGAGATGTCTGGGAAAGGATGAAGGAATTGGAAGCATGACAAGATCTGTTGAAGGAGTGCAGGAGGAAGTTAAAAGAGAAGATAAAACTTTTAGGGAGTTCGTGAATGTAAATTTCAAGTATTTGAAGGACTTATTTGGAAAGAAGAAGAATTAGAATTCTTCTGCTTGACCCTGGAGGGCAGAGTGCAGGCAAATTAATCTGAAGGCATTTACTAAGCATCTAGCATGGACTAGGTACCAGGAAATCAAGTACAAAGACTAAAACCATACCTACTGCAATGTGTTCATATTTTAATAGGGGGGCAACAATTTAATTTAAAAGCAGACAGCATGAATATAAAATATAAAAAGTATACATATATGTGTGTGAGTGTATATATATATGTTCATGCATTGTCATTAAAGAAAAGGTAGTTTAGGATAGAGGACATTTGTAGTAAAGTGTTCAGGGGAAAAGGATTTGTGTAGTAAGTAGATACTGCCTGAATGATGTCTTAAAGAAAGAAAGAAATAACAGGTGAAAGATGCTGAGATACAAAGTTCAACTTAACATGACTAAAGACCTTACAATTAAGTCTATCCGGAAGTAGAAAGCAATAGTCAGTCCTTTTTCCTCACTATAGGTTTTCAAATGGAGACCAAATACATTGTCAGTGACATTATACAAGGGATTCCTAGTCAAGTACAAATTGTAGTAGTGGATGGCTTTTGAAGTTCTCTTCATCTCCTTCCCTGGCACCTTCTGCCCATTCTCATTCTCTCCTGTCTCCTGTCTCCAATCAATCCTCCACATGGCTGTCAAAATAATCTTCCCAAGACAGAAGGATAACTCTCTATCACTTGCTTGCTCAAAACTATTAATTGTCTCCCTGTTGCCTCTAAGATAAATTATAAAGTCCTCATGTTAGAATTTAAAGTCTTTAACAATCTAATGGCACAGTAGAAACACAGAGTATTGGTTCTGATGTTAGAGGAATATTTTGAATTCTTGGCCATACTACACTAGATTGGCTTCAATTTTCTCATCAGCAAAATCAGCTGGTTGGACTAGATTGTCTTTGGGATGGTTTCAAGCTCTAAACCGACAAGCCTTTCTAGACTCATTTCATTTTATTCCAACTCATGAAATCTAGATTTCATCATGACAAGCTTAATAGTTGCTCATCAATTTCAGTGCTCCATCACCTGCTCTCATCTTCATAGCTACATATGAACTATCAACAGAATCTTTATCTTCCATGATCTTTGAGCTTAGGTGCTACTGTGCCAAACATTTCCTGCTATCATCTTCCTTCCATTATTTCTTCTTCCTCAGATTGCCATTTATTTATATTTCTGTTCACAAAGTGGACTTCCCCATGGGTATGCTGGTAAATATTTCACAATTAGTTCTCCAAAAAGAAAGTCACATATTGGAAACGCTTTCAAGTTTAATTTTTATTATTAATATTTTCTCCATTACTCTCAAGTCTAGACAGGCAAACAAAAACCAATAAATTAAGCCTTTTTCCAGTTTCTGATATGTGAATGCTTGCTCACACACACACACACACACACACACACACACACACAAATTAACAGTCTTCTTGGTAAACCATGGTAGAGCTGACTCTTATTTTTTTTCTCCCCACCAGAGTGTAATCTCCTTAAAGGAAAAAATGGGTTATTTGTCTTTGTTTTGCTACTGTTATCTTTGCATCTCCTATATAATATAAAGCCCTACACATAAGACTTGCTTAATATATTTGTGTTTCAGTGATGTTGTACATTTTTTTCAGTTTGATGAAAATTAGTAAACCAAACCTATACCAACTTTGCCCATTTTTTAAAATGAGGAACAATTTTATGTCTTTATGAATACTAATCAGATATTTTTGACACAGCTTATTTTCCTTTATTTTTGTTTAATAGGATCATTCTTACATCCTTTTCTCCCCACACCACATTTCTGAAAGCTTACTAATCCTGAGTCATATTAGAATCATCATGTTAGAGCTGGAAAGAGATCTAAGAGATCATGAAGTCTAGCTCCCTCATGTGATGGACCCAGAAAGATCAGGAAATGTGTCTGAGAATACCTAGGTAGCTTGTGGTAAAGACAGGACTGAAATTCCCATGTTGTAACTGGCCAGAATACTTTCCTTTTCACTGCATAACCCTTCCAAAAAGGTAGAAGAAATGTTTGTAGGGCAACAATGAAATCCTTTGTCTTAATTCTTAACAATACCCCCCTAAAGTTAGATTTCAGAATGGCTTTCATTCCATTTTAGCCATGGAACCCCTCAGTTCTAATTATTTTAGGAAGTGAAATATATTTAGCAATGAGGTAGCATTCATTTATTCTAATGAAGCCTCTCTATGCACTGTAACTGATGAGCATTATGAAAAGAACTTATTTAGAATCATTAAGGGAATGGTGAAAAATGGAACACCTGTTACTCATTTTCATCCTTGAATTGCCCTAAGGTAACTTTGAGTGTGTGTATGTGTGTGTGTGTGTGTGTGTGTGTGTGTTTTGAGGTGATATACCTTGTTTATTATACTTAAATATAAATAAAAGTATCTTTCCAGTCTAATATTATCCCCTTTGAGGTACATTTCACTCTGTAGACAAAATTCTTAATGATATTCTCTCCATAAGTCTATTTGTCTTGCAGAGCAAAGAAACTGACAGGTAATATATTGGGAGGGAAGAAGAGGAGAGGAGAGGAGGAAGGAGAGATAGAGAGAAGAAGGGAGGAAGAGAGACAAAAACAGAGAGAGAAAGAGAAAGCATGTAAACAGAGAGGAGAAGCCAAGACTCAAAGCCTAACAGTGATTTATGGTTAGAGAGGAGGATTGGACTGGAGAAAAAAAAAGAGATAAGATTTAGGTCTCAGACAGAAGTAAATTGGGCCCTGTGTAGAAGGGAGAGAGGAAGCAGAGAGCAGATTTAGGCCCAGTACCACAGGAAAATGTACATTTTACTTTCTATAATGTAAAATATGTCTCTGGTGACCACTGTTCTCCAAATGCCTTGTAACTATACACTTAGCAATGTGTTTTCTTATATGCATTTTCAAAAGACCAATGGCAATAGCACAGTGCATTTTTGTGGGGAGGGGTTTTACAGGAAGATAGGTGAATTATACATAAAGCAATCAAGAAATTGCATTCACAAAATGTCTGATGTGCCATTTCAGTTTTTTTTAACCCTGGACTCATTGATTTGTATGACCTTGGGACAAAAACATAGGCTCCCTAGGAATCAGTTTCCTCATTTTCTAAATTCATTTGAATTCAATTCAGCAAGAATTTAACACAACTATTATGTGGATCATTGATGACAACTCATCTGGACAAAATTAAAAAATCCCTCCCCTCAAGGAGCTTATATTCTACTGAAGGGATAACTATAATACCAATCAAAGGCCACTTTCAAGGTTTGAATTACCAGCATAGAAAACCCCATTTTTTCAGCAAACATTCACACAACAGAGAAAGTCAAAATACAGTATAACTCATTCATTTAGCAAGTAAGTTCTCAGTTCAATACAGGTACTACTCCACTCCTAGACAGTGCATTCATTTAGTCAGTCAAAGTCTCTTCTCAAATGGAGATCAGTTTCCAGTCATAAACAAAGTACATTCATTTGGTCAATCACAGAGCACAAGAAGGCCAAAGGTTTCCCAGCCCTGGCCTCAAAGTAGTTACAATGCCATCCATTAACACCAAGCACTTTCTCAAAAGGGAGCAGGAGAGCACAAAAGGCCATCTACCCTTAAGCTATAACAAGGTCAAGATAACATCTCAGCATTGAACACCCAAGGGAAGGCCCTATTTTCATCTTCACTTGAGGCAAACCCTCAGCAAGCTCAGTTCCTGGGGAGAGAAGGCTCAACAAAGTCATAGCCAGTGTCCTCATCAAGTCACTCTCTGCCTGTACAACAGTCCTAGGACCCCAGAAAACATCAGCAAGGTCTCCTTCCAGGATTTCTGTGAAGGTACTACAAGAAAATCCTTCTTCAAGGCTTCTGAACCAACAGCTAGGTTCCAGGACCTCTACAAGAGTAGCACTGCCCTTCATCATTAGGTGAATCTGGCAAAACAACATCAAAACAGACAAAATACTGGAATCACAGCCATGCCTCCTCAGTTCTCAGCACCTCCTGGTAGCAGTTCTCAAAAGTCCTGGGCAGCTCCAATGGGCTCTCAGCAGTCTTTCTTTCAGCAACTCAGGCTCCACAATACTGGATACTGCTCTCCCAAAAGTCCTTCTGGCCTCTCTCCCAATGCATGGCTCCTCCCAGTTCAGCACTCTCTCTTCATGTCAACAAGTCCATCTGACAAGTGGGATTCACAAGCTCTGGGTTTTAACACTCAACACAAAAACAAAGCCAACACAGGGGCATCTCCAAATTCCATTACCATTATAATACCACATGTACATGAATGAATACTGAATAATTCCTAGACAGAAATGGAGGAATTACAGTAGATGATCTCAGATCAAACTACCAGTACAAAAAATTCTAAGATACTATGATTAATCAATCAAAAAGTGTTTTTTAAGCCCTTAGTATGTCAGAAACTTTGTTAGGCTATTGAAATATTTTTCTGGACCATAAAAGAAGAAACAAAATGGAACACTAGAAAAAGTCTATATTTAATACAGTTAAATGTTGACATTGTTAGCACATCTACAGTCATATTTATGTATGTAGGTATATATGTGTGTATGTATATACATATATATGTATTTTGCATGCATATATTATTGTGTATGTACATGTATTTATACAAAGAGAGATTATATTTATATTTAAAGTAACATATTTCTATATATGTAGGTATGTGCATGTGTGTATGTGTGTGTATTTAGTTCTGAAGAACTCTTCACTGTGGTCTCTTCACTGATTGAGACCCATAACTGCTCTTTATAATATAATCTTACAAAGTAGCATGGGGCACTGAAAGGTTAAGCAACCTATCTAGAGTCATATAGCCAATAAGAGGCAAGATTTGAACCTAGACTTCCCTGACTCTATGGCTGATCCTCCATTTACTATGCAATAATTCCAATCATATGCACACATACATGTGTTTATATATGCATGCATGTATATGTGTGTGTATACACACATACATATGCAAATATGATAGAATGTATCATATGTACATCTAATAATAGGTATTTGTAAATTAGAATTCTTTCTAGAAAACAAAAGAAAACTCAAAGTAAAACATAATAATACTCAAATTGTTACCCCCACGAAATTTAATATGTAAAGATATATGATATAAATATGTGTGTATTTATTTATCACTAATCTTATAAAAGAAAATTTAAAAATAAAAAAGAAGTATAAAATAACTATTGTTCTCTCTCTTCAAAGTAAACCTGACTCCAAGTCCCATCATGTTTACTTTTTGTTTTTATTCCAAGATCCAAGGCCTTGAAGTATTATGAACATTACATATTTTCAAATCCCATAACCTAAATAATTATCATTCCAAGAATTACTCATTATGCTTTCGCCTTTCCAAACCCTGGATTTCTGTAATGGTAATGGAATTTGGAGATGTCCCTGAATTGACTTGGCTTTGGGGTTGAGTGTTAAGACCCAGAGCTTGTGAATCCCACTTGTGGGATGGACTTGTTGATGTGAAGAGAGAGGGCTGAACTGGGAGGAGCCATGAATTGAAAAAAGGCTCAAGCCAAGAGAAGGCCAGAAGAAGAAGGACTTTTGGGGAGAGCAGTATCCAGTGTTGTTGAGCCTGAGTTGCTGAGAGAGACTGCTAAGAGACCATTGGAGCTGCCCATAACTTTTGAGGACTTCCACCTGGAGCTTCTGAGAACTGGGGAGGCATGGCTGTGAAGCCAATATTTTGTCTGTCTGTTTAGATGTTGTTTTTTCAGATTCACTTGATGGTAGACAGTGCTGCTGTTGTAGAGGTCCTGGAACCTGGCTGTTGGTGCAGAAGCCCTGAAGAAGGACTTTTTGTTGTGTGTTCACAGAAATCCTAGAAGAGGGCCTTGCTGATACTTTCAAGGATTCTGGGACTGTTCTACGGGCAGAGTGTGACTTGATGAGGACAGTGGCCATGGCTTTGTTGAGCCTTGTCTCCCCAGAAACTGAGATTGCTGAGGGCTTGCCTCAAGTGAAGATGAAAAGAGGGCTTTCCCTTGGGTTTTCAATGCTGAGATGTTATCTTGACCTTGTTATGGCTTAAGGGTGGATGGCCTTTTTTGCTCTCCTGCTCCCTTTTGAGAAAGTGCTTGGTGTTAATGGATGGCATTGTAATTACTTTGAGTCCATGGGTGGGAAACCTTTGGCCTTTTTGTTTATGATTGGAAAATGATCTCCATTTGAGAAGAACTCTCTCCATTTGAGTAGAGACTTTGACTGACTAAAAGACTGTACTGCCTAGGGGTGGAGTAGTCTGATCCCCATCTGAGAAGAGACTTAAATGAATGTACCCTCTAGGGGTGGACGGAATTAAGAACTTACTTGTGAAATGAATGAGTTATACTGTATTTTGATTTTCACTGTTCTGTGAATGTTTGCTGAATAAATGGGGTTTGCTATGCTGATAATCAGAACCTTGGAAGTTGCCTTTGCTTGGCATTACAATTTCAAGTGAGCAAACAACACTTAGAATCTGAGCTCTGCTTGTCTCTACCTAAGTATTTTTGGACAAGACAGATCTGCTCTGTAAAATTAGGTTTGGATCATCAAAAATGTCACTTCTATCTCAAAATCCTTTGATCAGAAACAGAAAGGAGAAAGAAGTGAAGAGAGGGTACTAAGGAGAAGGGGGCCAAAACAAATGAAAGGAAAAGAGAAGGAAAAGGGGGTCATTTAAATATTTAAATGTTCTTAAGAGAACATAAGGAAGGTCAGTAAGGATAACAGACAAGTCAGGCAGCTTTTGAAAGTTATGCAATGAATTTCTTATAAAATCAGGTATATGGACTACATTATATTCAGTATTATTCTATTTAAATGATTGAACCAACAATATATAATAGAGATTTCTAGTTTCACGGCAATTCTTTTCTTTAGTACTCTGTTTATGGAAATATTTTGTTTTGTTTTTAATATAAAATTATTTTTAAAAAATTTAAAACCCAACAAATTCTACAAACTAAAGCCCATTTATTTGAAGAAACATATTATTCCTTGAGGTTTCCACTGACTGAAAAGTTTCTTTCCTTTGAAGATGTTGATTCTGTTTATAGTTTAAATAATAACTGAATAAGAAAATCCCAGGTCCTTACTATACTTTGAAAGAGAACATACACATACCATATGTTTGTGTATGTATGTGTATATATGTGTGTGTATAAATATAGTTAGGGTTAGATATAGTTATATATAAAATGTTATTATATTTGTATATAATTATATATATGTGGCTTTGTATATATTCTTGTATGTATATGAATATATAAATATACTTGTTAATTTGTTATTTTAATATAAATAAATAGAAGAGACAACATTTAGTGACTAATAGGAATCAAGTCACTGTTAAGAATAGGAAGAACTTCTCATTCTTTTCAATACTCTATTTGATCATGACAACAGAGGACCTCCTATAGTATTTCTATCCTTTCTTCTCTGCACCCATACAGCATGTAAATACTTAGCAATAATTGCCACTTGAGTCAAACTACTAATCAGTGCAAATGGGGTGAATCAAACTGGAGTGAAAAACAATTTGAATGAAATCCAATCTGGATCCCATAACCAGGAGGAAGCTTGAGCTCTCTATGACGGTTGTGTCAAACCCACAATCATGAAGATTGCTACAGGTTAAAGAGATTTTTCCCTTTACAAAATCAATAAAGGAAATTACCTTTTTCTGCCACCAGGGACACATTTTCAAAACTAGCAAACCTTATCCAGAAGTTACACAAGAATGTTAAGTAGAGAATGTCAGTAGCTTGTTCTGGGTACCCAGAGCTTATGGAGAGAACATATTTTGTGTAAGATGGATCCATCAAAAAATAATAAACAGATTAATGTGAGAAAGTGATGTTACAGAAGTCAGGCATTCTATGTTTTCTGCACAGTTAAGCTGCTAACTTTTTGTATCATAAATGCAACCACTCATTTAACCTGAATCTCAGTTTCTTCATCAGCCCAATGAGGATAATAACACTTCCAACCTATTTTTCAACTGTGAAAAAGAGAATTAAATAGTTTCATTCTCCCCACATAGCTATGAGGAGCAGATTAGTGGATAATATGAATATTTAAAAGTGTCCCAAGTATCATTACTCACTGTTGGCCAGTGGTGCATGGAATAAATACATAAGGACACTAGATACCAGGAGACAGATGAAGGGGATGCCCTCACCAGAAAAGTAGAAGAAAAATGATACGTAATATAGGGAGCAGTAAATATTAACTTTAATAACTCAAATAGTTTGCTAAGGACAGACAAACTCTGATCACATCTAGTCTGTGAGGGAAGCCCTGTTCAGAGGATACATTTGGACCTTTTTCGAGAAAATGAGAATCACTTCTTCCTCATGATCAATGGATGCTTTGGGGTTGTTGGATTTCATCTTTGAACTAAGGAATTTTTCATCTTCTTGCTGTTATTCAGTTGTTTCAGTCAGTTTTCTTGGCAAAGATAACAGAGTGATTGTTGTTTCCTTCTCCAGCTCATTCTACAGGTGAAGATCTGAGGAAAACAAGGTTAAGTGACTTTCCCTAGGGTCACACAGCTAGTGAGTGTCTGAGGCCAGATTTGAACTCAAGAAGATAAGTCTTCTGGACTTGCAAGACTGGCATTCTATCTACTGCATTACCTAGGTGCCCCATTAATCTAGGATCTATGAACTTGTTAAAAAAAACACATTTTAACAATACTGCAATAGAATTCTTTTGTAATCTTAAGAATTTCATTTTATGCACTTAAAATATTATTTTCAGAAGGGGTCAATAGACATCACCAGACACTATGAAAAGAGTCCATAACATAAAATGCATTAAGAGTTGGTTCTCTAACTGGTTTTAAGAAGGTAAAGGGAAAAGGCTGGATTTGAAGCCCTATTCACCTCTCCAGGCCTAGGAGGATTCCTTGAATTCCAAGAAGAAACTAGAATTTAATGAACTTTCTTTCTTTTGAAATCCACAACAATTAGCTCTGAAAATGTATTTGTGACCAAATATGAAGGCAGTCCTCAAATTAGGAATAGGCTATTTTTCTAATAATGCATTCGTGAGCCACCTGGCTGGAACTTAGAAAATGTTTTCCAAGCGAGGACATAATATATTTGGTTATCTGGGAAGTCTTCAAAACACCATCATATGGTGGAAGTGTAGTACCACGCAAATGGTACCAGAGTAGCAAATTTAATAGAGGCAGCTTGAGGTACTAGATAGAGCACTGGACTTGGAATGGTGAAGTCCTAAATTCAAATCCTAGCTCAGATACTACCCAGCCATTTTCCCTTGGACAATCTTCTTAAACTCTCTGAACCTCAGAATCCTGAACTCTAAAATAAGAAAGTTGGATGTGTTGTTTTTTGAGGTTCCTTAAAGCTCTATATTGAAGATCCTATAATCTAGAAGGGGCAGCTAGGAGGCACAGTGTATTGTGAGCTGGACCTGGTGTCAGGAAGACGCATCTTCCTGAGTTCAAATCTAACCTCAGAAACCAAATAGCTGTGCGATCCTGGGAAAGTCACTTAGCCTTGTTTGCCTCAGTTCCTCATCTGTAAAATGAATTGAATAAGGAAACAGCAAACTAATCTGTTATCGTTGCCAAGAAAATCCCAAATGGTGTCACAAAGAGTTGGACATGACTACAATGACTGAACATGATTCCTTCAGATACTTATTTTTTTCTGAAGGAGAGTATGTTCTGCCTTCCAGCAACTCAGAATATTTTAGATTGCCTCCAAAAACTAACACTGGCTAAGCCATACTGGTTACCCTTACAACAACAAGATAACTCAGTAGTACTAGAAATATTTCTTTCTAACATCATAATTGTGGCAACCATTTACCCCTCTTGAGCAGAGACATGGTAGGTGTCAAAGGAGACTTCTCTTTTTGGCTCCTAATACAATGAAGTTCTTTGGTTATGTTACATCTTATATGTTACAAACATTTTTAAGTCAGTTGTTCATAACCTGTATTCATACTGTAAGAAGGATAGTGTGAATGTGTCACATAGGAAGAGTACTAGAATTCTAGCCAGGAACCCTGCTTTGAGATATCACCTGCGACATGAAATCACTGTTAGATTAGCAAGTCACTAGATTTCTTTGAGGCTCAGTACATACCTCAAAGGACTGTTTTAAGGTAAGGGGAGTGGGTGGAGGGGGAAGAGCTTTATAGCCTTACGGTACTATATAAATGTGAGTGTTTAAAATTATTGTTTTAATTATTATAAAGTTCATAACACAGGAAAACATTTGAGTCACTAAAATTTTCATTTAGTATGTGATTTTGTAAGGAAAAGGAATCATAAAAACATTCGATCAATTTTAAATGATTGGGCAAATTAAAAATTCATAACATATTTTATGCAGTTTTCACATTTAAAATGCAAGAGAAGCTTAAATTAGCATGAATTATTTCATTTTTTGCAGAACTTACCTATTTTTTTTTCCAATAACTCATTTCAATTGAACAAGTACATATTAAATGCTTACTGTGCTTTTGTTTTTTTTATGCTTTGGGATCCTTACCATTATGAAATTTAATAAAGCTCTTTTGTCTTTTTTTTTTTTTGCTTTTTATTTGGAGGGCAATTGGGGTCAAGTGACTTGCCCAAAGTCACATGCCTAATAAGCGTGTCAAGAGTCTGAGGCCGGAATTGAACTCAGGTGCTCCTGACTCCATAGCCAGTGCTCTATTCATTGCACCACCTAGCCGGCCCAACAGTTTTCTTGTCTTCAGGAAACTAGAATGAAGCAGGATGAGTTCATTCATTCAAAAAGCATTTGCTAATTTTTTTCTTGCATTCTACAAAGTGGTATTAGAATACATAGTCCCTGCAACCTAAGAAGTTTAGAATCTACTGAAGAAAGTAAGGCATAGATACATGATAAAATGATGGGGAAAGGGGTAAGAAGGTAAGCTATGACTGAGTGCATAAATACAATAGATACAGTATCATAAATTCTAAAGTGATGCAAAGAAAAAAGATGTCTGGATATCAAGTAATAAACTGAGTGGGATAAAAGCATTAGGGATGGACAGAGATGGAGAAAGAACAGTTCAGTAAGGAGAGAGGAGGCAATATAATTGTTCTTAATTCTAGTATCTTCTTTCAAATGGATGATTTCCAATTTAGTCTCTATGTAGCTTTTTTTTAACAGTTGTTTGAATGTTATCTTTCCCATTAGACTGCAAATTCCTTAAGAACTTGTATCCTCAGCACATAGCCTAGTGAGTGACATATAGTAGGTGCTTAAAAATGTTTATTTAGTGAAGAATTTACTGAATCAGACATTTATGTGACCTACAAAGTAATTACAGGTGATGAGGCATATTAGGGAGAAACTAAAGGTCTTGATTAGGGAGACTAATATAGAAATAGCACAGAAGACCGGGTTTCAAATCCTGGTACTTCTACTCAGTATAAGCTCATGTTTTTCCTGTCATGTTCTATGAAACACCAGGTATTGACAAAACATACTACGGTAACTCACAAAAAGAAATTTGACCTCCTCCTCACACACACACACACACACACACACACTCGCACACTCACAATCACACTAACAAAGTTAGAATATATTTACAAGACAATTCATGTGATGAATAAAACCCCCAAGGGACAGATGTACTGGGTAATTAATAATCAATTTATTAATTAAGCAGCCTGTAATCAATAAATTGATGGTCAGAGGTTTCTTTTGGTAGCCAAAGATGCAAAAGGATGTTGCAAATCATTTTAAATCAGTTGTGTACTTTCTGACAGAGAACTCCCTTGACTAGTGTTGGTGGACATTTAATGAGGAGGTAGGCTGAAAGTCTTCCACTCTTCCTGTGATTTGATCCTGAGACTTGCAGTGTCAAGGTACCTAGGCAGGTGAAGCCATTTCTCTCAGGACCTCTATAACTAATTTTCTCCTTCATGAGTTCTGTTCTCCTAAACTCTAATGGAAAGGATGAAGGACAAGGATTCCTACTCCAGGCAAAGGTTCCCTCAGACTGGATTCTGTTTATATTCTAAATTGAAATTAGGTTTCCCACTTGGTGGGTGTTGAGATCAACCAGTTAGCATGTACCTTGTGGGAGCAAGGAGTAATCTCCTCACAGTCATGCTGACAGATCTTTTTAGAAGTTAGGTCTTAGCAGAAATACAAGGGAAAGAGTGGATCACAACTTAATAATTCATTTTTTATTAAATAGCATAGTAAAAATTTCTCTCATTAGCATACCTAATTAACGTACACATTGTCATGAAAAGGAAACCATCAAAAACTGCCAGAAATAATATATGACACTGAAGATCAGAAAATTCAAAAGTGAGATCCAAAGTTATGTATAAATTTCAGGGTATGTTGTACATGTATACACATATGTGTTGTCTATGTCTATATATGAACATGAATAGGGAAAATTCATACCTTTATTTTCTCTAACTTCTAATGGAAACTTAGCATTTCTTGATTATGAATATAGAAAAAAAATTGTTGTTGTTCAGTGGTGGCTGACTCTTCATAGCCCCAGTTGGAGCTTTCTTTGCAAACATGCTAAAGTGTTTTGCCATTTTCAGCTCATTTTACAGATGAGGCAACTGAGGCAAACAATATTAAGTGACTTTCCTAGGGTGTATCAGCAAGCACCCTACCATACCCAGGGTGGCTGCTAGCACAGGTTTTTAGATCTGCTTTTCTAAAGGAGAGCAACACCAGATGGGTTAACAATCTTTCTTTAATCAAACAAACATATCATTTACCTAGTTCAGGGGAAAAGGTCAGCACCCTTAACTCCAGAGAATACAAACACAAGTTACAAGCACAAGTTACAAGCAGACCAAGAAACAGATCAGCAGATGGGCTTCCAACCATCTGACCATCACATCCATTACCTATTCAAGTTACCAGAGAGGGAAGCATCAACATCTGGGTTTTTCAAAGCCAGGGGGCGCAACGGCTTCCCAGAGTCTCACCTCGCCAAAAGACACAACACTTCTCAAAGTAAGCCCCAAAGCAAACCTCACATCAGGGCATATATATAGGCTTCTCCTGGGTCAGAGAATGTCACGGCCCTCTTGAACCACTGTCCAATTACAAAGTAACAAGGTGTGGCCATTCCTAAAAAACAAACCTCCTACCACAGGCTCCACATGACCACATTTAGCCTATTAGGGGGCAGAACATACTTTCAAATCAGGGAACATTCTCACAGCCACTTAAGCCTATCAAAGGATCTAGGGGCAGGAAAAATCTTTAGATTCCCATTACATAGGGTCACACAATTAGTATCTAAGACCAGATTTTAACTCAGGTGTTCCTAACTCTAGGCTCCGCACTCTATGCATTGTGCCATAATGTTACTCTGCAAAAGGCTACATAGGTTCCACCAGATTTTCAAAGGGACTCGTAATACACACACCAAAACAGGGTCAAGAAGCCCTCATCTAGAGCTTTCCTCTCCAAATTTAACTTCCATCTATTCTCAACATATCCTGTGTACTTATTTATGTTGTCTCCCCCATTAGCATATAGGGTTTT
>CM053599.1:57970910-57999918 GCA_028646575.1 Pseudocheirus occidentalis | reverse complement strand
GTTTCTCCCAGAATGGACTGGGAGCCGGGGATGCCCGAAGCCTGTTGAGGTGGGTATAGGTAAGCCCTATACATCCTGAACCAAAAAGATAACCCTCACCTGAATAAAAAACCACTAACATAGGAGGAGTTTTTTTACTTCACCAATCAGCAGGAAGTAATTTTTACCTTATTTTCCAGCTTCCTTTTATATATTTCCTTCTTCCATTAGAATATAAGCTTCTTGAGAGTAGAGATTGATTTTTCTGCTTATATTTAAATTCTTACCACTTAGCAGAGTTCTGGCACATTTGTTGTTGAATCATTTCAGTCATGACTGTCTTTCCATGACTCCATTTGAGGTTTTCTTGGCAAAGATACCGGAGTCATTTGCCATTTCCTTCCTCATTTTACAGAGGAAGAAACTGAGGCAATGAGGGTTAAGGGATTTGTGCAGAGTCATATATAGCTAGTAAGTGTCTGAGGCCAGATTTGAACTCATGAAGATGAATTTTTCTGTCTCCAGGCCTAGCATTCTACCTCCTGAACCAACTAGTTGCCCCCATAGTAAGAATTTTAAAAAATGCTTGCTGACATAACTTGATTTGACACAATTCTGCACTTAGTAGTCCCCTAGGAATTATTTGGTGAATTCCATGGTATAAAACTAGGTTTAAAGAGACATTCTCAACTCTCCAAACTCAGGGTTCTGTGATTTTCTTGTATTTCACCTGCGATCATTCTGAAAATTTGCACCTCTCATTTTGATAAATATATTCTAGAATAGGAATGGGGAACCTGTGTCCTCAAGGGCACATGTGGTCTTCTAGGTGCACAAGTGTGGCCCTTTGACTGAATACAAACTTCATAGAATGAATACCTTTAATAAAAAGATTTGGTCTGTACAACTCAGACTCAGTCAAAAGGCCACACTTAAGGATCTAGAGGGTCACATGTGACCTTGAGGCCACAAGTTCCTCAGCCCTGTTCTAGAAGATTCTTCGGCACCACTATTCTTCTATAATTTTCACTGTTTCTCTCACATGACTCAATTTTGATTAGAAAATATGATAAAGTGACATTTGGATGCTAATTATTTTTTCTTTTCAGAAGAGACACATTTTATTGTTTTTCTTGGTGTCCTGGTGTCTGTTGACATTTGGTGAGGAGAGATGATTTGAAAAAAAAATAGCTCCTATTTTTGATTCTATCAACTGTTGACCTTTCACACTGCCTGGAGCAAAATCAGGTGAGGAAGAGAATTTTTGAGTGATATAGGGAGCATGTGGCAGTGATGGCTGTCATTGGGCATGCTTCCAATAAGAATTTTTGCACAATATCCTATTACTGATTCTAAATATACTAAATTCTGCTAGAATTTTTTGACTTCTCTGATTTAGTGATTCCACCTGAACATATGGTAAATCAAAGCTGCACAATTTTCCTTCCATAGAAGAGGTTCATTTAAAGCATATATTACTTTTTTGATGTTGCAATTAGTAGAAAAGCAGATGGTTCCATTGTCAGAGATGAGAAAAGGGAAAAGCAACAAATATCAGTGTAGAGATCCATCAACATTCTGAGGTCAAAGAGACCTAAAGAGGGAAATGACTGTCTCTGAACTCTAATGGAGAGGATGGCTATAGAGGATATCTTTTAGGAGGTCTTACTTCTTGCTAAGTAACAATGATTTGTTAAATCAGTGGGGTGAGTGTTATTGTCACTGAATGAAGTGAAATCAAATTAGCCAACCAGAATGCTATTATATCTGGCCATCCATTTCCATTATGATATCTTTGAATTTAAAATTTCAGAAAATAATGTGTTTTGACAATTTTTTTGTGGTTACCACAGGATTGTGGGGATTTTTAATTTTTCCCTTCTGCATCTTTTGGTTAATCTTAGCCTCACCTGATCAAAATATGCCCCACAAGATGTTAAATCTACTTAGAGCAGTGGTTCTCAACCTGTGGGTCACAACCCCTTTGGGGGTCGAACAAGGTCACCTAAGACCATCGGAAAACACATATTTCTGATGGTTTTAAGAACCAAGTCACTGCTCATCTATCTGTTTCCAGGTGGGTCTGCCCACATGCAGATACACCTACATATGACTATTAAAGGGTAGTGGCATTAAGAAGGTTGAGAACCACTGACTTAGAGCCTTGAACTTTTTAGATAAGATGCTAGAAAAAGAATCTTAATTCTACCTGATTCCTTGGTGTCAGGTAAAGCCTCCTCCTCAATCAACCTATTTGTGAACCCTCTAAATGTAATTTAATATATAAACTGATTTAGTTTACCTATAGAATTTGTTTGATGAAGTTGTTTCCTTAGAAATAAGTGAAATTATGACTCTAAGTTTGTTCAACTTTTATAACACTGAAGAATGGGATGTAGCTTCTCTTTAACTTTTATGGAACAAGAATATACAAGATTGTACTATGTAAATAAAGTTTTTTTTTGTCACTATGATGGAATGTTGCCTATAAGAAGCCATGTAAGAATTCTCATGATTGCCCAGAGTTCTCTGATGTCTGAACCTCTGCTTGAGTATGATAATAACACATTGAATTTTACCTCCACAATTTCTACATTGTCAGAAGTAAAGAAGTTTGTACATATACACTCATGTGAATTTTGTGTGTGTGTGTGTGGTGGGGGGGGGAGAGAGAGAGAGAGAGAGACAGAGAGACAGAGAGACAGAGAGACAGAGAGAGACAGAGACAGAGAGAGAGAGGGGGCAGTTTCCTACCATATGAATTAAGAGAGGATATATTTCTCCCCTAACACCATCATTTTGAAATTCAGTGGAGGATAATAAAGGGCAAAGTAATGATAGAGCACCAGGTTTGATGTCAGGAAGACCTGAGTTCAAATACAGTCTGAGATACTTGCTAGCTATGTGCTCCTAGGCAAGTCACTCTCCATTTGGCTCAGTTTCTCCATGTGTAAAATAGGGAAAATTATAGCCTTTCTCCTGGTTTTTTTTTTTTGTGAGGTGTTGTAAAGCACTCTCTGGACAGTGCCGGGTATAGAGTAAGAGCTACATATATATTAGTTATTATTATAATGTGCTTTCTAGGATTGTTAACAGATGCTATAAAAATTTGGCACATGGATAAAGGAAACAAATATAAATTATTTTGTATAGGAAGATGTATAAAAGAATAGCTTTTCTATACATAATATCCCAAGAGCATTCGTTTTAAGCTCAGTAAGACTTTTAGAGGTCAGTCATTTTACACTTGAGAAAATATAAACTGAGAAAAGATAAATGACCAACTCAGGGTCACAGGGGGACTAGATGAAAGAGCCAAAATTTGAATGTAGGTCCTCATAGTACAAATGTAGCCCTGTTTTTTTTGAATCACACTTCCTTCATCTTTATTTTATTCATGTAGTCATATCCTTAGCAATACAGAAAAACTTAAGCATGTGAGACTGTCAGCATTTGGTAAAGCTTTATTAAATCAATTACCAAGCATTTATTAACTGCCTTCTACATCCAGGCACTGTGCTATTTTATGAGAATACAAAGTAGTAATTTTCTCTACCCTTAAGGAGCTTACATTCCATCAGGGGAGATAAAATTTATAAACGTATACCTAGTTCATATGTGAAATAAAAAACAAATAGAAGGTAGTTAGGAAGAAAGGGCAATGGTACTTATTGGGATCAGGAAAAGCTGTGTAGAAGGTGATGTTTGAGCTAGTTTTTGAAGGAAGGAATGATATTTTATGAATGTAGATGAGGATGGAATATGATACAGACATTGGCATAGGCAGTGCAAAGTCATAGAAATTGGAAGTGAATCCTGTATGAGAAACAGAAGAAAGTTCTCAGGCCATTCTATAGAGTGTGGAAAGGGCATAAAGGCATAACGAGGCTTCAAATATAGGTAGAGACTGGGCTTCAAAATCTTTAAAAGATGAACAATAGAGTTTATATTAGATTCTAGAATATATGGAGCAGAGAAATGGCATGGTTAGTTTTGCACTCAATGAGAATAGGTTTGGAAGATTTGTGGAGAATGGAGTGGAGTGGGTAGAGAATTTTGGCAATGAGATCACTCAAGAGGCCAACATAAAAATCTAAGCTAGAGGTAGTAATGACCTTAACTAAGATGGTGGCTGCTTGAGTAGAAAGAATGGGTCAGATGCAAGGGACAATGTGGAGGTACAAATCCAAGATTTGTCAAATGATTGGGTATATAAAATATAGCAGGGCAATAAAGAAGACTAGAGGAATGGTAGTAGCTTCTACAGAAGATTGAAAATTTGAAAGAGTAGTTGGGTTTGGGGCAAATGATAATAAATTCTACCTTGGACAGTTTGACTTTGAGCTGTCTTTGGGACATTCAATTTGAAAAGTACTTTAGTTATGTGGTATTGAAACTAGGGAAAGAGACTAGGATTTGATATATAGATTTGTGAATCATCTACATAAAGATAATCATTAAACTTCCTTCTCAGCTCAGGTCACTGCCTCACTGCTCCATCTCCTTCTTTAGCTCATCATGGCTCTGCCCTGAGGCCTACTCGCCTGATAGTGAATTCTTAAGCTACATTTCATGCAGGGGCCCCAGCCTTGCTCTTCTTTTTTAAATTTTCTGTTTTCTTCTTATGTTTTTTTGGAGGGGGGAGGGCAGAGCAATTAGGGTTAAGTGACTTGCCCAAGGTCACATGGCTAGTAAGTGTTAAATTTGAACTCAGGTCCTTCTGAATCCAGGTCCTCTGCTCTATTCACTGTGCCAGTTAGCTGCCCCCTTGCTATTCTTTTTACTTCCATATCAGTTCACTCCCTAAACTATTTCACTCACTGCAACTGCCTTGTCCTGACAAAGATGCCCTCTTTGTGCCTCACTCTGCTTTTTCACATTCCTTTATGCATTGTATTTTCTTATTAGAACGTGTGAGTTATTTATCCATTAATCTCCAAGACAACCAATGACATCGTAAGCATGATGTCTTGACTTTCTAGCGAACTGGGCTTAAGTTAGGCAGTGCTGCACAAAGTCATCTGCCTCAGTTTCACCTCCAGAGAAATTGAAGTCCAGTGGCGAGGAAAAAAAGTCAAGATGAATGGCAGTGGCTTTGGATGGAAGTGTGACCTTTGCTATAAGCTCATTGAGAATAAGGATCATCTTGTTTTCTTGTATTTGTGTCCATAGCATTTAACTCAGTACCTGTCACATAGTAATTGCCGAAAGTCTTGCCTTTGTTTATCTAAATCAGTAGTTCTCAACCTTCCTCATGCTGCGACACTTTAATGCTTGTATGTGGGCATATCTGTATGTAGGTGGACCCACCTGGAGACTGATAGACCCTCAATTCCTAAGACCATTGGAAATATGTGTTTTCCGATGGTCTTAGGTGACCCCTATGAAAAGGTCATTCAACCCCCAAAGAGGTCACAACCCACAGGTTGGACCACTGATCTAAATCCTTGTTAGTTCACAAAGTTACTAGGAGGGAGCAACTTTAGAGAAAGAAAAGTAATGAGCCTGGGAAATGGGGACAGGTAGAAAGTATGGTATAGATGACCAGCCATCAAAATAGACTGAGAAGGATGCATCATACAGATAGCAGGATAAATAGGATATTGTGGTCAACAGTGGTATTCAACAGCAAGGTCAGTTAGGAATTAGAATTAGAATGAAGACCTGAGAAAAGATCTTTGTTGGAAATCAGGAGATCAATAGTAACTTTAAGTGTTCAGGTCAGAAACCAGAGAGCAAAGTATTGAAAAATGAAAGAGGAAGTGGGGCAATTAGTATAGATAGCTTTTTTTTCTAGGAATTTGACCGAGAAAAGGAAGATACCTGAAACTGGAGGGAAAGGGGAAAGTATGGTCTAGTGAAGAATTTGTTGTTATTCTTATATGGATTTTGTTTTTGTTCTTTTAAGAGGAAAACTTGGGCATGATTGAAGAACTAATGTCAACAGTGAAAGAATTATCAGGAAAATAACTAGAGAAGGAATAATTGAGTAGGAAGTCTGTTGGAGAAGGCGAGAGGGGATGGGATCAGAGTATGAGAGTGTTGTCAAGTGGCTTCGAGATGAAGAGAAGTCAAAGGTGGAGCTCATAGTGATTAGCCTCAATTTTGTTAGTTTATTTAAATGGTGAGGTCCTTAGATAACATGGTAGGGGAAAGGGGAGTTAGAGGAAACATGAGGGGAGAAATGAAGGTTTTGAAATATCCTCTGTGGTAAGCTAGGCAATCAATCAATGAGGAATAAAAGGTTACCTTGCTGTCATGAGAACCCAATAGGTCACAGGATGTAAGTGTTTGGTGTTTGATTTCTAGCCTATTGAGGAAAAAGGACAGCAAGTACAAAATATCTAACCCAATTTTGTAAGTGCTCTCAGAAATTGGGACAAGCAGTATTCTGGTATATAGGGCAATGGAAGATGTGGATTTAAATCCTGTCTCAGATTCACAATAGTTGTTTGATTCTGGGCATGTCATTTAACTTCTCTAGGACTCAGTTTCCTTATCTGTAAATTGACAGGCTTAGATTTGATGTCTTATAAGTCTTTCTAGATTTAAATCTGCGCTCCTACATCCCCATGTCAGTTACCTTTATGTGTTTTTCACAAAGTCAGGAATCTTTTATTCTTTCTTGTATATTTAGGTGTATGAACAGATTTTCTATTCTGTGGATTTTTAAGTATATACAGGAAACTCTAGGCATGGAAATTCTTTAACATATGATGTCCTAAAACTTTTTTTTGGTAAAAGTGAGGTTCTCATTCTGCCTGAGATCAGTGCCAGCAAAAATGGAATACAGAAACCGTCAGCATACTAATAACTTTTTGAATATGCAGACTTTTGCTCATTTCTGCATCTGCTTTTCCCAACAAACCTCGAGATTATATTCCTAAAAACCCTATGTGTATGAGATACCCTGGCATTGTTAACATAAATTTAATAAGACAAAAAGTTCAGAGGAATAAATGGAAATGTCATTGAGATACTTTTTTCTCTAAAGAACTTAGTCTAATAATTCATACAGGAAAAGAGAAACTACATGAATGAATAACACATTTGCAAAGATCATAATATAAACTTGGGTGGGTGAACACTGAGTTAGTCCATTAATCCATGTATCTCTGACAAGCACTTCGTATGGAAATATAATTGAGACAAGAACTGAATGAAATGAGACTCCAATGTAGGGGTGTGATGGAGCTAGTTCACACTGGCTCAGTGGACTCTTATATTTTTAGTGTATTCACACATCAGAAATCAGCAAACACTACAAACCAGGGCTTAACTTAATGTTTTGCTGACAATCTAAATTTAAGAAAGTGATGGAGAAAAATCTTAACAATGAAGACTAAATCTAAAAGTATGTTATGGATTTTCAGAGAGCCGATTGTCAGATACTTTCCAGACTAACTCTGTTTGGCTGTTTCATACCTATTGAATAGCATGGCCTATGTTCAATGACTTCTACTTCCTGCTTACAAAAGGTCATCTTAAGCAGGCTGTAGAAAAGGTGAATTTCCTTGTAAGAGGTGGCCTAAATGCATCATTAAGGACAGCCCAGTTATGGCCTTTGGGATTATTTTTCATGTGAGCTCATTTTCCATGGAAGCTGGATTAGACACAGGCTTTCCTGATGTTGAGAATTTTAATAATACTACTGGCAAATAATTCAATAGATTTGTGTCATTTGGAAAAGGGGATCTGATTTACTATAATATCAGGTCTTTGTCTTTGTAACAACTCTCGTCTGCAGTAACATTGATTTCTTACAAAATATTTACTAGAAGATGCTATTAGATTGGTATCAATTGGTAGATTAGGGAGCCAAACAATAAATCATGTAATTAGTCCACTTGCTTCATTTTATAGATAAGGAAATTGAAACTCAGAGATGTTGTGAATTGTCCAAGGTCACGCTATACCATAAGGAGTTGATCCTTCCTTGCCATGCCCAGCTTACTGCCATTTTCATCAAATTTATGAATTCAGCCCCTTTGTATTTATTCCACTGCTTCGTAATTATGTTCTTTAGTAGCTTAATTATCAAAAAGATTTTTAAGTAGCATGATTGTGAATAGATGAGTATGATATTGTCCCTTCCCATAAGGAACTTAATAGCTAAAAGAAATGTGGGTATCCTCTCTCACTAACTGGATTATAAGTTGTTTGAGGCCAAGGTTCCTGTGTGCTTCTGCTCCATAATACCCATAATACATAATACTCCATAATACATAATAATTTCTAGCTGCTCAAAGGTTTCTGTGCACAGTGTTTTGCTCAATCTATGTTGAATCAAAGAGTATCTTCAGAATCCCCAGGGTGCTTCATACCTAATCAGTTCTGACTATTATGGAACCCTGGAGAACCCCAAAGAGCCCAGTCTGGAACATGTTAGTGGTCTGATGGCTTTGATTCTACATTTACTAGAATGTAATCTTTGGGCCATTCCTATACCTCCTTGGAAGGCACTGAAAAGCTATGCCACTAGTGTTGCTGAGATCCTGTTATTTTGTCAGAGTGATTTACAAGCTTTTCAAATTGAATTTATCACTGAAATTGTTTCATTGTTCAGTTTTCTTTCCAATGTCTATTAAAATAAAACTTCTTTTGAAAACTCAGCATGTATAATTCCCAGAGGCAAGAACAAACAAAAAACAGACACAAATCTGAGCCTAATGAACCTTCAAGGGACCTTATCTGTGACTAAGAGATATTAGTGCTATTGGCAAGAAAGTTAGTAAGAGCCTTAACTAGGTCTTGCCATGACTCATTTCCTCAATCATAGAATTTCAGAGGATCAAGATTTGGAGCTTGTTTCATTGATTCACTTATTTTATAGATGATAGCCCTGAAACCTAGGGTAGTGAAGTAACTCTCCCAATATCACAAAGTTAAATCATGCAATGATGGGACTGGAATTTAGAGATTATGATATGTGGATAGTGACCTGGAAGGACCATTCATTAGAAATCATCTAGTTCAAATGATCATTTTCACAGATGAGGAGACTGACATCCCTAGAGTTTAAGTAACTTGGCCAAGGTCACAAGTCTAGAATCTGAATTTGAAATTTAGAACCCTAGATTCCAAAATCATAGTTGTTTCCCTTACACCAAACTTTTTTAAAAAGACTAATAATCAATGGTTGTTTTCACTAAATAATTATTTTAATGATAGTATTCTCTCATATGTGTAGGCACAATGATAAATAGGTATGCTGAGTTTGGCACTAGGAAAACCTAGGTTTATATCTTGCTTTTGATGCTTATTGGAGAGGGAATCCTAGACAAGTCATTAAACAACTCTAGATGTCTGGTAACCCCCTAGGATTTATCTATTAAATTATAGATCAGATATAGAGAGTTCACCAATCAAGAGTTCTACAAATGAATAAATCACAAACATTTTACATAGTTCCTCAATTACTCTGTTTTCCCTCATTAATTATGTGGGGAGAGAGGGATATGCAATGAATACAAGTATGCAAAATGGTCTGGGATATGGGAAAGTTGGGTTCCAGGCCTAATTTTGTTACTGTTTTGGCCCAAGACTAAATCTGGCCTGTCCATGGAATGGAATTGAGCATCACATAGACAATATAATTTTAACAATTTGAAATCCATTCAACAACACCATGGAAAGAATATTCAGGACAGATATAACATTGATTCAGTAGGGTCTTTGCTTCTAAGTTTGCCACAATGGCTTACCTGGTAAGAAAGATGCATTGATTTGGACAGGCATGGGAAGTCCATCAGGCATGAAGAGCACTGGCTACTCATGAGCTGGCTTTCACTCTGGGTCCCTCAGAAGTTATATCAACAGATTAAACTTTAACAGTTTCATTTTCTTAGGGAAGGAAGTGACAACATTTGGGGCAAGGACCATCTGGTCTTTTAGCAAAGTGAATTTCTAGCTGCTCAAAGGGGTCTCACCTAGATGCTACTTTTACCACAGCCTATTGCCTGAATGACATTGACATTTACTTCATCTTGACCTCAGTTTCCTCATATGTTAAATGAGAACATTAGAGTAGGTGATAACTAAAGGCCTCTCCTAGTTCTAACATTTTATGATCCTGTGAAATATTTCTTTAATGTTTCTATGTATGTCATATACAAACACCATCATTATTCTGGCACTCAGTACCTCCTTCTAGTCGTTTGTTATACTTTTGCTGTTTGATGGTCCAGGTCTAGTTCTGCCGGGACTTACATATATCTTCTCTCTCCATGAGTTACAAAAATGCCAACTGCTTAGTGGCTGATGCTTTCAGGCACTATATTAACTGCACTGCTGGCCTTCTGGAGATTGCAAACATAAACCATATTCAACTTAAATATAATTTATGTCAAAGACCTTGTGCTGTGGATCATTCTCTGATAGAAACTGTCCCCTGACCAGGAGTGAGATTATATCATTGGAGGACAAATGTATAGTACATATTGCTTGGTGTGTCTGGGTTTCTTGTCTTGCATACAAGGCAGGCAGTTTAATGAAATAAAAATAACAGCAGTTTATTTTTATATGAATTTTGAGATGTGTAGAGTTTTTTTCCTTAATAATAACCCTATGGCAGGGGTGGGGAACCTGTGACCTCTAGGCCACATGGGGCTTTCTAGGTCCTTGGGTGTGACTATTTGACTGAGATAAGTTTTACAGAACAAATACTTTCATCAAGTGAATTTCTTCTGTGAAGTTTGGATTCAGTCTAAGGGCTACAGTTGAGTGCCTAGAAGGTCATATGCGGCCTTCAGGCTGCAAGTTCCCCACTCTTTCATGGAACAGGTAGAATATTTTTATCTAAATTTTACAGATGAAGACATTGAAGCTTAAAGAGTAATTATATGGCTTGCCCTTGGTCATAGAGCTAGTAAAGTTCAGGGCTAAGAGTGAAATGGTGGTTCCCTGATTCAATTCTAGTATGCTTTCTAACTGAATTCAGCTCATCATATAATTATTATCTCTTCTTTTTTACTCTAAATTATTTCTCTGTAGTCTAGTCAAAAATGAACCCTTGATAAAATTGGCTTTTTGTTCATAAACAATGTGGATTATTTTTAAATTTTGTCAATGAGGAAAGGGGCATTTATTAAGTACTCACTATGTGCCAGGAACTGTGCAAAATCCTAGGGATGCAAAGAAAAGCAAAGGCAGTTACTGAACTCAGAGTATCATTTTTAACAGAGAACATTCACTGACCAAGAAAATAAACTTTCTATCCATTAGAAAACATTTTAATTAGGAAAAAGGAGTAGCAAAATAAAAAGACTCTACTTTTATCAACATGAAAATTGTTTTTCTTTATTGAATCTCCCTACATTTGGTATAAAAACAAGGGATGACATTTAAAAAGCACTCTTCTGGCAAATTGTTTAGGCCATTGAGTTAATTCATGCAGTCATCTTTCTTTCTGTTATACAGGATACATAATGAGCGCATTCATTAGAATCACCCTAATGCATTCCATGTCCTAGAAAATTTTTATTTTATAATCATTTACTTAATCATATTTAAGAAACAAAACTAGACAGGCTATCTTATTAAATAGAAAAGGTACTATGGATTACCTCGACTAAACTGAAACTGAAATGCTCAGATGTCAGAATAAAGGCTGGTGAGATATGTGCTAAGGCCCTGTCTTTGGGGTTATAAGAGTAACTGTATGCTTAGAATAGGTTGATCAGCTAATATGTGAAAACACATAGCAACCTGTGCCTGGTAGAAGAGTGAAATGATGGTTTTCACAAATAGATGAAAAGAGACTATGCCATGCAATTGACAAGTGAGAAACAGAAGCTACCACTGGCAATGTAGAGAGATGACCAGACTTTCAGAGTGGGTACAGAAATAGCCACAATCACCAGTGGGTCCCACTGGAACATGTAGCCCAAAGAGGCAGCAGAAATTAGAGCAAAAAGAGAAGCCAGTAGCCCAAGAAGACAACCAAAGTACAGAACTTAAAATTGCTGTTTCCTCTCCATGAAATGCATAGGCAGCATCCCATCCAATTTGTCCCTATAACATTACTCCACCCTATTCTATAGAAACTATTACTTGTAGACTCCCTTCCACAATATATCCTCATATATGTACTAATTCCTAATGTATGTATTAAGTCTTTCAATGACTTTAATACATTTTGTTTGCTACATCTTTGTTTTAAGAGAGTGGCTTTCCTTTACTCATCCAGTGTTATTATATTCCAAGACTTCTCTATTATAATATTTATTCCCCTCTCCATTAGTCTTATAATTTTCTCTGAGAAAATAATTGATCAACTCTCATATTGTTGCAAAATAGTCTATCATATGAGGAATGGGGAAAAAAGGAAGGACAGTCCTCACAACCACCATATGTTTTTACCTTGATTTACATTCTTGAGTTTGAGTAGATTCAGTTCTCATCTTAATTCTCTAGTTATTTTTACCCAAGTCTTAATAATTTGTACCACCTATCAATAAAAAATGCCATGAAAAGGACTTGTACATTTGAAATAGTTGTCCACCCAACCTAATTGTAACTAGTAGGTGTAATGGTAATGGAATTTGGAGATGCCCCTGAATTGACTTGGCTTTGGGGTTGAATGTTAAGACCCAGAGCTTGTGAACCCAACTTATGGGATGGACTTGTTGATGTGAAGAGAGGGGGCTGACCTGGGAGGAGCCAGGAATGGAAAGGAAGGCTCAAGCACAGAGAAGGCCAGAAGAAGTAGTACTTTTGTGAAGAGCAGCATTCAGTGTTATGGTGCCTGAGTTGCTTAGAGATACTGCTAAGAGCCCATTGGAGTTGCCTAGGACTTTTGAGGACTGCCACCTGGAGCTGCTGAGAACTGAGGAGGCATGGCTTTGATGCCAGTATTTTGTCTGTCTATTTTGATGTTGTTTTTTCAGATTCACCTGATGGTGGACAGTGCTGCTGTTGTAGAGATCCTAGAACTTGGCTGTTGGGGCAGAAGCCCTGAAGAAGGAATTTCTTGTTGTATGTTCACAGAAATCCTGGAAGGGGGCCTTGCTGATACTTTCAGGGGTTCTGGGACTATTCTACAGGCAGAGAGTGACTTGATGAAGAAACTAGCTATGGCTTTGTTGAGCCTTGTCTCCCCAGGAACTGAGATTGCTGAGGGCTTTCCTGGAGTGAAGATGAAAGAAGGGCCTTTCCTTGGCTTTTCCTTGCTGAGATGTTATCTTGACTTTGTTATGGTTTAAGGGTGGATGGCCTTTTGTGCTCTCCTGCTTCCTTTTGAGAAAGTGCTTGGTGTTAATGATGGTATTGTAATTACTTTGAGTCCAGGGGTGGGAAACCCTGGGCCTTTTTGTGATGATTGAGAACTCTATCTCCATTTGTAAAGAGACTTTGACTAAAAGAATTGTACTGTCTAAGGGTGGAGTACTCTGATCTCCATTTGAGAAGAGACTTTGACCTGGATTGAATTGAAAATTTACTTGTGAACTGTATGAGTTATACTGTATTTTGATTTCCTCTGTTCTGTGAATGTTTGCTGAATAAATGGGGTTTGCTATGCTTCCAAACCTTGGAAGTTGCCTTTGCTTGGCATTACAGTAGGCAAGGAATATTTTAATGTCATAATTTAAAAGGAATCTACTAATTAATTAACAAAGAGATGAAGGAATAGTTGT
This sequence comes from Pseudocheirus occidentalis, assembly GCA_028646575.1. Lineage (NCBI taxonomy): Eukaryota > Metazoa > Chordata > Mammalia > Diprotodontia > Pseudocheiridae > Pseudocheirus > Pseudocheirus occidentalis. Next base: position 57,986,305 of record CM053599.1, on the reverse strand, counting down.
TTCTGTGTAGCCAGCAATACAAGGAATATAGATATAGATATATAGATATACATACACATATATGATGGATGAATGTCAACTAAACTTATACAGATGCATGTATACATATATGCACAGTACGTACACACATATGTATATCTGTGCATATATGCATATATATAGATGTGTATGTGTCCATATGCATTTGGTGTGAGTGTATATGTTTGTATGTATATATCTGTACAGACAGACATTATATATGTATATATATGCAAGTGTGTGTCTATACATATATGTATGTATATACACACATGCATGTCTCCAGCTGAACTTTGCATTTTCTAAAGTCATTATTTAGGGAGAACTGTGTATATGTGTGTGAATGTATGGGGAGAGAGAGAGAGAGAGAGAGAGAGATGGATAGATGATAGATGATGGTGGAAGCATGAGAAGCCTGGCGTCCTTTGGTACAATACTTCACTGCTGGGATGATAAAAGGGAACCTATGGATGATTTGCCAGACTGATCTGTTAACCATATATTTCTCTGTTTATTCAACCTCCAAATGTCAAAGAGAAAAGCTAGAAACATGTTTAATAAAATTTCCAATGTGCTTTGCCAACATCCAGATAACAGTATCCTGAACAAAGGCAATAATATTCCTTCTGCTCACTCTCCTTGTCAGACTACATCTGGAGGTATTACATTGATTTCTGGATGTTTTAGTTTCAGAAAAAAATATTGAAAAGTTTAAATAAGTCTAGAGGAAGTCAACCCAGATTGACTAGGGGTTAAGGAGAAACTGGAAACATGCTATTTAGCAGTGGTTCTCAACCTGTGGGTTGTGACCCCTTTGGGGATCAAGCAATCCTTTCACAGGGGTCACAGGGATATATTTCTGATAGTTTTAGGAACCGAGACACAGCTCCTCTATCTGTCTCCAGGCAGGTCCTCCCACATGCAGATACACCCACATCTTAGTATTAATGGGTTGGGGCTTTAGGAAGGTTGAGAACCACTGTTACATAGGAATGCATGAAAAGAGACTGGAGATATTTAGTCCAAAGGAGAGACAGTTTAGGGAGAATAAGATACTATAGTGGTCTTCAAGTATTTGAAGGGCTATCAAGTGGAAGACAAATATTCTTGTTTTACTTTGAAAAAAGGAATATTTCTCATGAAAGTGAGTAAAAGATTCTTAGCAATTAGACCTAACCAGTGGCGTAATCAGATACATTTCTGCAGATGTAAAGGTGAAGGCTTGGTGATCATAGATTTTTTTTTTGAGGCAATTGGGGTTGTGAGTTGCCCAAAGTCACATGGCTAGTAAGTGTGTCAAGTGTCTAAGACCAGATTTGATCTTAGGTCCTCCTGACTCCAGGACTGGTGCTCTATTCATTGTGCCACTTAGTCGCCTCAGGATCATAGGTTTTGTTTTCACTTGATGACCCCTAAGATCCCTTCCAACCTAAGGAGATGTGATATGCGCCTTACATGGGGTGATGGCAGTGTCAGAGAAAGACAAATAGACAAGAGATACAATGAAGGTGGAAATAACAAGGTCTGATAATTTATTGGATGTGCTTGTGTATGGTGGTGGGAATGGCTAAGACAGAGTGAGGAGTTGAGGATGACACCCAGGTTGCAAGACTGTATTACTGGGAGGATGGTGGTAGCCTTGACAGTAAGAAGAATATCAGGAAAGGGAGAAGGTTGAAAAGGTAAGAGAATTAATTAATTTCTAGCTTTGTTGAATTTAAGATACTTATAGGAATCCAGTTCTAGTTGTTTCATATGGAATTGGAAAAGCAAGACTGGAGGTCAAGGGAGATATTAGGGCAGGACAGTCAGGTCTCAGAACCATTTGCTTAAAGATAATATTTGAATCTGACCTAATATTATATAAATCTGATATGAATATGCTGATGTAATGTGAACAAGTTGAAGGCTAGAATGTGATCATTCAGCCTCAGATTAGCTGTGAGACCTTGTACAAGTCATTTAAATTCTGTTTGCCTCAGTTTCCCTAAATGTAAAATGATGATGATAATAATAGCACGTACCTCATGTTGTTGTAAGAATTACGTGTTGTAAGCATTTGTTAAATGCTTCACATGGTACCTGATACATAGTAGACACATATACATGCTAGCTTGTATTATTATCATTGTCATCACTTATTAATATGATATGAATATTAATTTGATCTAAGCTTGATGATACTTGAGACCAAAAAAGATTATTCAGGCATAAAGGAGGTGAAACAGTCAGGAGAGGAGGCACAGAAACTAGAAAGAAGAGAGTATCAAGCAGAAGGGTTGGTCTATGATGCTGAAGGCTGTAGAGAGGTCAACGAGGATTAAAATGGAGAAAAGTCCATTTGATTTGGTAAATAAGGGATCATTCATAATGCTGAGAAAATATTTTCAGTTGAATGATGAAGTGAGTTAGACTGCAAAAATTTAAGATGAAAGTGAGGAGAAAGGTAGTGGGGGCACCTGTCACAGATAGCCTTGTCAAGAGGTTTAGTTACAAAAGGGAGAGGAGACATAGTACAATAGCTAAAAGGGAATTAATGGATCCAGTGGTGTAGGGAGACATGAAGATATTTGTAGGCAGTTGGGAAACAGTTAGTGCAAAGGGAGAGATTGAAGATTAGTGAGAGAATAATGGTTGTAAGAGTGAACACTTTGCGAGAGCAGCTAAAATGGAATGTTGTATCTTTTAAGAGTAACACTAACTTGCAGTTCAAGGGCTTGGGCAATCCTTGGTTACACAAATAGCTTAATTCTTCTGAAACATATCTTTCTTAAATTAATTTTTTGTTTATTTTTAGTTTACATCATTCATTTCCATGAGATTTTGAATTACAAATTTTCTCCCCATCTTTCCCCTACCCACCACCCCAAAGCAGCAATCCCACTGTAGCCCCTCAACCAATCTGCTCTCTCCTATATCCTCCCCCATCACCCCTCTAACTTTCCAGGAGGGCAAGATGGATCTCCCTGTCCCCAGTGACTGTATATCTTATTTCCCAGTTGCATGTAAATGATAATAATAATAATAATTTTATATATGTATATATGTGTATACACACACGCACATATATATTAACCTTTGATTTTAGAACTTTAATTCTAGATTCTTTGCCTTCCTCCCTTGTCACCCACCCCCCACTGGAAAGACAAGCAATTCACTACAGGCCGTGTATGTGTAGTTCCACAGAACATCTCCACAATGGACATATTGTGAAAGACTGACTAAATTTCCTTCCTTCCTATCCCACCCTCCACTTTTTCTATTCTCTACCTTGTCCCTGTCCCTTTACAGAAGTGTGTGCTTCTAACAACCCTTCCCCCGCAACCTGCCCTCTTCTCCATCCCCCATTTCATCCCCTTCCCCCTTACTCTCCTGTAGGGCAAGATATCCAATTTAGAGTGTATGTCATTCCCTCCCTAAGCCAAATTCAATGCGAGTAAGGTTGACACATTCCCCTTTGCCTTCCCGTTCTTCCCCTCCATTGTAACAGTTATCCCTTTCCTCTTCTCTATGAATTAACCCCATTCTGTCTCTAATTGTCTCCTCTCATCCTATTCCTCTCCCACCTCTCATTTTCACCTTTTAAAATACAATCTGTTACTTTGATCCTGTACCCTCTGTCTATGTTCGCCTGTACACATATCTACATACACTCACATATGTATTCATACACATATATACCCTCCTATATAGACATATATGTGTGTATACATACACATATACAAATACATATACATATATATATATATATATACATATATATATATATATATATATATATATATAGAGAGAGAGAGAGAGAGAGAGAGAGAGACATTTATATTCCCTTCATATATCCTCATACTGAGAAAAGTGTAATAACTTACAATTTTTGTTTTTCCATGTTGGCATGTAAATAGTTCAACTTTGATAAGTTCCTTATGATTTCTTTTCCCTCTTAACCTTCTTATGCTTCTTGTATTTGAATGTCAAGCTTTCTTTTCAGCTTTATTTCTTCCCTTAAGAATGTTTGAAAATCTTCCACCTCATTGAATGACCACATTTTCCCCTGAAACATTATACTAAGTTTTTCTGGGTAGGTGATTCTTGGTTTTAATCCTAGCTCCCTTGATCTCCAGAGTATCATGTTCCAGGCCCTTCCATCCCTTAATGTAGAAGCTGCTAGATCCTTTGTTACCCAGACTGTCTTTCCACAGTATTCAAATCGTTTCTTCTTGGCAGCCTGTAACATTTTCTCCTTGATCTGGGAACTCCAGAACCTAGCTATAACATTCCTAAGAGTTTTCTTTTTGGGATCTTTTTCAAGAGGTGATTGGTGAATTCTTTCAAGTTCTGTTTTGCCCTCTGGTTCTAACATATCAGGGCATTTTTCCTTGAGAATTATCATTCATGTCCAAATACACTATTTCAAATAATTTAAAAAGCAATAATTTATATAATCACAGATATAAAGTTGGAAAGGACTTTAAAAGTCATCTATTTCAACCTGGTAGTTGTTTATAGATTAGAAAGCTATGCTTCAGTGGGAGCTACAGAGATGGTAGCCTCCTAGTAGATCTGGCAGATGCAAAAACCCCAGTGATTTTAGACTAAGTGCTCACCTCTGAAAGCAGAGTTTGAATGAGTGCAAAAGTCAAGTAACTGACTGGCAACATGAGTAGGCAAAGGAGGCAAAACTATCTCAGCAGTTCAAAAAGTACTGTAGAGTTCAATTGCTGAGATTGTTTTGCTTCCTTTGCCTACTCATGTTGCCTGTTATTGCTTACTAAATCTTTTGAAATAGTGTATTTGGGCATGAATGATATAATATTCCTGGGGGAAAGATACCTTTTTCCAGTTAGGATAAGAAGAAAGAAGGGGAATACAGAAAGTACAAAGGGAGAGAGAAGGGAAAGAGAAGAAAAGAGGTAATTATAGACTGGGACTTGAACTACATCTAAACAAATGATATGATTTAATATATATTTCTTTTCTACAAAAACATCATGGTGTGACAAATATTTTTAATCAATTAGTTTTAGGTTTCATTTTTTTGGTCTTTTTGCTAGTATAGAATCAGTCAGACTCAAGATTTCCCAGTGGGAAAGTTTTGCCTGGTGATTTTATATGTTTTAACCTTTGTATTTTCTTGCATGTGGAGTTACAGAGAATTTAGGGGTTATCCAAGGATTACCAGAGATGCCATCATTGGTCATTGAGTTGCTAATTGAGAGGATCTTAACACTGATAACAATGTCAACAATATTCTTGTCTTTGAAAATCTTTGCCATGGCAAAATCTATATTAAAGATCTATTTGGTATTTTCAGATATCAATCATGGAATGATCTACCACAAGTTGGACACAAATAGCCCATGTGAGTATTTGGAGTGGATACTCCACATTTGTGCATCTCTCATTTCCTTTGAAATGAGTGCAAAAGTCAAGTAACTGACTGGCAACATGAGTAGGCAAAGGAGGCAAATTCTGAATTCTGTCTGAATTCTGTTTTGCTTACAGAGCACAGCACCTCCTCTGATATGGGCACACCATGCTGAGCAGTCCTGTGCCTGTGTCTTCCATATCAGAAAATCAATTCAAAAGTTTTTAAGAGAGACCATGAGAGTGTCCTGATGTTGCTTCTTCTGACCACAATGTGAATGCTTGCCTTGTGTGAGTTCTCCATAAAATATTCTTTTTGGCAAGTATATGCTTTGCATTTGAACAATATGCCCATGCCATTAGAGTTGAACTCTCTGAAACAGAGTTTGAATGCTTGGAAATTTATTTCAAGTAGGGAATTCAGTGTCTGGTATCTTATCCTTCCAGGTGATCTTCAGAATCTTCTAAGACAATTCAGAGGGAAGCTATTCAGTTTCCTGGCATGGAGCTGTAGTGGCAACCGAAGAAGTAGTTAACACCTTGTTTCAGCTACTTAATTAACACAGATGTAGTTAACACTTTGTTTCAGTTCATGATTTTGTCAAGTATTAAGATTCAGAATTTGTGAATCCCATAACATGTGAACCCTAGAACTTGTGAACTCCTGTTGCTGTTGCCACAGGAAGGGGAGATGCTAATGATCATATATAAGGAGAGGCCCAGGCTGGAGAGAGAGTACAATTGAGAACAGAACTTGTAGTGGAAAAACTGAGAAGAGAAAACTGAAAATTCAGAACTGAGGAGAACTGAGAACTGAACAGAATTGAGCAGAACTGAGAAGAAAGCTCTTGTGAAGGAGAAAACTTGTAGTATCCTGTCACTCTCTTTGTCTGTTCTGTCTGTGTTGATGTTTGTTTCTGATACTTTCGACAGAAGTCCTGGGACCTTACTAGAAGCCCTGAAAGAGGATTTTTTTGTTGCTTGTTTACAGAAGTCCTGAAGAAGGGTTTTGGAAGTCCTGGAACTTTACTGATGATTTGTGTGGACCTTGTTTGTAGGTCTGTGTTGATTTCTATACTGATGATTTGTGTTGAGTTCTCAGACCTTGTTGGTGCATCTGAGTTGATATTACGGGCAGATAGTGAATTGATGATGGTGCTAGCAATGTCTATGAATATTACTGTGGCTTTGTTAACCTTTGTCTTCCCAGAAACAGGAACCGTTAAGGACTTGAGGTGGACTAGACACTGTCAGCTTCAATATGGAATGGGAAGTGGGCAAGGAACTGGGAGCTGCCTGCCTTTGAACCAAGGTTACAGTTGTGTAGATTTGTGCAGGAGCTGGGACCATGGAAGAAAAACCATGGAAGCTGAGAGCTAGCCTCGAGTTAAGATGAAAAGATCTCTTCTTGGGTACCTGATAATGATTGAGAAGATTATGATTTACTGTAACCTAGAAGTAGAAAACTTTGACCTTTGTACTTTGTGTCCCTTAAGGAGGCTTGCTTCCTTAAGGGTGACTGAATTAAGGATTTACTAAATAAGTGTACTTTGTTTAAAATTATGTGGCCATTGTAGTGATAATTTGTTATGTCATAACATTGTGAATGTTGTACTTTTATTTCTGTCAATGTTTTGTCTTAGTTTGTTACTGAATAAATGGAGAGTTCACTATACTGTGTAATCAGAAAATTGAAGCTTTTCACAGCATCAGTCCTCTGGAAAGCTGATCATGCTTGGAATTTTACAGGCTCTTGTATACTGTCCAGGTTTCACGGGCATATAGCAATGAGGTCAACACAACAACCTCAGTTTGGTAGTCAGTCTAAAACCTTTTCTCTCCCACGCTTTCCTTTGGGCTTCCCTACAACTGAGCTAGCTCTAGAAAAGCATGCATCAATGTCATTATTGATATGTATGGCCCTGGAAAGTACACTACCAAGGTAAATGAACTTATCCAGAGCATTCTAAACTTCTCCATTTGCTGTAACTGATGGTTCCATGTATGAATGATGTGGTGGTGGCTGCTAAAGCACCTGTGTTTTCTTGGTGTTAATTATTAGGCCAAAATTAGTACAAGCAGCAGAGAATTAATCTCTACATTGTTGTGTCTCAGCTTCAGAGGCTGCATTCAGTGCACAGCCATCTGCAAACAGAAAATCATGTACTAACACTCCCTCCAGTTTGGTCTTGGCTTGTAGCCTTTTCAAATGGAAGAATTTACCATCAGGTTAGTAGCTGACCTTGATGGCATGTTTATCCTCATTGAAAGCATTTGATAACATGGCTGAAACATCATGCTAAAAAGCATGGGAGAAAGCATACAGCCTTGTTTTACTCCATTGACAACCAAGGAAGCATGAGTGCATTTTCCATTATCCAGAACCCTGGCAAGCATGTTGTCTTGGAATTGATGTGCAATTCTGATAAATTTTAAGCAACCAAATTTTGACACAATTTTCCATAAGCCCTCATAACTAATACTATCAAAGACCTTGGTCAGATCTACAAAAATTGTGTATAGACCTCCGTTTTGTTCCTGGCATTTCTAATGGACAACTGCCTGACAAGACCCGTCAACTTAGCTTCCAATGAATCTGTGAAACAGCTTCAGTGGGGTTGCAGAATGTTCAAAATATCTCATGGGTTTCAAAGATATTATAGAAGAGAGAGAATATCCATTCCAGTCCACTCATTTTATAGAATAGGAAAATGAGAAATAGAGTGGGTAAAGTGAATTCCCCATGGCTACACAAGTGGTGTTACGGGCAGAACTAGAAATGGAACCCAGATTTCCTGACTCCTAACACAGTGGTAATAAAATATTGTGAATTTTTTAAAATGAGTCTAGTACTGTGAAGAAATACTGAAGGTACATATCTATTTACATGTCTTTCTAAACATATATTTGCCTATATATTTATTTATATGCACAGATTCATATTTTAGATATCTATAAACTTTCTACATATACATTTATTTCATCTATTTATATTTTAGATATCTATATTTAAACTTCATACTATATATCTATAAAGATATATCTACATATCTCTCTGGATATAGAAAGTTATATATAAGCATATTTATTTTCACATATGTCACTCTATATACATATATGTACATATAAAGTATCTATCTATCTATCTCTCTAGCTATCTATCTATCTATCTCCCTATCTATCTCTCTATCTACCTATCTATCTATTCCAGCTGTACATCCATATCTTTATACAACTATATATCTAGCTCCATGTATACAGAACTTTATACACACATATTGGTACATTTATGTGTATGCACATTTACATGCATATAACATGTACAAACATATTTTAGGTTTCTCTGTCTATACATATATAGTTTTTATGTGGTTATGTAGGTATATGAAACTTTCACACATACACACACTCACACACATGCACACACATTGCACATCCTCTATCTAGATACGGTTTCACTGGTGTAGTCCAATGGGGGAATTCCTCTCTATTGGACACCTACTCTGCTACTCATAGTCTTAAAGAGCTACAAAGGTTACTAGAAATTAAGTAACTAGATCAGAATCATAAAGCCGATCTATGTCCAAGGCAGGACTTAAACCCAAGACGTCCTGATTCTAAGATGAGGTTTCTATCTACTATGCTACACTCCCTAAATAATTATGTTTATGTAATAAATATCTAATGAATTACTTATGAAACAGTGTTCCACTTGGCTTTGAAATTCTAATGCAAATATCACACTGGGAAGACAAACTCAGCAAAAACAATCACATGAACTGTCCTACTTATTTATGTTCACTTTGAACAACATTGTATCTTCAGCCTTCATGCCTTTGTGCAGGTGTTCTACCACATCTGGATTCCTTTTGACTGAACTTTTCCTGTGGAATCAAGTTTTAGCTTCTTTAAAGGCAAGATCAGGTGCCATCTCCTCTATGAAGTCTTTTCTGACCCTTTTAGTTTTCAGTATCCCCTCTAACTTGAACTTAAGTTGTGTAACTTTGTGTATATTGTTTATTTGCCTGACTGTAGGCATATTAAATGCCTCTGCCCAGGAGAATTAATAAGGAAAGAGAATTCATCTCTTTTATTTCTATCACCCCAGTACCTAACATAGTGTCTTATACATAATTACTTAATGAATGATTTTGAATTAAAGTGAATCATTTAGAGAATAGTATAAGATATTGCTAAAAACGAAAACCCACTACAATGGTGATGCTATCATTTAAAGAACAAAGACACGGAAGGTCTGTGAGAGAGAGCAATTATGAGCCAATTTTCCTACATTGAACATTTACTGGCTATGAGTAGGGTAGTGCGTAGAGGGTATAGAAAAGTTCAGTAAGTATGTACAGAAGAGATATTTTTCCAAATTGAATTGTTGTGGGAAAAGTACTAGATTTAGTCATCTAGGTAGTGATCCTAGAGAAGTCTTGGGCTGGGGCAGGGGGAGGTAAGAAGAGATGGTGGGAGGCATTGACCTTGAGGATAGGAGAGAGGGAGGGGGGGAATGGAAGGAGAGAGAAAGAGAGAGAGAGCACAGAGACAGAGACAGAGAGACAGAGAGAATTAATGCATTTTAGGCTATCTAGAGGACATTCATTGTCCTTTTCCATGGTGAACTCGACTCAATTAAACATCTGCTAAGACTGCAATATTATTACTACTAACTAGTACCATCACCACCACCACCACTATTAATACTATGACTAACACTATAACTACTAAAGCTTCTACTACAATGTTGCTACTATTACCACTACTAATACAACTGCTGGTAATATTAATAGCAATAATAATAATAATAAGAATACAATAAAAATATTAATATAATGATAATATATTCAACTTCCCATTGAATATACAATTAGCATATAAACAAGAATTAAAGGTCAACATTGCCAATATTCCAGGCAGGAATGAGGAATGATTGGCAAAGGAAGTATATTGAAAGGATAATTTTACTAGATGAGAGTATCAAAATTCTGTCCTTGTACATCACCCCTTAATCAGGTCAGTCAAGCCAGACAAATATCCCACCCCTCATGTTTATTTTCAGTTTGCGGTAGCCATGTCCTTCACTTCACTTCACAGCTTGCTCTCAGAGGTGGTCCATTAAGGGCAGAAGATTGGTACAACAACACTGTGTTCCTTATTTTGGTCACAATACTGTTCCTAATGCAGCCAGTGTACCCAATTTCTTTTTTTATATACTGTATCATGATGCTGCTTATTGATCTAGGCTAAACTTGTAGTTCACGAAATTTTGACCTTTCATATAAATCAGATTCAGGAGCAGTCACAATGGGACATGGAAGAGAACTCTGTATCAGCAAGCACCCTAGCATACCCAGGGCAGCTGCTAGCACAGGTTCTTAGATCTGCTTTTCTAAAGGAAAGCAACTCAAGATGGGTTAACAATATTTCTTTAATCAAACAAACATATCATTTACCTAGTTCAGGGGAAAAAGTCAGCACCCTGAACTCCAGAGTATACAAACCCAAGTTACAAGCAGAAGTTACAAACACAAGTCACAAGCAGACCAAGAAACAGATCAACAGATGGGCTTCCAACATCTGACCATGACATCCATTACCTATTCAAGTTACCACAGAGGGAAGCATCAACATCTGGGTTTTTCAAAGCCGGGGGGCTCAAGGGCTTCCCAGAGTATCATCTGGTCAAATCACACAACTCTTCTCAAAGTGAGCCCCAAAGCAAAGCCTCACATCAGGGCGTATATATAGGCTTCTCCTGGATCAGCCCTCTTGACCAACTGTCCAATTACAAAGCCACAAGGTGTGGCCATTAACCCCCCAAAAAAACAAGCTTCTCGCCATGGACTCCAAGTCACCACCAAATCAGGGAACATTCTTGGATCCACTTAAGCAAAGGTGCTAGGGGCAGGAAAGAGCTTCAGATTCCCACTACAAACTCCTATGAATTGAAAATTTTTCCCTTTATTAAATAATTTTAATATGAAAAACACATTTAGATAGCTATTTTTCCTAATGTTTACCTCTAAATAATAAATTGTGATATTTTATTTCCATCATTTTACTCAAAAGTCTGAACTAATTTTCAATTTGAGGTAAATCATACCTGTGTGATTTACTAAAGCAAAGTATGTTTTCCCCTCCTTTCTTAAGGAGAATAAAAAAATAGCTTTGAAAAAAATAATATTTTGATCAGAAGTCAACATTGCAGGTAGAAAGGGGAACACATAGTAAGAAGTTATTGTAGAGCATAGAACACTTGAGAAACAACATAAGTTTGGGTGAGATATTGTAAGAGGCAGTGAGGCTATTGGGATAAAACTCAATTAAGTAAAATTTTACTGTATACTAAGTCCTGGGACCTTTGAAAGTATATTAGAAGTTCAGAACCTCAAGGAACTAACAATTAGTTATAAAGTGAAGATAGTCAAATAAATAAGTATAATACAGATGAGGATATGATTGTTTTTCCCTATCTAGTAGAGTGTCTTGAACATAATAGGCTATTAATAAATATCTTTTGAATGAAAACTTATTTCCTTTATGTAGTCATAATCTGCATTAGAGATGCCTGAAAAGTGGTCATTAATTTACAAAGGATACCTATAGAGAAATACATAAGGAGAAAAGTCTTTTGACCAGGCTGGAATGGATTTCTCCATTAAAAAAATGTTTAAAATTTAAAAACCCTTTCATCTTGCTTCAATGAAATAGATTTTCTTTTCCAACATTTCCTTAGGAAGGGCTACAGTACCTGATCTTTTACACTGCTTTATTATCAGTACTGTATTTGCTTTAAATATTTTTATTATTATTTAGCTTAAGAATGGCATTTCTCTTAAAAATATAAGCAATCCATTGGTATATATTTATATGATTTAAAAAAAACCACTTCCGTAGGGTCAATTTCAGGGTAGTTGAGTGAATTAGACTCAATGGGAAGTATAATCAGATTTACACAAATTTCATTTATATGTAAAGTTCATTTTTTTGTATAATATAGGATAAATATATGGACTGCTTTCTTCTAGAAGAACATGCATTTCAGAAAGTTAATTATGCTGAGTACTTAAAGGGTTAATGTGCGGTGAGCATTCTATATTAAACATAGCTTTTATCTAGGACTCTGAATGTAACTGTAGTCAGCAATTGTGGGTTAATGTTAGATTTTATCTGCTTAAATCAGAGCCTCTGGCAGAGTACAGGCTGGCCATCCTGGGAGGCTTCTGTTATTTTCCTGTTTGTAAACATCCTTTGGTAACATTGCTCCCCTGTGTTATAATTTCCCTAACTTCTGTTATAACAGATGCTAGGAAATACATTGTTTTTTTTTCTTATTATAATAATTCTATGAAGGTGTATCTTTTTTTTCAAACTGCAAGAAATGAGTTTTTGAAACATGCAAATCAAAATTTTTCAAATCAAATCAAATTTTCAACTGCATTAATCATGGCTGTTTAAAGCATCCTTTACAAAATCCTTTCATAAAAATATAATGACAAAACCAGGCAGAGACTCAAAAGCTAAGAATCACATCTAAAGGGAGTGTCATGATCACTTTATTAGACTATTAGAGGCATGAGTTAACTTTCCAAAGGAGTGTGTTGGTCACATCAATTAATCAACATTAATCAATGATGCATTATATTCCAGGCATTGTGCTAAGTAGTAGGTATACAAAAGAGGTAAAAGACAGTCTCCGCCCTTAAGGAGCTTACAATCTAATGGGGGAGATGACACGCAAACAAATATATAAAAAGTAAGGCATATACAAGGTAAATATGAAATAATTAACTGAAGCAAGACACTGGAATTAAAGGAGGCTGGGGAATGCTTCTTATAAGATGATATTTTAGTTGGGACTTAAAGAAAGTTAGGGAAATCAGGAGTCAGAGCAAAGGAGGGAAACTGTTCTAGGTATGGAGGATAGTCAAAGAAAATGCCTGACAGAGAAAATGCCAGAAGTCTAGAAAGAGAGTGTCTTGTTCATGGAACATGGAAATGTGTATGTTAGGGAGTAAGATATAAGCTGAATGAAAATGGAAGAAGGAGCTAATTGTTTCTCCAAACTCATTTGTTATTCAGTGGAATGGATGAAGAACATCATATTTCCCTGATCTTGACAAGATAGCCTTTTTGTAAACCCCATGTGAGAATGAGTTCCCCAAGTGGCACATCTATCTAAGACTTTCTTAGACTCAGAAAGATTTTTTTAACAGTCAATTAAAACAATGTGTTTTTGAGACAGCATTTGGATACCATTCAAGTAAGATTTTATGTACAAAGATAAAATGAAGGTTGGTTTTGTATCAAATTACTTCTTTATCTTAAATAATGGATACATTACACAACAATTTGATTCATTTTAAAATAAACAAAAACATCTTTTGTTGGGTCTAAGAAACTTTGCTTTAGATGTAATTTGGTTACTGGTATGTGGGACAAAACATCCTTTTTGCCCCCATGAAAAAAGCAGAGACTTCTCTTAGTAAAGACAGGAAGAATTTATGATACAGTCTTGTAAGAAGGTGACATCATCACAACCAAAATCAATCTGGTAGAAGAGGTCAAGATACAGAAAGCAAAAAGCTGGTTTATATGCTCTAAATTCCCCCTAGTGCTTTCCCCCTTTGCCCTGTCCCATTCCCATTAATTAGGAACTCAGGCTCACAATCTTAAAACCACAAAAATGTGCTGGCATTGCAGGTAAAATGTCAATAATATCAAAAAGCAGAAGGTATATCTCTAGAAGATATGGAAACAGACAAATATGTCATCAGTATCATAACAGATAAATGTCAAATACAATAATAGTGAAATTATAGATAGGAAAGCAGATGAAGAACATCGACTTTGTCAATGCAGATGTGAAAGCAGATAATACCTCATGAATAATGGGGATGTTGGGGACTTTGGGTCATGATGACCTTCCTACCTGCAACAGGAACATAGAAGATATCTTATGAGTCATGGGGATTTTGGAACATGATGACCAGTCTCTAGGTCTTGTAGAAATCTTTCTAAATTTGTATTTGTACAGGTCAAGGGGAAACTATGTCTGTAGCCAAGTTTGAGGAACATGTACTTTCCCCTCCTACATATTAGCTAAGCTCAGCAAAACCTTTAACTTATGACCAGGGAAGTAGGGCAAGGGTGTCAGGTGCTAGTCCTTTGGCACTTTACTAAAATTCTGTTCAGATTTCTGAGATGCTACCTGAGAAGTTTTCACCTGCCCATATACTGGGATAAAAATAAAGAAAGTCAATTTTCTCCAAAATAGCTTGGTATCAGTGACTGACACTGAGGAGATCATGGAGATATGAAAGAAGCAGGACACACTTGGGAACTTGGATCTGCTTCTATGCCATTTTTATTCTTTCTAGCAAAAGTTTCTGACAATTATATTTGCTTTTATAATTATCAATATCTATGTTAACATTGACATTTCTGTTAACAGTGTAGAGCAGTTCCCCTAAATCTCCCTGAGCCATTGTAGAAAACCCTGATCTTAAATATGGTGAGATTTTAGAATTAGAACTGGAAGGGACTTCAGGTCATGTAGCTCAACTTGCTGATGATTAAACTAAATTTACCAAAGAAGATAAGTTGTTTATTCAGCATCACACAGGTGACAAGTATCAGAGCTGGGATTTGAATCCAGTTATTGAGAGTCCCTCTGTTTTTTGTTGTACTGTTCATAATCTGTGTCAGTTATCTCTTCAATCAGTCAGATCTGTCCGGTATTGATTGTTATTTTTGTTGCATTCCTAACTAGGCTGTAAATTTTGGTCAGTTAGGAGTTGATTCTACATTTCTCTTGGACAATTCATTCAGAACCTAGCCAAGTACTCTTACTCTCTCTCTGTCTCTCTGTCTCTCTCCCTTCCTCACTCCCTCCCTCTCTCTGTCTCTGTCTGTCTCTGTCTGTCTCTCCCTCTCTCCATATACTGGGGATGGGAAAAGCAAGGAACACTTTAACTACGTACTTTCTTAGACCAAGCTTCTTTATATAT
>CM053599.1:57949817-57970410 GCA_028646575.1 Pseudocheirus occidentalis | reverse complement strand
CATATATATATACATACATATTTCTATTATATTTCTTTAAAGAAAATTTTAATATGTATTAGTAAACACTACCCAAGAAGCTGTATTCAAATGCATTTTACATATTTGTAAGTCAATTCAGTGATTAGCATTGGTAGAAATATTCAGCATGTCTTTCTTCAGGAGAAAAGGCTAAAACTGGCTTATATCTTCCTATTCCATAAAGCACAGTTTATTCATTTTTTGAACACAAAATATCTAACCATGGATGCTAAGTGTGTTCCCTGCTGTGTTCCAACCTATTTCTTTTCTAACAGAGTGCTACTTTGGAGATATTATCATTATTTATCTACAGAATTGTCCTTTGCTTTATGCACAGATACATTCCTGGCAAAGTTGACTTGACTTGAAATTGAGTGCTGTATTACAAGTCTCCCAAAACACTGACTTGTCAAGTGCTCTTCAGAAAAAATGACAAAGCAAGGTAGTAGCTATGTATGGGTCAATTTCAGTGTTCTTTGTCCTGAAGAGGGACTTCTGTTATTAATTTCAGTTTCAAGATT
Organism: Pseudocheirus occidentalis; assembly: GCA_028646575.1. Lineage (NCBI taxonomy): Eukaryota > Metazoa > Chordata > Mammalia > Diprotodontia > Pseudocheiridae > Pseudocheirus > Pseudocheirus occidentalis. Next base: position 57,969,868 of record CM053599.1, on the reverse strand, counting down.
GATTCCCTGATTCTCAGTATTTTGTAAGTTTCTTTACTTTTAAATCTCTCCTTTGTCTTCTTTTATCTCATTGTTTCAAGCTCTAGAAATCTGCAAATTTAGTCTTTTTTTCCTACCACATTCAAATTATTCAATGATAACTTAATTTTTCAGGAAAGAGTATACTTCAGTCTGAGAATTCAAGTTTGGGGCTTCAGATAATACAAAACAAATGAGTTTTCTTTTATATATGTCAATTTTTTTACTTTGATATTTGACATTTTGAATTTACTTTTTAAAAGGGACACTTAAAAATTGTGATTTCCTTGGCATAGGGGATATTGGGAACTCTTTTCTCTAATACAGATTAAATCAAAACCAATTTAGGAGATAAGTCCTAGGGAACTGCCTGAGGCATGTTGAGCTTAAGTGACTGGTCCAGAGTCATAAAGCTACTGAAAGTCAGAAGCAGGATACTTTATCCTGTTTCTATCTTTAAAAAGGAATATTCTACTTTTAAATTGCTTTCCGTCTCCTGTCAGAGCTGCCAAAAAACTTAAACTGAGCAGCATTATTGTGTGATCATCTAGACTGATCAATGTTATTTTCAATAATGTAACTTCTACTTTACAATGATAAAATGTTTTTTGACCCATTTTTAGCACATGGTAGTTGGACCACAAATATTACTGTCCAGGCAACTGATGTCAATTTCTTGGTCCACCAGCTTCCCCCTCTTTTGCTTGTGAGACATGTTCTTGCAGAATGCTTAGGGAGTTACGATAGCAAACTTTTAGTTTTTAAAATTATTTTGATGCCTTTTTTTATTATATTGCATTAATTTGCCCAAATATCAACCCTGTACCAATGGTAAGAAGTAATGCAAAACTGCAAAGTGAGCACACTACTGGTGGTGTGCACACCATGCTATTCTAATAGTTTCACATTTTGACACTGAGAATAGAGAAAGATATTACATCATCTGACCATAAATATTTTTGATTATGTTACAAAGACTTGTCTGAGGGAATGAATATGATATAATATTCCAACTTCTGCATGAAATTTTGGCAAAACACTTTTTCAACTATAGATAAACCAAAGGTCAAAAGGATTTTTTCATTATATAACATAGACATGACTGCCAAGAGGAACTTTGTTATAAAGATATTGTCCTATTGTTTCATTTGCCTTTCAAATCTCTGGCACTTTTTGTGAGCTAAAATAGTGTAACTGAGCAATTCCATATTATTCCTCACCAAAGTGATGCCAGACACATCTTTCTTTCAGTTTGATTGTAATGTGATAGAACTTCTTCGCTGAGAAATTGCATTAATAGACAATAAGAACATAATGTAAAGCTCAGTTATTTTTAACTTTCTCTTGACAAGTCTTTCAGCAGGAGAGAATATATTAAGAAGTCATGACTCCAAATGAAGTCCCTTGGGAAATTCATTAAAGTGCTTTCCTTTTCTTAGTGATATATACAATTTAGTATTATGACACCATGATAAAGTGGGTGTGCTGGCAGGAAATAGCAAATGAAAAGTGAATAAATGTGGAAGGAAAATGACTAATGGTAGACTGAGGAAATGCATCTGGCCTGAATTTAAAGGAAAAAAAAGAAATCCAACTTAACTTTGTCTACTTTAGGATCAACCACATGTGAACCTGTTATTGCACTGCAATCATCTGAGATACACAGTGTGTGATAATGTATTTAGGTATGTCCTTGCTATACAAAATTCTAATTGTTAGCCTCTTGTTTATTGCTCTGTCTTTTGTTCAGTTATTCAGTCATGTCTGACTTTTCAGGACCCTATGAACCATTGTACCCCAATACTATATGTGGGGATTTTTTGGCAAGGATACTGGAGAGGTGACCACCTACCTCCTCAATTTCACCAATTACTCCAAGGAACTGTAGGATAAACAATGGCCACATTCTGGTAAAATTGTCTCTGCAGATGGGCTACACCATGTTGAGAATAATTAATAAGCCTCAAACCCTTTGTTGAGTCGGAAGGATGTCTGCCCTAAGAAGGGTGGGTGAGGTCAATTTGTTCTAGCGGTCATTAAAGTGACTGAAGCAGGTGCTGTGGAGTGCTTAGAGCTTGCTCAGACATTGAAGATGCCAAGATCATCCACTGTATCCCAGGTCATGATAAGTTATCTTGGCTTTTGTCTTGTAACTAGACTTCAATGACTCAGGAAGAGGGAGTGAAGCTGAAGACTCTGTGTAACTTTGCCTCAATTAAATTCAATTCACAAGCAATTCAAGACAACACCTCATGATGTCATTGGTCCCCTTTGAAAATGAAAGATAAATATAAGCAACCGCAGTGGTTTACTATTTCCCTTTCTAGTAGATTAAGGCAAACACAGCTTACATGACTTTCCCAGGGTCACACAACAGCTAAGTATCCGAGTTTGGATCTGAACTCAGGTCTTCCTGACTCTAGGTCCAAAGTTCTAACCTGTGAGCCACTGCTGTGTTTCATAACATATAATCTAATCCAGGATATGGAGCATGGCAGAGAGGACAGAGGATTGTCCTTGTGGCCAGAAAAAACCTGGGTTTAATTTTCTATTACTGATATATGCTGGCTATATGACCATATAATGTATTTAACCCCTCAGCTTTTTTTTTTGAGATCTTTGGAAAAGGAAGTTTGGAAATTTCAACAGCAGGATTCCATTCACTGATGAGATCACACACAAGTACAAATGTTCTCTCTCTCTCTCTCTCTTAAAAAAAAAAATCAAACCAGGTTGTCTTCCATGTCAATTTCTCCTACTTCAAGTAAGGGAATATTTTTTGTAAAGTTCATATGAAATGTGATTTGACACAGCAAAAGAAAGGGCTATTGGTCCTAAGATATTTACCAAATCATTAAGTCATGCGTGAAATTCTACCCTTTGTTGTCAGTAAAGGTATCCATGTCTTCAAGATGTCTCATTAAATATGAATACTCCAGTTTAAAGTTTAAGATCGTAATATCTAAACTCTTACTTGAACTTTAAGAACCTTAGCTACTACCTTATCTCTACTTCCATTCCTCAGTTATTGGTCATGTTTTGTTGTCAATATAATTAGTCTGTATAGAAGACCTCTATTCTTCTTGTTGACATGAATGTATATTTTACAGCCTTCAAGTCAGGGATCAGCAAACTTAAAATAAAGAACCAAATGCTAAAGATTTCAGGCCTTTGCGCCAAGTGTCATTTAAAGGATATTATATAGGTACTTGTAAAATTAGAGAGAAAGGAAAGGGGAGGGAAGGAAAGGGAAGGGAGAAGGGGGTAGGGAAGGGAAAAGGGGGATGGAAGGGGAAGGAAGTAAAGGGATTGGATGGGATAAGAAGAAAAGAGAAGGGAAAAGAAAAATTGTAGAGGAAGGCAGCAAGGGAGGAGGGATGGGAAGGAGGAAAGTAAGAACTTGAGAAATATAAGGAACTTTGCCCATACACATACATTTTCATGTATCTTATTAATTTCAAAATTTTATTATTATTGTTATTAATAATAGTAACAGTGTCCCTTTTGCAGTACAAGACTGCTAATGTGAAGAATGGAGTTCTGTTTTCTTTTTTTAGATAACATTGTGCTTGATTGGAGTTTCTAGTTCTTGTTCTTTATCATCAAAATCAACTGTAAATGTTCTTCTGTTAATCCTAACTTGAAATGACATTTCACATATTTAATCTTTGAAATTATCTTTTCACAAAGAGAGGTACTGTCAAATCCTGATATCAGTCCAAGAGCATATGATTTTAATTGAACATATTCATCACTTTGGAAAGCATTTATAGAATTTTATTAGATTATTCAGTTGATACTTGCCTTTTAGTGTTCCATTACATTACAGAGTAATCACTTCCAACTGAAGGATGAGTTGAAACTATTCAATTATAGAGAGTTCAATGGGTTTTTTAAATGTAAGCATTTCTTTTGCATTTATATCAAGATCTAAAATGTTTCTGCTGGAACTGTAGTTTGAGCTCAGAAAATATGTCCACTAAAAATCTGTGTGTAAATGTAAATGCTTCTTGTTTTAATTTTTGATAGTCTGAGAAGTATATAAAGCATCTGGCTATGTTAATTATCATAGAATTAACTTTCCTAAAAATATAATTTTGCATACAATCACTGATTTGTCTTATAATTTTAGACTTAATTCAATGAAAAACATTATTAAGTCTGCATTGAAAGCTCATTTTTTAAATAGAGTTTGATAATAATGAGTGAGGGCAGCTATTTTTTAAAGAAATATTTAAATTTTGACTCAGTTTTTAAAAAATCATAAAACCTCACCACTCCTCTTCTTTTCTTGACTTTAAACAATTGGTGTGCACTGGTAATTTAAAAAACAACTAAATAAAACATCATGGTATAACATTATAGCTGGGCACATGAAAAACTGTCACTGTAAAGATTGAATTGCCTCTCTTTATACACAGAGCAGCTTTACAAAAAGTAGTTGTAGTTCCAACTACTCAATTCTGATGCTGCAGCACTAAAGGAATCATAAATCACATGTAGATGAAGGGGCATGTGTATTTTCTAATAAAATTTTGTTAATGAACAATAAAATTTGAATTTCATATAATTTTAAGTGTCATGAAATATTTTCTTCTTTTGATTTTTTTTAGCCATTTAAAAATTTTAAAACCATCCTTAGCTTCCAGATTATATGCTCAGAACTCTGGCTATATTTGGCCCATAGGCCTTGGTTTGCTAACTGCTGCTCCAGATCATGATTCCATCAGTCCATCAAAAAGTATTTATCAAGCATGTAGTAAGTACCGGCTCATACATGCTCAAACTTGGGTTGAGGTCTCTTGTTCACCTCATTCCGTTATCACTCTACTATCCTTGGAAAATCAAAATACATACTCTGATAACCTAACTACTATTATCTCCTCCTCGTCGTCGTCGTCGTCTTCTTCTTCTTCTTCTTCTTCTTCTTCTTCTTCCTTTCCTCTCCCTCTCCCTCTCTCTCTTATATATTGTAGCACAGAAAAAGAGGATTGCATATGAAACTACAGCTCTCTGTTACACAAAGACTTCTTTTCTTTTAACAGGTATAATAAATTTAGCCTGTCTGTCTTAAAGGTGTCTGTCCTGCTTGTTTGGGATTCTTGATATAATTTCCTCTCTTTTATGAATAAAAATAGATGCAACAATTACCCATTTTCTTTTCCTTTTTCCATTTTTTTCTTTTTCCTCCCTCCCATCCTCCCTTATTTCCTTCCTTCCCTCCCTCCCCCTCCCTCCCATCCTCCCTTTCTCCCTTCCTTCCTTCCTTCCTTCCTTCCTTCCTTCCCTCCTTCCCTTCCTCCTTCCTTCTGATTTATTCTGATCCATATTTGTCCTCTCAGTCCTCCATGATGTGGACTAAACCCTTGTAACAAATACATTGTTAAAAAAGAAGTTATCTCTGTCTTAAAATATGTGTTTAGTTCTAAATCTTGAGTCATCAGGTAATCAAGCAATCAATAAATTTATTAAGTGCCTACTATATCTCAGTCACTGTGCTAATCACTGGGGATACACATAAGAAAAAAAATCTCTTGACTTCAAGGAGTTTATAATCCAATGAATGAAGAGAATATACAAAAGGAAGCTGAAATGTGTGTTTGGGAAAGGTCCTCAGTGAGGGTGGCATGGTGGAGTCACAATGTGACCTTGAACAAATCACTTAACCCTGTTTGCCTCAATTTCCTTATTTGCAAAATGAACTGGCAAAGGAAGTGGCAAATCACTCTAGTATCTTTGCCAAGAAAACCATAAATGGAGAGTCAGACATCACTGAAAAATGACTGAACACCACCTTTTGCTACATCTGATCCAAGAACCACTTTCTACATCTCATCCTTTGTCTCAATACCCCTTATTCTTTGTCTAATATCCTAGCTTATTGCTCAATTCACTTATACCTTTGGACTTTAAAACCAACAAACTTTGGATCACAGACTTTCTTTACTTTGTAGCAAGGATAATTCAATCTATAACAGAGAATTTCTTAGGCAATGGAAGATCCTGTGATCAACACCCTGGTGTAGGCTGAGAAACATAACAAAACAATGCAATATATGGTATCCAGTATTCATAATGGGACTCTACCCTTAAACAGATGTTAAAAATCTCTTTTTCCAAAGATAATGCTCTTCTAAAATTATACTCTTTGAAATTCATCTTTATAATGTGATGCTATAATTAGATTTACATAGAAATATGGTCGGGACCTTTGATAGGGAACTTCAAAAGGAAGATACTTCCTCTAGGAATCCATAGCAGCATCTGTTATACCATGTAAATCCACAAGGAAAGCTTTTAATGTGTAGAGAGTTTAAATGCTTTCCTAAGGATCCTGTGTCCAGGATGTCAGAGGCAAAACAAATCCCCACCTTTGTGGCTTCAAGAGCAGATCTCTATCCACTATACTATGTGGTCTTGATAGGCTGACAAACAAATAAAATTGGGATAAGAATATCATATACATCCTGGTTTGTTCTGATATTATAAATTTTGGGACCTGAGTAAAGTCAGTTTAGCTCTCTAGGTCTCAGATTGTCTGGTCATCAAATGAGAGGGTTTGAGATTCAGTTCAATTTAACAATAATTTGTTAAGTGTGTGTCATACAGACAAGGACCTGTGGTAGGCCTTGGGGATGCAAAGATGAAAATGAAATATATCCTGCTGTCAAGGAAGTTACTTGCTACTGGGGACGTGGTCCCTATGGTCCTTGTCATATCTAAAAATTTTGTGTTCCTATGATTGCTAACATTCTTTTCAAATTGAAATTCTATGGTCCTATGAATTTCATATACAAAGCAGTTTAAAGAATGAATCACTACTGAAATTGAATTTCCCCATTCATTTCTAGTCTATCCACCAAAAACATATCAGTTTTCATGCCTTGAAATTTTTTCTGACTCTTATCACTTCATTATTGTGAATTCCATTGAATCTCTATCAGAAAGAGCTCCTCTATTCATACTGAAACTTTGAGTAGGGGAGCTCCTTACAAGTATTCTAAGAAGTATATCACATATCTTTTGAAGCCAAGGTCACCTGTGGTCCATGATAAGGTCACAGACTCTAAGGTCTTTTGTTATACTTCCCTTCCCTGATCCATAGCCTTTGATCCAGTGACATTGGGTTTCTTGATGTTTCTCTAAAGAGACATAACATCTCTTGACTCTGGACAATTTCATTAACTGTTCCCCGTGCTAGGAATACCCTCTTTCTCTCCTCATCTCTGCCTCTGGCTTCCCTGGCTTTAAGTTCTAGCTAAAGTCATACCTTCTATAAGAAGGCTTTCCCAATCCTTGCTAATTTTTGTGCCTTCTCTATGTTCATTATTTCCCATTTATCCAATATATAGTATGCATAGTTGTTTGCAAGTTGTCTCTCTCATTAAATTGTGAGTTCTTCTAGGACAGGGACTACATTTTGCTTTGTAGTAGGTACTTAGTAAATACTTAGCAACTAACTGAAAGTGAAAAGAGACAATAGAGGCCTTTGAGATATTCCCAAGCCCTAAACTATGATGGATGACTCATTTGTCAGTCTTGTTATGAAAATGTCTTCAGGACACTCATTAAGGCTTTTTGATATCTTCTATAGGAGTACAAAGGGACATTGACCATAGATGTTTTTAATTAAATATAATAAGAAAATTAATTTTACACAAATACTATTATCTTGGCAATGGGGTTAAACTGAATGAAGGCATGGGATAAGACAATTAACATCTTGGGCTACTTCCCTGGTGGTCTAAGAGAGATGCATTTTATTTTCATTTCCTTACGAACCTTTGTTTCTTAGTGAATATGACAATATTCTAAGAATCAAACACATGTTTTCTAATATCTAGGGTGATATAGAACAGGGAGGAAAATAAAAGAGAAAAGGTTGATGATGAAGTGAAATTAGAGTTATTGTTAACAGATAAAGTTTGCCAAGAATCCAGCAGAAGGTGGGCTGACTGCAAAATATACCTTAATGACCTAAAAGATCAATGAGTATGTGAAGCAGAGACCTTTGGGGAGGGATGGTGTAGGCAAAGATAGGATTTCATGATGTCTGTGAGCCTCAAAGCAAAACAGAAGTATAAGGAGTTCTGCATGGTCTCTAGAGATTTGAGACCCATTGTGAGCCAAAAGTATTCCCTTTTTCTATGACTCATTGAATAATATAGGCCAATTTAAACTTTTTAGGAGTGTTTTTGAAAGTCTCTCCTGTCCTCTTTTCTCCCCATATCCGCTCCTCTCCTCTGTCCTCTCCTTTTCCATCCCTGTCTCTCTGTCTCTGTCTGTATCTCTGTCTCTCTGTCCGTCTGCCTATCTGTCTGTCTTTCCTTTTGACTCTAGGACTCTAGGGCTTTAAAACACATGAAAAAGGAAGGCTATGAATATAATATCAGTTTTTGAGCTAGCCAGTTGAAATGAAGTGAACTGGAAATAGAGACTGGACATTCCTCTCTTGGGGATGTTGAGAGGATATTTATGCTACAGTTAAGGTTAGACACTCCCGACTCTGAGATATGACTCAGTATTTTTTATCTTACTATTCCAACACAGTTTTAAGGAATGAGATTATTTTACTTCAGAAACCAAGAGGAGCAGAAAGTCTAATAAACAAGTATTTGTTTTATGTCTTTAATGAAACATTGAGAACTTAGTACCTAAATAATCCTGTACTGTGCTTGGATTTGAAGGTAGAATATCAAGTAGAATTCAAACATATAATCTTCATTCCATCTGTCTGTCTTATTCTCTCATTTCTTCTATCCTTTCTTTTTAACTTTTCTCCTTCTTTTGCTCTTTCTCTCTCCTTTCTCTCCTCCCTCCCTTAAAAACAAAGTCCCCAATACATTTATGATTGATCAGGAACATCAAGCACATCTTTTATGTTTTAAAAAAGCAATACATAAGAGTGTGACCCACATCCCTTACTTTTCCCCTGCCTTCCTTCTTCCTCTCCTTCTTGTCTCCTTGCCTTCCTCCTTTCATTTCTTACTCCTCCCCTCCCCTTCTCTTTCTCTTTCTTTCCAACTTTTTTTTAAACACCGTGTGATTGAGCGAGAACTTCCAGCACATCTATTCATGTTATCCTGAGTATGCTTCAAAAAGCAACATGAAATAATATGAGGGACAATTGTAGCTATTCAGAGGAGGAAATGACATTAGACAAGTTGACAGATGGAAGTTGGCATCATTTGGGGGTGTTAGTGGCTTTGTATTTTGTCAGTCCACATCCTTCTTTTTATTCCTCATACCACAAAGATGCTGAAACCTCAGTAAATACATTTTAATATGTAAACTCTAATAAAGAGAAATGGCTTTAGAGAGACTTAATGATATTTAAACTAATTATTTAGAAGTGCAAATTTCCACATTTATCCAAGATCATCAAGCCTCCAGGAATGACTGATTGGGCTACTCTATGTGGAATATCATTTAAAGGCAATAACTTGCAAATATTCAATAAAGTATGGCCTTATTCCATTGCAATCTATGATTAAAATGCCAATTTTATTTCAGCAATCTATGGAAATTTACATTTAGAATGAACAAATTAAGTTTTTATTATTGCCTGGAGTATTTATTGTTCTCTTTTATGTGTGGGCATTTTTATGGGAACAAGGAAAATAATGTTACACCGGAAATGGGTAAGGAACTCCACTGGTATAATCCAGTATTAATAGTCCATGTTTCAGGGGTACCTCAGGTGACCTGCAGATAGTCATTGAACTCACAGTAGCCCAATCTTCAGGATAGTTGCTTTAGCCAAATGAGTACCAGTGGTATGATGCATACTTTTAAAATATCTGTATCTGTCATTTATAGTGGTATAAAAGCACAATCACAGAAATGATGTTTGTGTGCAGTCCAGACCACTAGCAAGAGGATAAAAAAATCAGCTGAGAGACCCCCTGAGGACCTCTATCTTCTTACTTATGGATACTCTGCTAGTGGCACCAGCTGGGACAACTCATTAAGCTCCCATGATGGAGCCTAGTTTCACTGTTATTATCAGGCTTGTGATAAAGCCCCCTTCATTACATAAAAGAGCTTCTAAAGAAAAGATTTCATGCCCCATTCTTTGTGTGCATTCTATTGCAATCATAAATCTGACTGCAGAACACAAGATGTTTTTCAAACTCAAACCATTCATCCTTTGTATACTGTGCATGGTTTGAGAGCATGCTTTCAATATTTAAATTGTCTTTCCCTCCACTCATTCCTCTTCTCTTGAAAGAATAATAGCTCCAGATTATATACAGCTTTACAGCTTACAGAGCATTCTCCTACCCACACCCTCAAGAGGTTGATACTACAAGCACAGTATTTTAATCTCCATTTTATAGATGATAAAACTGAGTTTTCAAGACCTACAGCAGTTTGGCAAAGGCCTAATGTGTTGCCACAGGGGTTTAAACTTTTGACTCTAAGTACAATGGAACTTCCCCATTACCATGCTGCTTTTCATGAGGATGGAGTTTCTGATGTAACATAAGCTCCCTATTAAAAAAAATAGGATGGGGCAGAAACATGACACAAGAAAATAATAAATCTGAAACTGAAATGGTTTTTTGGAGATGATATTTTGTCTGCTAGATGAAGAGAAATGCAAGGGATAACATAATGATCTGTTTTCTTCCTTAAAAAGGCACATGACTTCCAGTGGTCACCAAAAAATAAAAACAAATTAAAAAGGAAACAAAAATAAAAGCCAAGTAACAAAAAGGCAACATGAGTGCTCTACTTATTAGGAACTGGCTGAAGAAATTGTGCAATATGAATATAGTGGAGTACTTTTGCTTTGTAAGAAACAATATTATCTGAGAAATGAAGGGTAGGAACGGGACAAAATGTCCTCTACTAGTGAAATCCATTACTTTCTCTGCAATCTTCTAGGACTGCATTAGAACACAGAGAGGTTAAGAGAATCACCTAAAATGTCACAGAGAAATTTAAAATAAGGTGAATGAAAGTATGTTAAAAGAAACCCTGACTCAGTTTACATATAAGCACTAGTTCTAGTCCTAGAGAACACTTGATGAGATATTTCCCTTCTTCACAGTGGAATCATACGTAGTCTGTCAGATTAAGATGTTTTATTGCTTTGTTTTGCTTGATAAGTTTTCTTTGCTATAAGAAAGATTCAGTGGGAGTAGGGGAAGCTTTTTTTGAGAGGGGAATGATTGTTGTTTGAAAACAAAGAGCATCAATGAAAAGCAAAAAAATAATAAAATCATGCATATAGCAATATAAGGCTTGCAATGCACTTTGTTTCATTAATATATTTTTCACTTATTTCATCAAATATTTCCCAAGTACACGTAAAAACAACAATGGTTTCCCTTTGCCCCTCCACTATTGATTGTAAATTGGAAGTCTTGAAAACATTTCTATGTTAGCCATGTTGCAAAAGAAAACAGACAAAAAAATAAGAAAAAGTACCCTCCAATCTGAATTCAGAGTTCATTGGTTCTCCTACTGGAAGTGGATAACACTTTTCATCATGAGTTCTTTTGTTATTGTCTTGAATCATTGTCTGTTGATTGTGATTGCAAAGTTGCTGTTACTGCATATAATATACTCTTGTCTCTGCTCACTGTATTTTGCATGATGTCATATGAATCATCCCAGGTTTTTCTGAAACCATCCTGCTTGTCATTTCTTATGGCACAATAGTATTCCATCATAATTTGTTCAGTCATTCCCCAACTGATTTACTTCTCCTTGATTTATTGTTTTTTGTCATCCCAGAAAGCACTGTTACAAATGCTTTCGTCCAGGTTGGTCCTTTTCCCTTTTTTCTGATCTCTTTTGGATACAGACCTAGTTGTACTATTGGTGAGTCAAAAGGCACACACAGTTTTACAGTCTTTCGGCATAGTTCAAATTGTTGTCCAAAATGTTTAGACTGCTTCACAACTCTATACAAATTGCATTATTTTTTTTTTATTTTTGGAGGGCAATTGGGGTTAAGTGACTTGCCCAAAGTAGTATGCTAATTTTTGAAGTGTCTGAGGTTGGATTTGAACTCATATCCTCCTGACTCCAGGGCCGGTACTCTATTCACTGCACCATCTAGACATCCCATCAAAGTGCATCATTGTACTTATTTTTCCACATCTCTGCCAGAATTTGTCCTTTTCCTTTTTTGTCATGTTAGCCAATCTGATAGGTGTGAGGTGGTGGCACCTCAGAACTGCTTTCATTTGCATTAGTAAAGATTTACAGCACGTTTTCATGAAAATATTGATAGTTTTGTTCTTTTGCAAATTACATGTTCATATTGTTTGACCATTTGGCACCTGAGGAAAGGCTCTTAGATTTATATATTTGGCTCAGTTCGATTTATATAATTGAGAAATTAGGCCTTTATCAGAGAAGCTTGCAATGAAAAGTTATTCCTAGTGTCCTGTTTTCAATTGAATTTTGTCTGCATTTGTTTTGTTAATGAAAAAGCCTTTTTTCTTATAATCAAAATTATCTCTTTTACTTCCAGTGTTCATCTCTATCTCATGTTTGGTCATAAACTCTTTCCTTATTCATAGATCTCATAGGTAGATTTTTCTATTCTCCTCTAAGGTACTTGTGATATGACCCTTTATGTCTAAATTGTGTATTCATTTTTACCTTTTCTTGGTATATGGTGTAGGATGTTGCTCTATGCTGAGTTTCTGTGAAACTGACTTCTAATTTTCCTAGCAATCATTGTCTGATGGTGAGATTTTACCCCAAAAGCTTGGATCTCTGGGTTTATCAAACACTAGATTTCTATGGTCATTTATTAAGGTATATTAGGTACCTAATTTATTCCACTGATCCACCACTCTATTTTTCAATAAGGACCAGATTATTTTGATGATCATTGCTTTTTAATAGAGTTTGGGTTCTGGTATGGCTTTGCCACCTTCCTTCACATTTTTTTTCATTGATTCATTTTATATTCTTGACTTTGTGTTTTGATTATTGACAGTCATGATTACTAGATATGCATTTCCCTCCATCCTATTTCCTTGTGATTATCCTTTTCTCTCTTTGTCCTGAATGTTCTCTAAAGTCTCTTTTGAGTCTGACCATTCAGCTGAATGCTTTCTCTACTTCATCTCTCAGAAACATTTCATTTTTGTAATTATTTAGTGATTTGGAGCATTTTCTATGATTATTGGTATCTTTGATTTCCTGTTTTCCTTTTAATTTTGACTGCAGCTGTTTTTGTTTCTGCAAAACATTTTTAATTTCACGTAATCAAAATGATCCATTTTACCTCCTGCTATCTCTTCTATCTCTTGTTTGGTCTTTCATTCTTCCCTTATCCATAGATGTGACAAATAAAGTTTTCTATGTTCCATTGATTTGACTATATCACCCTTTATGTCTAAATTATGTCCGAAGTTTGAACTTATTTTGATATACAGTGTGATATTTTCTTCTCTGCCTCATTTCTGACAAATCTATTTCCAGTTTTCCAAGCATATTTTAAATGGTAAGTTCTTGCATCCAAAATTTATATTTATGTTTATCATACTGTAGATCCCTATGGATATTTACTCCTGTATATTGTATACCTAATCTATTCCACTGATTAATTCTTCTATTCACATTCAGTAACAGATTGTTTTGGCTATTACTAATTTGTTGTATAGTTTGAAATCAGGTCCTGCTAGACCATCTTCCTTCATTTTTCTTTCCATTGATTCTCTCGATCTTCTTAACTTTTGTTGTTCCAAATGCATTTTGTTTTTTTCTAGATATATAAAATAATTCTCTGATAGTTGATTAAGATTGACATTCCATATTTATTCTTGACTTTAGGTATTTATTCTCATAGCCTCCTGGTCTCCAAATCTCTTTTTCCTTCCCTGCTACATTTCTAAATCCTCAAATGAATAGCTAAGGGCATCCTTTGACTTCTGATATGTTGAATCTCTGAAATGATCAACAAGCTTTTTATAAGGTATGTGTCAGGAACTCCTAGGTGCTGGGGACATGAACACAAAGAATGAACAACTTCTCACAAGAAGCTGAAGTTGTAATGAAGGAGACAAGTACATATAAATCTATATATACCAAATAAATGTAAAGAAAATAAATTCCAAAAAACCAAGTTTTGTCAAATACATGGTAGTTTTGGAGTGATGGCACTAGTTGTTGAGGGAACCAGAAAAGACTTCACTTAGTAGGTGGTGTTTGAATTGCTTCATGAAATAAGTGTGATATTCTTAATCTCACCATTCACAGAGTTATGGAATTATAGATTTAGAAGGGACATTAGAAGACATTTATTCAAATCCATTCCTCCAAAGAATGTCCACTGTGATATATCTTCTCTGAACTCCCAAAGAATTTGTTGACTATCTCATTTTCTCCTGGCACTTCATGACATATTGCCATTTTCATTTAATTGGTTCATGTGTATGTCTTTGGATACAATACCCTCCTAGATTTTTGGAAAGTTGCCATTAAGTACGTATTCAATGAGGTTAATTCTTAAATAACTTATATGTTATATTATGCATTTTTCATTATTTAGAATAAGACCTAATGTGTAATGTTGAAGCTTTAGTTCTCTGTCTTCTTAGGGATTTTTCCTTGGGCATCTGTATAACCAAGGTATTTCTGCATAGTGTCTGGAGTTTTCCTTGGTTTGCTTAGGACAGATTGATTTTCTTGAGTCAAGTTCTGCAACCCAGTGCTAGGAGAAGAGCCTTCACAGTCCTAAGTATAGTAGACAAGATAAGATCTCTACTTCTGGGAATTCCAGACCTGCTCTGGGAATGAAGAAATGTAGGATGGAAAGAAGGAAGAAAGAAGGAAGAAAGACAGAAAGAAAGGAAGGAAGAAAAAGAAAGAAAGAAGGAAGGAAGGAAGGAAGGAAGGAAAGAAGGAAGGAAGGAAGGAAGGAAGGAAGGAAGGAAGGAAGGAAGGAAGGAAGGAAGGAAGGAAGGAAGGAAGGAAGGAAAGGAGGAATGGAGGGAGAGGCAGAAACAAAAAGAGAGGTAGAAGCAATAATAGTCTAATTCATTTTTAATTTGTGTCCTATGTTTCATGCATTAAAATGGAATTTTAATTTCATGAAAATTGTCTTTCTTATCTAACTCAATATATTTTATTTAATATGTACAATATATTTTGTTCTTTTCCTTTCATCACAAGGGAGCCAGCTTGTAAGTGTGCTTCTAGGATGCCTGAGGGTAAAGATACATAAACAAAGATAGCTTTTTTATTTGTCAAATAAGGTACTTATAAGCCACAATTTAAAAAGTGCTCATTGATAAACTTTACAAAAAAAAATAAAGCAAAGTAGAATCAGCTATTGGTCTACTGGGGAAAAAAGAGAGGCATTTAATGTCCATGTGTTTCTTCTTTCCAAATTACAAGTCGTAAACCATTCTCTTTCATTGGTATTTGTAGGCTAAGTGGTTCTGGAGAGGGAGAGTAAAGTATAAAAAGCTCTTTAGAGTAAATGGTCCATAAAAGTAGGTTCATATGTAAAAACAAAACAAAATCAGACCACTCATTATGAGCAATAATATTTTACATTCATATAGATAGTTTATGAAGCACTTAATTTTATGTTATTTCTGTTTCCTTTGCAACCATAGATGATCTTACTAATGCACATATCTGATCAGGTCACCATTCCTTTTCTATAGACTTTGGTGACTCCCTATTATCTCCAGGACCAAATATAAAATCCAGGTTGACCTTTGAAGTCCTTTATTACCTGGCCCCTTCCTATCTTTTCAGTCTTCCTATACTTTACTCACATCCATATGTTCTATGATACAGCAACACTGACCTTGCTGTTCCTCAAAAAAGAAACTTCATCTCCCTTCTCTCAGAATTTTCACTGGCTATCCCCATGCCTGGAATTCTCTCCCTCCTCATCCTTGCCACTTGCCTTCCATGGTTTCCTTTGAGTTTCAGCTAACTCCCTCCTTCTGCAAGACCCATATCCTAGTTCCCTTTAACATCAATGCTTTCCCTCGGAGATTATCTCCAATTTATACTGCCTATCTTTATTTTTATCTATCTTTATGTATCTTTATCTTGTCTATAGAGAGTTGTTCACATGTCATCTTGCCTACTAAACTGCCTTATTTGAAGGCCATAGACTTTTTGTAATTCTTTGCATCCCTCATGTTTAATACATGCCTGGCACATGGTTGTTGTTGTTTGTCCTTCATTTTCTAAGAGGACCACTGACATTATGGGGTGATGTTGATTTGCATGTGAATTGGATTGATGTGAGGCAAAATAACACAAAGTCCTCAGCTTCATTCTCTCTTTCTCAGTCATTGAAGTTGAGTGGCAAGACAAAAGTCAATTTGACTGGTGATGACCTGGTATGCAGTTTATGACCCTGGTGTTTCCATTGCCTGATCAATCTCTAAGTACGCCATAGCACTTGCTTTAGCCAACTTAATGGCTGTTGGAACAAATTGTTCTCATTTGTCCATTCTACCAGGAGAAGTCTTCACATGCTTGAAGTAGAAACCTCCTAAATCACTGACAGATTTGAGGTTCATTGGTTACTTTCAAGCTTGTTTAAGACATCTGAAGAGGTGGTTTGCCCTAATCAGAACACATCTAGATTACTAAGTCCAGTTCTGAGTGATACATTTTAGAAGGGAGAATGAAAAATAAGCATATGGCCAGAGGAAGGTAGGAAAGATGGTGAATAGGCCAGAAAACATGCTTTTTCAGGATTTACTTTTTAAAAAAATCCATCAGGGGTGTTTATTTTGGAGAAGAAAGAACTTGGAGGATAGAATAGTAATTTTTCAGAATTGGAAAGCATGCCATGTTGAAGTCGGATTGGGTGCTTACTACTTGACCCTGGGAGGAAAGACTATGATAAATAAGAACAGTTAGTATGAAGACAATTTCAGTTCAATGGTCTTTTTTTAAGCCTTAGGATTTGAGAGGTTTCAAAAGTAGGTGGTGCTGAGGATTTTGGAAAAAAAGTGAGGTCTCTTTCATTAGGACATTCCTGGATCTAGATAACTACTTTTGGGGAATGCTGTCAACTAGACTAATGGTTTGGATAAGCATTGGACTAAATTGGACTAGACTGGCATAAAACCATTAAGATAACTTCCAACAAAAGTCTGAGATTTATGAGTGTTGGCACAAACAGAAAACAACATGCTTGGGATATTTGTAAGAAAAAATTAAACATTTCTTTTGATCTCTGATGTAGACAGAGCAATGGGATCTCTTATCCGAGAAAAGCAAGTAGTTGTTACAACAATGGCTATGACCATCTGCTTTGTCGTGCTTTTTCCTGAATTGGGTTGCCTTCTAATAGTTAATCACTGGGTGATTGGGGGATTTCTACACTGTTAGTCTATCAAGATATTGTGAAATGATTTTGGTTCCTATTTTTTGCCCATACTAGGAAGAAACATTAAATTAAAGGATATAAAGGATGATGCGTGATATGTGACAAGGGAAAACATCTTTCAAACTTCAAGTTTCTCCAGAAAACACAGATACTAGAGAAAAGGAAAAAAAACATCATATGAAGGTTTAACAGCTTGGACAAAATAAGATGAAATATTGTACGAAGCTTAATTTCATAACTGATTTCTGCCTTTTTTTTCTCTCTAGTGCCTACCACAATATCTTGGCCATATTAAAATAAGTGAAGAATTTGTGATATCATCACTGTTGCAAATTTCCTACACCAAAGCAGAATGCAATCAAACTCTAACATAGCAGATAAGTCCTAGGGCGTTGCCTGAGATACACTGTTAAAGTAACTTTCCAAAGGTCCTATAACTAATTAGGAAGTCATAGAGACAAGATTTAAACCTAGGTATTTTTGACTCCCGTATCCACATGCCACCCACCTCATCTTGCTGTTGGTAAGCCTTGGACCAAGCTATGCTTAATAAATGTTGATGAATTGGTTTGAATTGATTAAATTTTAAAAAACATTTAAATAATTAGTTTTCTTTCCATGACATATTTCCTAAACATTCTTTTGCTATTACCTTGTTTTTTCACCCTTTTAGAAATCAACTTTTTGTTGAGTGAATTATATGACATAAAATATTCACAACTTATTGGGGAGGATGCTCATTCTTTAAGATTTACTGTTTGTATCCTATAATACTATAGATATTGATATGAGCTTTCTTTGGAATTACATTTTAGTAAGTTAAGGACAATAAAATATCCGTGAACTACCTCAGCAGGAATGCACAGAAATTGATATAAACGTATTCCTTTCTTCAATCAGATCCCCATGGGGAAGGGGGTGGTGGTGAATCATAAATCTATGGCCCAGGAGTCAATTTTTCCTGAACCAGAGATTAATACCTGCCATGTGTTTTTGGCCATTGTGCTTTATAGCATAAAACTTTCCTGTCTCTACATTGTTACTTCTATTTTTTTTCATGGACTCTTTCAGATGGAGTTTCCACAAGAAATTCCATGATATTGAAGGCATTTCATTTCACTAGTAGTAGAAAGGAGATTAAAACCAGGCAACCGAAGGAGGCTAGGGTTTCTGTGTTCTCCTGTTCTCCCCTATGTTTTACATTTTATCTGCAAACTGCATTCAGACTGCTTTTGAATGTGCACTATCATAAACCAAAGCCTAGCAGGAAGACCATTAATAATGGACAAAATAAATAACAGTCTGCAGGAGAGAGATGTCTAATGAAATGCTAAAGAGGTCAGTATTACGCTTGATATTAGTAAACTCCTTAATTAATTATGTAATTGGGCAATAGACTTCATGTTACCATAATCTTCTAATGATAATTAATGAGCAATATGGAAACCAGGAGTAAACATAGAGAAATAATAGAACACATGGTCATATATGTTTTATACAATAAAAATCGTCCAGTAAAAAATGAAAATTAAAAGTTGTTTCATACCAGTGAGCAGCAATAAGCCATGTATATACACCTAGGTATATTATATTATTATGACGGAAAATATATTAAATTGACCCCCTTTATCATTTCAGTACCCACATAGAGATGTACACAATACATACATGTATGTGTGTGTATATATAGAAGAATGTATATATGTGTGTATATATAGTAGTACGCATATACATATTTGTTGATATAAATATGTACATCTATATCTAGATACATACACATGTGTTTGTATATATACAACATCAGAGTAATGAAAAATAATATGCAAATGTAATTTAATTATTTTATAATTCTTGTGTTGGGAAAGGAAAGTAAGTGTGTTTTGGCATATATTTGACCTTTACACATAGGTATCTACTCAATGAGCCATTTTGTAATAGAATCCTACTTTTCCTTCAACCTTCATGTGGCAGGAAATAAGATCTAGGGGTGATAGTCCTTTCTAATGTCACCACTACAATTTAAACATTTAAAAATATTCATAATTTCCTATTAAAGAAATCCAGAAATGATATTGCGACCAAACAGTGTAGTAAATATGATGCACCAGAAGTATCATCAGGCCTATAGATATGATCAACCAATAAACATGCATTTATTAAGCACCTACATTGTGCCAGGCACTGTTGTAAGCAAAGAGTATAAAGCAAAACCTGACTTTCAAATCTGCTTCCCCTAGCATGTAACTTTGGTCAAGACACAATATTTTAAGTCTCTCTCTCTCTTCCCACCCCATTCTGTAAGTCATGAAAGTAAAAACTACTTGTTGAGGAAATCAGGAAACTTCCAATCTTAATGGTTTGGGATTATTTAGTCCAATACCCCTTATTTTACAAATGATGAAATTGAGACCCAGAGAGCTGAAGTGACAATTATTTTTTTTATTTCAATTTAGTTTTTTGATTACATCATTCATTTCCACAAGGTTTTGAGTTAAAAATTTTCTCCCCTTCTTTTCCCTACCCCCAAGCCCAAAACAGTGATCCCACTGTAAAGCCCCTCCCACAATCTGTTCTCTTTTATGTCGTCCTCCAATGCCCCACTAACTTTCTAGTAGGTCAGGGAGGGTCTCCCTACACCAGTTCCTGTATGTCTTATTTCCCAGTTGCATGTGGTTAATAATAATAATTATATATA
>CM053599.1:57933984-57949317 GCA_028646575.1 Pseudocheirus occidentalis | reverse complement strand
ATATATATATATATATATATATATATATATCCTATAATTGGGAAATAAGCAAAATAATTATTTAGATTTTTTATGGTAGTACATTGCATTTGCAGAATTTGAATTACATAATCTTTTGACTTCAAATCTAGTTGGTATTTGAAATGAACATTGAAGATATTTCACATACAGAGAAATGAGAAGTGAATAATTTCCAGGAATGAGGCATGGCCAGGGCAAAGCTAGGAAGATAAACAGTGGAAGGTAGTGTGACAAGCATTTAGTCTAGTTTGGCTGCTCCAACAGAGTATATGCAGAGGACAGTGTATGATTTGTGTGTTAGGTAGGATTAGGGAAAGGCTCAAACTGGAAATTGAAAAGGAAGGGAAGAAGCATTAATGAAACACCTGTTATATGCCAGGCAAGGTGCTAAGTGCTTCACAAATATTATTTCATTTGAACCTTACAACAACTCTGGGGGATAGGTGCCATTTATTATCCTATTTTGCATTTGAGGAAGCTGAGTTGGACAGCTTGTATATTCTATGTGTGTGTGTGTGTCTATCTATCTATTGCCTGTCCGTCCATCCGTCTGTCTATCTATCTATCTATCTATCTATCTATCTATCTATGTATCATATTATATGAAGTCAGATTTGATCTTTGGTTGTCTTGACTTTAGGTCCTGAAATCAGTAGTGTGAACAAAAAGGATACTGTTTCAGTAGTTTAGTTGAAGGTTAATAAGGCCATGACTTAGAGCAGTGGTTATATGAATTTACTGAAGACTATGCAAATTATGTTGTAGTTTAGGTATAAACAGCAAGATTTGACCACCAGATATTTATGTACAGTGTGAGAAAGAAACTCAGATTGTGAATTTAGGGGGCTGGAAAGATGTTGCAATGTCTGCAGAAACAGGAAAGTTCAGAAGAGGGGTAGGTTTGAGGGAAAGGTAATGAATTGGGTGTGTTGTCTGTCTTAAACATGTCAGATTTGAAAAGCCTATGTAGACAGTTGTGTCCAATAGACAGTAGGTGAACTGGGACCTTTGCTTAGGGGACAGACTGGGGCTAGAGAATTGCATCTGAAAGTCATGAGTGTGGAGGTGATAATTACACTGATGAGAGGTGACAAGAGATCACCAAGTAAGAGAATGTAGAGAGAGGAAGTTCCAGGAAAGTCTTTAAGGTAAATCTATAGCTAGAGGAAATCAGGTAGATGATAATCCAGCAAAGGAGATTAAGAATTAGTCATAAAGGTAGGAGGAGAACCAAGACAGAGGAGTGTAAAAAAACCAGTAAAGAAAAAATATCCAGGAGAAAAGGGTGGGCATTTGTATGGAATGGTCCAGAGAGATCAAGAAGTAAGAGGAATGATCCTAGCCTATTAAGTTGGACAATTTAAAATATCATCATTAACAATGAAAAGTTGTTTCAATTTAATGATGAATTCAGAAACCAGATTGCAAAGAGTAGACTATCAGTAGGTAATTTCTCCCTTTCTCCTCTCATCCTCTTTTTTTTGTCTTTAAACTTATAAATCATTCTTCACATTAGTATTATAAGATTTCCAGATTTAGTTTATTTTCATTTGTTGCAATATCTCTGTAGAAACCTAAAACTTTCTATTGTTGCCAGGTTGTTTCACTTTTTGCTGCCTATGTATTCTCTCTCCTCTGAACTAGGGGCAATTTGATGAAGTTTAATTTATGTGGGGCAAAGATGACCCTTGCCCAAAATAACATAAGCAGAATATCTCCAAGTAGAGACAAGAAGGATTTATTTAATTATTTCTTCTTGCCAGAAAGATGCTCTTGCTACTAGAGGTAGTCTAGTAGGAGAGGCAAAGTACAAAATGCAAGTCTTGGTTATACACCCCAAAGAGCACCCCTTTCCCACCTCCCTTGGTCTGTCCTGTTCCTGTTAATTGGGAGGTGCACAATCTTAATGGCAAAAATCTGCTGGCATTTGCAGATAAAATGTCAATAATATTAAAAAGCAGAAGGTACATGTCTAGCGGACATGAAACAGACAAATATGTCATCAGTATCAACTTAGATATGAAAACAGAAGATAAATGTCCTAACAATATCAATATAGTTATGAAAACAAACAATATTTTATGAATCATGGGGATTTTAGGACATGGTAACCTGCCCGGAATTCTGCAACAGGATTTCCAGTTTTATATTTGTACAGGTCAGATAGTGGTTGGTGGAAGTAAGTCTTGGACATCCAGGCCTGTGGTTAAATTTTTCAGGGTCTGTGCTTTCCCCTCTTACACAATAGCTAAGCTTAGCAAAACTTCAACTTACGACCAGGGGAGTAAGGCAAGGGTCCCAGGCTCCCAGCCCAGGTTACTAAGTCTTTATTACAATTCTGTTCAGATTTCTGGAATGTTACCTGAGAAGCTTTCACTTTTATTCCATTCACATTGGACTGGCAACATTTTACATGTCTTCTGAAAATTCTGATAAAGACAAAAAATAGTTATTAAATTGAGTTACATATAATGTATGCTTGACTTTCTGGTTAATGAGCTGTCCAAAGTCAGAAAATAAAATGCAATTTAGAAGTGGGGAAGTTGTTGAGTCTTATCTCTGTGTATTGAGAGTAAGAACCAAATTCCTGGGATGTTAACTGACTAAAAGGTGTGATAATAGAAAGAAGGTTGCTTTGCTCCTGGCTTCTACTTAGATGATTTTTCTACATTAGTAGTTTTGGTAAGGATACCAAATGACGAGACATATGCTATGAATGATTTGCTGTTTCAATTTCATTTTTCTTCAAAAACCAAAAGCCAAAGAAAAAATGACTGCGTTCTTTAGAAGAAAAGAGATATCAGAGTAGGGTGACCAAGCTTTTTTTCACAAGAGATGTCCAGTCCTCAGGAGCTATGTGTTTGCTCAGGAACCAAATCAAAAAAGCATAACAATTAGATAACTATTGCTTATAACTGAAGAATGAAAGGGTATTATTATCGAGATCAATTTAAAATGAATTGATCATCAATAGCCAGGAATAGAAAAAAACGACATCTCTGTCCATGTATGAGATTGAAACTGGCTAAAAAAGCTCTAAGAAACCATCAAAACTTTCTAAGAATTGCCTGTAATAAACTAAGTGGATTTATTCACATGGGAAGACCTTGTATAAAGGATTCTAATCCTTGTAATGAACACATGACAGCAAAGAAGCATTGGCATTTCCTTGCAGTATTTTCTATGAAGATATAGCAACAGCATTAATCCATAAACAATTTAATGATAAAATTTTAATAGATGCCACCATAACAATTATTCACCATCTCTCAACTCTATGCAATAAACTGCTTACAAAATAATGAGACACAGCAGAAGAAATCAAAATCATATGGGAAAAATATTAACAATCATCCTGTTATCTTGTCTGTTAGTAGAGTTGTGTTAGTGATATTTTTGATGGGTTAGTCAGTCATGAAAAAAAATAAGTCCTTAAATACCTATCACAATGCTAAGCATAGGGAAATAAGGAAAGACAAACACATGGTGCATGTCCTCAAGGAGCTCACATTTTTATAGGAGAGACAAGATGCAAATAAAATATAAGATGTCTATGGAATAGATGGGAGATAAACTCTGGGTAAGTCTCTAGCAGTTTATTTAGTAGGGGGATAACATGGTCAAAGTTGTGCTTTAGGAAAATCATTATGGCAGCTAAGTAGAGATTACTGTTGAGATACCACTATTTCTCCTGATCACTCAGACCCCCAATCTAGGAATCATCCTCAGACTCCTCACTCACTATCTTTCTCTGTTAATTTTACCTTTATTATGTCTCTGATAAGCCTTCTCTTCTCCTCTCCCACTGCCACTGCCTGGTGCAGGTCCTCAGTATTTCATGCCAAGATTACTGAAAAAGGTTGCTGGTTGGTTTCCATTAACAAGTCTCTCTCTACTCCAGTTCATCCTACCCAGCTGTTATGTTTGAAGTATTCTTCTTAAAGTGAAACTCTGTATTAACCACAAGATCAAGTATAAAATTCTCTGGAATCCAAAGCCCTCCATAATCTGCACCCACCACCTTTTTTTGTCTCTTCTTACACCTTCTTCCTCCCCCTCTCTCCCCATATACTACATTTCAGAGACATTAATCATTTTATCGTTCCTCAAAAATAAGACACTCCATCTCCAGACCCTGGACATTTTCATTAGTCCCATATGCCTAGAGCATTCTTCCTCCTCATCTCCACCTCTTGGTTTCCCTAGCTTCCTTCAAGTGCAAGTTAATAGCCCACTTTGTACAAAGAGCTATCCTAAATCACCTGAAATTCTAACGTCTTACTTCTGATTATCTCCAATTTATTCTGGATATACCTTGTTTATACATAGCTGTTTGCATGTTGTCTCCCTTCTTAGATTATGAGTTTCTTGAAAGTCAGGACTTCTTTTGCCTTTCTTGGTATCCTTAGCACTTACTGCCATGCCCATCATAATAGTATAGTAGGTCCTTAATAACTGCCTGTTGAGTGATTGACTAGATGATGAATTGGTGTTGATGAGACTTAAGGACACTAACTAGGCATGAACTGATGAGAGTTCTGTAGTATGCTTTGGGATTCCCTCCACCAAAAAAAAAAAAAGACCGAGTCAAAGTTAATCCTATTACATATTAGTAGTTGACTCCTAGGAAGTTTCCTGAGACATATAGTGATGGAGAGATTTGCCTGGAATGATTCCTCTGGTAAGCACCAGAGCAATTGGACCTTAATTCTCCTTGACTCTAAGCCCAGCATTCTGTTCACTATGTTACATTGCACCTCTAGTGCATATTGTCATAATTATAATAAAGAAATCTACAGGGATGAAGGTTGACTTAGATACTAGATGAGAAAAAAATCTTAGAAGCCTAAAATGATCAACAACAACATAGCCAGTGCTTTGATAAATGGTTGACCAACAGATGATTTAAGTTAAACGTTTTAATGACCTTTGGGATACATAGCTGCAGCTGCAGTAGCAAAACATTACTTTGGAAGATAAGAAAAGAAGTAACCAAGATAGGATTTTATGTAATTCTCCAATCAGGGAGCGCATAAGATATCGAATAGGCAGAAATTAATTTTTTAAGAAATATTCACGTGAAGATTATTTTTAAATTCAGGAGATGACTAAATCTATGTCTTCCTGAATGTTGATTATAAATAGGTGACCATCTAATGGATAAGAGATGGTGGAGGGGATATTTCAGATTTATAGTAACATATATATATATATATATATATACATATACACACATGTGTATGAATATACATGTATATATTTCTAGTCACATTCATACTTTTTGTTCAGAATATTGCTATTTACAATGTTGTCTGATTTTCCATTTCATTGTAAAATATTAATATTCACTGTGTGCTAGAAATGCACAAATTATAAGTGATTCAAAACTGGTGCATAAGTTGTTTCCGAATATAGCCAGATTTAGAGAATATATAAAATGTAAATTCTTAGTGATAATATATTGATCAGGACATGTTCTATTGGGACTGACATAATGGATCCTACCTACTATAGACTTCTTATGTTCACATAGAGAACAGGATTGCCTTACCCACAGAATGTAACATTAACTTCAGCCAAACAGCTTGCAAATTCACATTAATAATCACATAAGGATGAGGCTGAGGATGTGTTTGTCTTACATGATTTCTAAACTGTTAGTGGAAAAGCAATTGATCGTGCATAGCAGTCATGATCCAGCAATGCTATTTTTATATAAAAAATGTACCATCCTCCTCCTATCTCTGTTTCCTCCTTGAGGGAAATACTGTAATGTTGTTGGCTTAGTCTGATAGGGATTTTCTGGCATGTCTTAAGGTGATGTAGGATTTAAATAGAATTTGGGGCCTGATTTATTTATCTAAAATGAATTGCACTGAAGATGGATATCATTTTTTATTAGAAAGCCATAAATCTCAAATCTTCTGCTTTAACTTAAAAAATCAAAACTAAAACCTAACCCTGACACAGAAATAGCATATTACAAAAGGGACAAATATAAAAACATTGCTTTAAAAATCTATTTACTGCCTACTTTTTGGTCTCCCTTTACTATCCATGAACCTTCATTGTCCTGGGACTATGCTTGTACCCTGTGCATAGTGCATCTATTCCTATGCCTTAATAAATCTTCTATACTCAGAGTTCTACTTCTTTCTATGATGCAAAACTTAAATTACTATATTTTGTGGCTACTACTTATAATGACTTTTGAATTCGTTTGGAAAATATAAGTTGTGTAAGCACAGTTTTTTGAAGAGAAACACCAAATCTTGGATTCAGAATGTATCATCTCTCAGGGCAAAGAAGACTAGATCCCGTGCCATTGTCATGGAATTATACACAAGAACAGATATAAAGCCTTATCTTACTTGCCAATTCTGACATTTCTTTACCTGTGTCTTACTTTCACATGGTAAAATAATAATAGGCCAAGATAGATGTTCAGTTGCTGAGAATCATATAGATGCTTCCAGGAATTGCTGAGGGTGGAAAGGTATCATCATTGCAGAAAATGACTTCTTTTCTGGGTAGTCTTACAACAGCATAGTATCCTATAAATTGGTAAGAAACTTTAAATAAATGTCAATTTTATTTTTAACATGACTCTAATGCTTTAGTATAAGCCACATTAAAACAATTTGATATTCTAAAATATCTATGATCTGTGGCTTCATGGTAAAGAATGTCTCTCCACTGAAGTAGATAGAAACTTCTCTATAGCTTAGTAGATTAGTGTTCTAAGGTTACCTGAGGGAACAATAGGATAGGTGAACTATTCCGGGTCACATTGCTAATAAAGATTAGAAGAGGAATTTGAACTCAGGGCTTTCTGACTCCAAGACCAGAATTCTATTACTTTGAATAATACTTCTAATACTTTCATATGTCAATTTAGGTATTTTGCCCAGTTCTTAAAGTGTAGTATATCTTCAATAAAGAGTTAATAAATAAAGGAGTGAGATCACTAAGAGGAATTCATTGAAATCAACTTCAATGATTCTGCTAAATGCAGAAATCATATGGTCCTGGGATTATTAATTTGCCAAAGAAGATATGACTATTAGGATGCTGAAAATATATGAACAATGGTAGATTTCCATGCAATTTATTGTTGTTATTGTAAATAAAAATGCAAACTTTCTAAATACACTCCAAAGCAGTCAGTAGGTATTGTAAGACAGGAAAGCAGAAAAGATGTTCATTATACAATAATCCTTAAGTCTTTCAGTTTAGTCAATAATGGGGAATCTGGGGTTGAACCTGGCTTGGATTATTGGCTGTGAAATGTGGATCTGATTTGCTTGCTTGTAGTCATGCAAATTTCTTCAAGCAGCTCAAAAGAATAAGGAGCAAAATAATAGTTTATAACAGTAGAATGATACCGTGAAAATGGAAAAAGGATTGATGTTAGAATCACGTGATGCATTTGACTCTTTGATTTTTCTGATAGCAGTTAAGCACCAGGGAATGAGTTACCTTACCTCTGAGCCTCAGTTTCTTCATACATAAAATGGGAATAATAATGGCTGTATTAGCAATCCCAAAAGGGGGTTTTCAAGAAAGGGCTCAATAAATCATCATAGGTTCTATACATGTAAGATATTATAATCCATGTGGAAGTCTTATAGCCTGAATAAATGCTAATGATCACATTCTTAGCATGAATTCAGCAAGACATACACTTTGCTTAGGCTTTGTAGACATAGATTAAACATGCCAGAACTTTAACAGAGGCAATGCACTGGGTCAGAATTTTCTTTTGGATAAGAATAATAAACTCAGAATGATGTATTATATATATATATATATACGTATATATATATATATATGTGTGTGTGTGTGTAAAGTCCAGTAAAAATATGACATTGTAATACTAGAGCTTACTCCTGGACTGGAAGGTATGATTATATCTTGATGTATTGCTTCAGTTACTGCTGCTTTCCTACCTGTATATAATGTGTATACCTAAAAATCAATAATGGTATCTAAAGGTATTAAAGCACTTCATAGAAATAGAATTCATTTTTTCCCAATTTCCATTTTTGAGGCATTAACGCATTAGTTCATGCACATACCAACATTGGTTCCTGAAGTTGCATAAATTCTAGCCCCCAAAGATCCAAGTATTCCTGCCCATTACCTTTTCCATCTTTTCCCTTCCCTTCCTCTTTCTTTTCCTTTCCTTCCACCTTCACTCTTACTCTTTACTTCCTTCCTTTCCTTCTGAACAACAACATCCCATTTTTTCCAGTAGAGGCAACTTTATATTTCTTTAAATATCTCTAGCAAAACCAGCCACATCTGCCTGTATCATAACTGAAAACTTATCTTTAGCTCTGGCTACAGTGAAATATGAGCAGTCTGTGAGATTATGTCCAGTACTTGTGTTTCATCTTCTACTTCTAAGATTAAGTTCTCTTCCCTTGCCTAAGACTTAACACATGGGCTATTACCTCATACACTTTGTGTGTATGTAAATCATACACTTTGTACCAGGGAATCATGCTCAGGAAAGAAATTTTCATAAGATAAATAATCGAATATAATGACCATAACTTTAACAAACAAGTATAAAGAAAAGCACAATATCCAGCCCCCTGATCATATTTTATATGCATATATGTATATCTGCATATATACATGCATATATGTATATATGTGTGTGGATTATATATATATATATGTGTGTGTGTGTGTTTGTGTGTATGTGTATGTACAGAAAGAGAGAAAGGGGGGAGAGAGAGAGAGAGAGAGAGAGAGAGAGAGAGAGAGAGAGAGAGAGAGAGAGAGAGAGAGAAAGAGAATGTGTACCCATAGTGTCTACCTTTTAGGGAGAAATCCAAGGGCCAAAATTATGTTTTAATCAATACAGGGAACTTCCTACATTAAAACTCCATTTATCATTGCATTTCAGCACAAATATTCTGTAATTGACCATCAGAAAGATTTTCTCAAGGGATTGAGAGGTTAAATAGACTGTCCAAGGTTACACAATTAATATGTGTCAGAGACAGGAATTAAACATGTTTTCTTTTGTCTAAGGCCTGTACTTTATGCACTATACCATACTAAAAGACATCACTATATAGAGAAATATGTTTTTTCACCTATAAATTTGTACATATGTTTATACATGTTTATATTTGAATGGCTCCAGCTTAATATTTAGTTTTTTCAAGCATTGTACATGCTTAATATTAATCTCTATAATTTTATTTTTATCCTTAAAAGTCTGTACTATACAGAATAGTGGTAAAGTCAATGGAATGGACTAAATTAAAACTGGACTCTAGTCCTCGTTCTTCCATTATCTCTGTGTGACCTTGGACAAGTCAACAGATGTCTCTGGACCTCTGTTTCCTTAAATATAAAATGTAGGCTAATGAATCAATGATGTGACCTAATAATCAATAAAAGGTATTGCTAACTGGATACCATTAAGTAAAGCACTATATGAGGGAGACATTAACTCTGCTATATCTTGCCAGACCATGTGTGGAAAATTGAATATGTGTTCCCATAGTCACCTTTTTGGTAAAACATTGACAAACTGAGTGGCAAGAGGCAAAGAGATCAGGAGAGTACTGAACACATGTGATGCTATATGAAAATTAGCTTAAATACCTGAGAGGTGTTTAGCTTGGAGAAAAGAAGACTTATCAGGGATATAACTATGTTCATTAATTTGTAGAACTATTATATGGGAAAAAAAGGTTAGACTTGTTCTACTTTGCCCCAGAAAAGATGAGTGAAAGTACATGGGTAAAATTATTGGAGGCATATTATTTATTTATTTGTTTTTTGGAGGGCAATTGGAGTTAAGTGACTTGCCCAAAGTCACATGGCTAGTAAGTGTGTCAAGTGTCTGAGGCAGATTTGAACTCAGGTCCTCCTGACTTCAGGGTGGGTGCTCTAGTCACTGTGCCACCTAGCTGCCCTGGAGGCATATCATGACTCAGCATAAGGCAAATATTTCTAACAATTAAAGTTCTTAAAACTGGAATTAGTTTCCTCAGGATGTGTTAAGTTTTTCTCTCACATGAAGTTTCCAGGTCAAAGTTTGCTAACCAGGGAGCTAAATGAGGCAATAATGTTGCAGCATCTTTTGAAAATAATTCAATTTTTAAAAATAGGCAAAAAAAGAGTCCAACCAAATTCCTTTTATGACCAAACATAGTGTGGATACCTGAACCAGGAAGAGCAAAAACACAGAAAAACCATAAAACAATTTCCCTAATGAATATTGATGAAAAATTTTAAATTAAATACTAGGAAGGAGATTACAGTAATATAGCAAAAAATATCATGCACTATGATCAGGAAGGATTTATACTTGGAATGCAGAGTCAGTTCAATAGTAGGAAATCTATCAGCATAATTGACAATATCAATATTGGTAGAAAGTGGCTAAGCTCTACAAGATATAAAATGGTAATAACGAAACAGTCTGATATGGACAAGAAATAGAGTTGTTAATCAGTAAAACAGATCTGGTATATGATACATAGTAATAAATAATCACGGTAATCTAGTGCTTGTTAAACTCAAAGATTCAAGGTTTGGGGAAAAGAACTCACCATTGAACAAAATTTGCTAGAAAAACAGTATAGCAGAAGCTAGGTATAGACCATCTTCTTACACTGCATATCAAGAAAAAGCAAAAATGGGAGCATGAATTAGACATAAAGAGTGATACTATAAGCAAATTAGGGGAGAGTTGAGCAGTTTGTCAGGTAAATGGGTAAGGGAAATATTTATGACCAACCAAGAGATAGAGAGTATTTAAATATGTGAAATGGATAATTTTGATTGTATTAAATTTAAAATGTTTTGCATAAACAAAACCAATACAACCAAGATTTTTTTAAAGCAGAAAACTAGAGGGAGGGAGAAATTACAGCAAGTGTCTATGATAAAAGTGTAATTTCTCAAATAGGAAGAGAACTGAGAGAAATTTATAAGACTACAAGCTATTCCCCAAGTTGTATTAAAAAAATGTGACTAAGTAGTTTTCAGATGATGAAATCAAAGCTATTTATAATCAAACAAAATATATTCTAAATCACTATGGAATAGAAAAATTCAAATTAAAATGTCTTTGAGTTACCATTTCACACCTATGAGATTGGCTAATATGACAGAAGAGGAAGATTTTTAAAATGTTGGAGAAGATGTGTGAAAATTGGGACACTAATACATTCTTGGTGAAGTTTTGAAATTATTCAACTACTTCAGTGAGCAATTTAAAACTATGTCCAAAGGGCTATAAATTTGTTCATATACTTTAATTCAGCAATATCATTGCTATGTCTATCCTCAAGAGACAGAAAGGAGGGAAGACCTATTTATACGAAATATTTATTGCAGCTCTTTTTGAGGTGGGAAACAAATAGAAATTGAGGAAATGTTCATCATTTGGTGAATAGCTGAAAAAGTTGTGGAATATGGTTATAAAGGAATAGTATTGTACTATTAAAAATAATGAGAAGGAAGATTTCAGAAAATCCTAGAAAAACTTCCATGACCTGATACAAAGTGAAGTGAGCAAAACCAGAATATTGCACATAACAACAGCAATATTGTAGAATGATCAGGTATGAACGTGGGCTATTCTCAGCAATTCAGTTATCTAAGACATTCTAAGAGTCCCATGATAAAAATTGCTATCTACCTCCAGATAAAGATCTGATGGATTCTGAATGCAGATCAAAGTTTTACACTTTTCACTGTATTTTTGGTGTGTTTTTTTTTCTTGGTCAGTGTTTTCTTTTACAACATGAATAATATGGAAATATGTTTTACAAGACTGCACAGGTAATAACATATAAGATTGCTTGCCATCTCAGCTGGGGGTGGGGGAGAAAGACAATTTAAAAGAAGTGAAAACTCAAAAATTTTTTAAAAAGACTGTTAAAATTGTTTTTACATGTAATTGTGTCAAAATAAAATGTTATTAAAATAGAAAATCTAAATGTGATCTTGAACTTCAAATAATGTCAAAATAATGCAATTCATCTGGTGGTTCACAGTAGGCCATTTTTCTGCTCCATGGGGAAGTGAAGGATAAATTGCTGGAAAAAATAATTATCCAAAATCAAATATTTTTCTCAGTTGGTGAAGAAAAAATATTTTGACAAAGTACAGTATTCATTCATGAAAAGAAATAAAAAGCCCTACAAAGTATCAGTGTAATGGGACATTTCAAAAGATATAACCCAAAAAGCATTTATCTAAAACCAAAAGTAAGCATCATATACAATGTGAATACATTGAAACTTTTGCAATAACTATAAAGTAAAGATGGTCATTCTCCATGCTTTTATTCAAAATAATTCTAGAAATGTTAGCAATAGAAATAAAACAAGAGAAGTACAATATGTGAGGAGATAAAACATGTTTTGAAAGTGGCACAATAATTTACTTAGAAGATCCTAAGGAATCAACTAATAAAATAATACCTTAGCAAAGTTGCAAACTACAAAATAAATCGTTGAAGTCAACAGAATTTTTATATAGTAAAAACAAAAACCAAGATGCAATAATTGAAATGGAAAACACCTTCCAAATATCTAGAAAATGTGCAAAATATTTAGATATCTATCTACCAAAGTACACAAATCCCTTCTACAGTTTCAATTACAAAGTCCTCCTTAAAGAATTAAATGTCTTAAATAGCTGCAAGAATATTCAATGCTCACAGCGTGGTCGAGCCAATATAAAAAAAAATATTACTACTAATCTTAATTTAGGCTTATAATCATATACTAATCAAATTATCAAGGGTATATTTTATAGAACTCAATAAAGTAATAGCACAGTCATTTGGCAAAAACTAGACTATCAAGATAAATATTGACAAGAGATGGGGACTGAAAGAGAATGTTAATTCTAGACTTCAAACAATCTTATAAAGTCACAACAGTCATCAAAACCATCTTATAATGGATAAAAATATGGAGGGATATCAATGGTATGTACCAGGCAATGGAGAATCAGAAACATAACCCAGTGTTGATATACTGGAAAACACAAATTATTTAGGAAAGACTTCCCTACTTGGTTAAAAAACGTTCCAGATAAACTGAAAAGGAGTCTGTCAAAAATGTGTCCATAGTATATTCTTAGTTTATATTTGATCCTAGTACTAAAAACTCATACTACAAGTATGAAGTAGAACAGATTCTATAACTCTTACATCTGTGTGTGGGAGATGTATTCTTCATTAAACAAGGGATAGAGGCTATTATAAAAGATAAAATTATTTGCATTAAATTGAAAAAGGTTCTATACACTATTAAATGATATATCAATACATTTAGATCAAGGTATGTAGGCAAAAGTTATTATTCTTTAGATAAGTGGTCAAAGGATATGAACAAACAGTTCTCAAAAAAAAAAGATTTGAAAAATGAATGACCACAAGCAAGATCATCCCATACTGATAGTCACGATATAAATGCAAATTAAATCAACCCTGAAATTTATGTCACACCCTAAAAATTACTAAAGATAATGAAAGCTGGCAATTTTTAACGTTGGAAAGATTGTAGGGAAAGAGGCACTTTAATTAGTACATTGTTGGTGTATCTATGAATTGGTAAAACCAGTTTGCAAAACAATTTGGAATTTTTCAGTAATGAAATACCAATACCTTTGTCCCAGAGATTCAGCTACTAGGTCTATACCCCAGGAAGACCATTAATAACAAGAAGTCATAATATATGCCAAAATAATTTAGCAACTTTTGTTGTAGCAATAAAAAAATTGGAAATAATGTAGATCTCCATTAATTGGGAAATAGCCATACATATGTTAGTGTATTAAATAGTAAAATAGGATATTATTACACTGTAAGAAAGGTCAAGCACAAATACAGACAAGCATGGAAATGTCTCTATAAAGTGATACAGAGTGAATTAAACAGAGCCATAAAAACTGTATATGTGTGTGTGCATATGTATATTTATATGTATGCATATGTATATTTATATATGCATATGTATATATATATAAATATACAAGAATATAAATGGAAAATTAAAAACAACAAAGATATCAAAAGTACATGTTGGGGGGCAGAGTCAAAATGGCAGTGTAGAAGTAGCAAAGTTTCGCAGCTCCCACACAGCCACCTTAAATACCCAGAAAAAACAACTCTAAACAAATTTTAGGCTCCAAAACTCACCAAAATACAGAAAACACATCTCTGGCTGAAGGCATCTCAGCAGGTGGGGCTCATCATGCCAGGTGGGGAGCTGAGGCCAGCCCAGCCCAAAACTGCAGCCTGGCCCCAGGGTGGTCGGGAGAAGCTGCAGCTGGAGTCTACAATAGAGTGGATTGGTGGCACCTGTTGCAATCTCCACATTTATTGAGACAGAAGAAACAAGGCTAAGAGAAAGATCAGGGGAATTCAAGCTACATTTTGGGGGAAAAAAGCAGTCTGGCTGAACTGCCCCCAGGGCAAGAAAGCAGCCAAACCCGGCTGCTTCAGAGCTCCTGGCCTGCGGATCACAGGGGGGCCAAAGCAATTGATCAAAGGCCAAGGGCTCTTGCGTTGAGCAGCCTGGATCCAGATCGTGATCTTGGGTGGTTGTCCTGGGGTGCACTTTCAGCAAGCCAAAGCTGGTGGGGACTGCAGCAACCCCCTAATAGCTACAGCAGCTGTGAAAACCCCAGCGATTTGGGACAGAGCTTTTCCCCCTGGAAGCAGAGTTCCAGAGAGCTAAAAAAATCAAGTAATTAATTGACTGGCCAACATGAGGCGAAGGAAGCAAACTAAGAACAGCAATAAAACTCTAGAATCCTTTTTTGGGGACAAAAAGGATCAAAGTATGGAATGGGAGGAAGATAACACAGAACTCCAACAACAAATGCTTCCAAGAAACATAAAGATTTCCTACAAGCCATAGATCAACTTAAAAAGGTCTTTGAAAACCAAGTAAGAGAAGTAGAGGAAACACTTGGGAAGAGAAATGAGAATGATGCAAGAAAGAGTCAACAATCTGACTGAAGAGAATAACACCTTAAAAACAGATTAACTCAAATGGCAAAAGCGACCCAAAAAGCCAATGAGGAGAAGAATGCCTTAAAAAGTCAAATTTGCCAAATGGAAAAAGAATCTCAAAAGCATTCTAAAGACAATAATTTGTTCAGAATTAGAGTAGAACAAGTGGAAGCAAATGACAAACGAATGAAAAAATATAAAGCAATGTGATATATCTCCTTGAAAAAACCACTGACCTGGAAAATAGATCCAGGAGAGGCAATTTGAAAATTATTGGTTTACCTGAAAGCCATGACCAAAAAAAG
>CM053599.1:57864194-57933484 GCA_028646575.1 Pseudocheirus occidentalis | reverse complement strand
TCTGAGGCCTGCCCTGGTTTTGCTGTGGCCTGGTCTGATTTGCACTGGACTGTGCTTATCTCTCAGTCTGGAGCAACAGACCTTTCCTGTTGATCTTCCAGATTTTCTTGGACTAAACATTTGTTTAACTGTCATTTTGTGGATTCTGCTGCTCTGGAATTTGTTGAGTCATTTTTACAGGTATTTGAAGGGATTCAGGGGAGAACTCAAGCAAGTCCCTGCCTTTACTCTGCCATCTTGTCGCTACCCCTCTAGTTACTTTAAAAAATCAACTCAAGTGCCACCCCCTTCATAAGACCTGCCATGAACCATCTGCTTACTAGTACCATATCTCATTAATTGTATTCATTTGAACTACTTATACACACTTATATATGTGTATATTGTCTTTCCTGATAAAAAGCATGCTTCATAAGGGAGGAGTTTGTTTTCATTTTTCTCTTTGAATTAGGCTCACAGTAAGACCTCATTAATAAATTCCATTTTTTAATTAATTGAAAAATTCATAGGAAAGCTTAACCTCTAATAAGTTAAATTTGATAATTTTCTTCTCTGAATAAAACCTCCATACCTTTTACCTTTCCCATTCCTCTCCCCTTACTGAAACATAGATAATATATGAGTGACTTTCATTTAGATGATTTGAGATGGCAGAACTGTGCTGTCAAATCCTTCAAAGAACTGTCATGGATCTCTTCCAATAACATAGCCAATTTTCCTTTCATTTGAGTGCTTAATCTGATCTTCTGGATAGGAGGTCAACTGAATGACCTCCAGACCAAGAAGGTGGCATTTCAAGATCGGACTCATTTGTGTAGAGTGAACCTGGACATAGATAGGTGGGACTTTGCATGGTTTACTATAATCTCTTGAATGCTAGCTTACTATAGCGATGTTTTAATTAATCTCCTTCCACTCTTTCTCCACATTCAGTCTACAACTCATTACCAAGTTTCCCTTTCTAAGACATTACTTTCTTCATGACACTTACTTGCTTAAATTGAGTACATATTTAAGAATGATTCTTATGAAATACAGTGGCTCTAAATTGCTTAGTTTTAGGATGACTCAAGCATAGCAAAATGAAATTGGTCCACAAAAAGAGCATCAAAGCAAGTTCAAGGTGAGGCCCTAATTTAATTTTCGAAATAACAGCTTGCCATGCTCAACATGGACTCCAGCAGAATTTCCTTCTAACTGCTGGCAGTTGTTGGTCTTTCTTCCTGATTTTTAGCATGAGTTAAGGAACTTAATTAAGAATTTTCAGGTGGAAGAACTGAATTTAAGTCTTGCCTCTGCTATTGTGTGATTACCTGGGTGACCTTGGGCTAATCATTCAACTTCTCTGGCTTAAGTTTCCACATCTATAAAATGAGGGAAGAAGAACAGATGATCTCTTAGGTCCTTTTCAGCTCTATATCAAAGCTGATACTCTGATCCTGTCCAAAGTTAGACTTCAAAATCTCAGTATCAGAGAAGCATTATTGATGGCAAATCATGCTTAATATCAAGAGGGGCAGATTATCTACTGAATCCATGTATTCTTTCTTTCCTTTTTCCCTTCTAGGTTCAAAATACTTTCTTAACTTTCTATACAACTACCTTAGAGGATTGGAAGGATTAATCCAAATGTTTAATTTTAAAGCTTCAAAAGTGCCCTGAGCTTCATAGATGAAAGGTGTGAGGTTAGAATAAAGCAATAAAATATTATAATATTTCTGAGTTGTGGAATTCTATTCCCAAGGCAATTCTGTCACATCTGAATTTTAAACACCATGACAACTCCATCCCCCTACCTCTTTGTTTTATTCAGTTCTTCTGGAGTCTGTAGGAGGTATCTTCTGTCGCCATAACTGAAAAGAAGTAAATGGAAAAGAAACAAAGACTTCCGAAAGAAAACTTGCATAAATCTGAACTCACAGGTATTACAGCTATGAGTAACCTTGGGAAAAAGCCTAAAACTGGGGAAGCAAGCCTTTACTACTCAATAATCCCTGTTTGTATACTTATCCCTTACCTCTTAAGTTATCTGCTCATTCATTTCAGTGTCTTGTTGATGCCTTGGTCTGCTCTGGGCCACCTACATGGAATCTTCTGTTGACCAATTAGAACCTTTTCTTTACTCTCTTCCTCATAATTGGATTTGATCCTATATCTTCTTGGATTTTGCTTGCTAACTTATGCTCATTATTCTGATAAATATAACTGGATAGACCAAATGTAATAGTTAAAAGAACTAGAAAGGGTTCAAGAATAAATATCTAAGCTAAAAAAAGCTCATGTTCTTATTTAGGGGAGTCTTTTGGGTAATGTCCAATTTTCTAATCATGCATATATAACAATGAAGGGATAGCTGCTTAAAACTAGCTGTCATGATACAATACAAACTATATTTAAGTATTAAAACTTCCTTGTAAAGGACATTGCACAAGGTCTAATATACTATTTCTTTTCATATAAAAATGTGTTCCTTCAAAACGAAAATGAGATTGAGCATAAATTATTTCACCAAGTTCAAAAGGCTAGACTGAGACATAAACTAAAGTTTTGTAATTCTAATACCAGGGCTTGTTCCAGCAGTCCAGCTTGTTACAAAGGTGGTTAAGTTGATTTAAGAAGACCTGAGTTTAAATCTGATATTGGATACTTTCTGCCTCTGGAGCTAGAAGTGGTCCGCTTCCATGTGGCTGCTTCAGAGCTCCTGGCCTACATATCACAGAGGTAAGGAGCTCATTATTATGCTCATCATTCAGTGGGCAATTGCTTTTACTTTAACCTGCCTGGATCTGGATCACAGTCTTGGGTGGTGGTCCTGAGGGGTGTGAACAGTGAGTCAGAGTTCATGGTGGCTGCAGAGACAACACCCTCCTAATAGCTTCAGCAGCTCAGAAAAACTCAGAGATTTAGGACAAAGTTCTACCATCTGGAAGCAGAATTGTACTGTGGCAAAGAGCAAAAAGGGCAAGTAATTGAGTGGCAACATGAGGAAGCAGAGAAAGCAAAGCAAACACAGCAATCCAAATCAAGATTCCTTTTTTGGAGACAAAAATGATCAAAGCATGGAATGGCAGGAAGACAATGAAGTCAGAACTCCTGCACCAAAGACTTCCAAGAAAAATATCAACTGGTTACAGGCCATGAAGGAGCTCAAGAAGGATTTTGAAATTCAAGTAAGAGAAATTGAAGAAAAATTGTGAAGAAAAATGAGAATGACTCAAGAAAATCATTAAAAGAGAGTTAACAACCTGACTGAAGAAAATAACACCTTAAAAATAGATTAACTCAAATGACAAAAGAGGTCCAAAAAAGCCAATGAGGAGAATGCATTAAAAAGCTGAATTTGCCAGAAGGAAAAACAATTTAAAAGCTATCTGAAGAGAATAATTCCTTCCCAATTAGTTTGGAGCAAATGGAAGCTAATGACTTTATAAGAAAACAAGATAGTATTATACAGATCCAAACAAATGTAAAAATAGAAGACAATGTGAAATATCTCCTTGAAAAATAACACTGACCTGGAAAATAGATCCAGGAGAGACAGTTTAAAAAAATATTGGACTACCTGAAAGCTATGATCAATAAAAGAACCAAGAAATCATCCTTCAAGAAATTCTCAAGGAAAATTGCTCTAATATTTTAGAACCAGAGGGCAAAATGGAAAAGGAAAGAATTCACTGATCACCTCTTGAAAAATATCCCAAAAAGAAAACTCCTAAGAATATAATAGCCAGGTTCCATAGTTCCCAGATTAAGGAAAAAGATATTAAAAACAGGTAAGAAGAAACAATTTGAATATTGTGGAAACACAATAGGATAACACAGGATCTAGCAGCTTCTACATTAAGGGATCTAAAGATTTAGAATATGAGATTCTGGAGGTCAAAGGAGATACGATTGAAACCAAGAAATCACCTACCTAGCAAAACTGAATATAATGTTTCAGGGAGAAAATGTGATCATTCAATGAAATACAGGATTTTCAAGCACTTTTGATGAAAAAAACCTAATTGAATAGAATATTTGACACTCAAATATAAGGAGCAAGAAAATCATGAGAAGATAAGCAGGGAAAAGAAATCATAAGGAACTTATCAAACTTGAACTATTTACGTGCCTACATGGAAAAAAGATAACTGTAACTTGTGAAACTTTTCTCAGTATGAGAAGAGTTGAAGGGAATATAAATGTGTGTATGTGTGTGTGTATATGTATGCATGTATGTATATACATAATAGACATATGTATACATACATATACATGTCTCTATAGGAGGGTATAAGTGAGTATAAATATATATGTGAGTGTGTGTGTGTGTATATATATATATATATATATATATATATATATATATATATATATGTACAGGTATATATAGACAGAGGGCACAGAATCAATTGAATAGGATGGCATGATATTTAAAAGGTGAAATTGAGAGGTGAGAGAGGAATGTAATGAGAGGAGATAGAGAGAGACAGAATGGGGTAAATTATCTCATATAGAAGAGGCAAGGGACAACTTCTACAATGGAGGAGAAGAACAGGAAAACAAAAGGGAATGGGTCAACCTTACTTACATTGAACTTGGCTCAGGGAGGGATATATAGTGTGATGTACACACTAAATTGGGAATCCTACCCTACAGGAGAGTAGAGAGGAAAGGGGTGAGAGGGGGGATGATAGAGGAGAGGGCAGGTTGGGGGTGAGGGTAGTTAGAAACACATGCTTTTGAAAAGGGACAGGGTCAAAGCAGAGAACAGAAAAAGTGGGGTGTGGGATAGATAGGATAGAGGGAAATATAGTGAATCATTCACAATATATCCATTATGGGAATGTTTTGCATAACTACACATGCACAATTTATATTGAATTGCTATCTTCCCAGTAAGGGTGGGTGATGAGGGAGGAAGGGAATGAATCTGGAATTCAAAGTTGTAAAATCAAATGTTTAAAAAAATTATAATTATTATCTTACATGCAACTGAGATATAAGATATACAGGCACTGGGGTATGATGATCCATCTTGCCTACTGGAAAGTGTGAGGAGGGATAAGGGAAGATATAGGAGAGAGAACATTGAGGGAGGAGGCATACAGTGGGATTGCTGTTTTGGGGTGCTGGGCAGGGGAAAGACAGGAGAAAATTTCTAACTCAAAAGCTTGTGGAAATGAATGATGTAAACTAAAAATAAACATAAAATTTAATTTAACAAAAACAGAAGTTCTTCAGAACTTTTCAAGCTTGAAGCTACTTTGTGCACTTTTCGTTTTCAGCTTTGAGAAGAAAGATGGAAGGAACTAACTCCATTTCAGGTTGATGGAGGAAAAGACCATACAAAGACATGTGAAGCATTGTTAATCTTCATCATGTTCCTGTCCCCCATTTGCTACATTAGAGAATTCAGGGAGTTTCACTTTGAGTGAAATCCAGGACTTTCTCTCTTGGTTGAGCTATTATCTCAGTCTAGAAGTGAAACCTAATGTACCTTTGGGTTGTCTGGTATATATTCTCCTATATATGCCTTAATTTATTTCTGCTTTTTATCTTCTGTTTTGCTATGATTTGGATAAATGAGGTGTTTTTTGTTTTTATTTTCTCTGTGTTTATTTTGGATTTGGTATTTGTTGGGAAGGGAGTCAAGACTTCGACATAAACTTGGGGCCCCCCCACAATAAGAAACAACAATCAGAAGTTAGATGGAACCTGATCATATCCCTTACATTAACAATATTTAAGCGAACAGATAAATATAATTCTAGCTCCATATTCCTTCTCTAAGGAGAGTCGAATGGCAGCGTCTGGCTACAATCTCCTGCTTCCCTTCCTGTAGAGAATTAAGGTCTCCCTTGGAGAAGGGTGGGGAAAAAAGTAGCTAGAGGTACCTATTTCACTTTCCTTGTATTCACACAATAAAACTCCATACTAAATATGAAGGACAGCCCTCACTACACATGGGGCCTCTTTATGCTATAAAAGATATTGAATGTCAATACAATAATTTAAACTTTCTTTGGAATTATTTGCATTTAAATACAGAAAATTCAAGTCATAAAATATCATGACTTTTTTATTCTTTCCCTTAAATTGTACATCTGTACTATTTATCCCTTTATTTTCATTCACTTTTCTAATATATTTACGATTAATGTGTATTCTGTATCCATTCTGTTTTCATCATTATACATTATTTTGTAACCAGTTTTCATTATTTCTTTATATGCTAATACATGGCAGTCACCTTTATATTCTATTCTATTACTATAACACAATTTTCTCAAGTGTTCCCTTTTTTAAGCAATTCGATTGCTATGATTAAAAAAACGTATTTGGAATAATGGTTCTAGGGATATCTTTGAGACTGTAGGTATTTTTTGTTTGATTTCATGACACTCTCAGAATACACTTGAATGGATCTGTAAATGGAAAGATTTGCAAGTTCTTTTCTCTCATGCAGATTCTAATCCAACCATGCTTAAGTAATCTGCATGACTCTCCTTCATGTGCTTCCAAAATTTTGCTTAAATAGATCCCAATGGAATACTCTAAACATCTACCTGTAATCCCACACTTGAGAAATATGAATTCATCTTCTTTATTCTATAATTATTGAGGACACCTTTTACTCTTGTATTTCTTCAGAATTTTTATTGGCTACCTGTTGCAACCTCTTGGCACCATCAATTTACCTTTCCATTGCTTTCTGCAGTACAGTTTGAATTCTTAATAATTTAGCTTGAGAGAGAACCTCGGTGTCCAGTACCTTATAATCCCTTCCATGTACCAATGGTGAGTAGAATCATCCTTGCAAAAATATTTGTATATATTTTGTGTTTTTCAACTACTGGTTAGAATCCTCACCTGCCATGGTCAGCAGGCCAGGGATGGGTGAAGCTTTTAATTTTAAGGACACCTTCTCTAGCCCCTTCCTCAAGTGGCACACTTTTAAGTGGATGTTTACATATCCCCTCAAAGGGACTTCCGAGGAAATACTCCTCTAAACGATGTGTGTATATTTGTGTGTGTATGTGTGTGGGTTTGTGTGTGTGTATATTGTGACGTGGGTGTACGGCAACACCTGCCACAACAATGTTGAGCTTACAACAATCCCTGTTCCAACAATGTGAGAATTTACCTTTGCTCAGGAAAATTGGACACTGTGGCATATGTGGGGAGGAGAGTTCAACTGCTGGGAAAATCTGCAGTTTTTGAGAGCTCATACCAGTTGTCAGAGCCCTTTCTTGATCTGTCTGGCTTTGCCACAAACAGTGATGGGTGAAATCTGAAATAATTGAGGAAACAAAGGTTTGAGCTTCTGAGTACATCAATTTATTAAGCAAAATGTGCAAATTGCATAACAAATCAGGACCAAACCTCTTCAGCTTGGCATTGGACCCCAAGTTTAGATGGAGACAAATTTTTATGCCTTGAAAAATAATTAACAACATAAATCATGATACAAGATTAGGTAGCATAATTTCTAACTGGATTAGGAATTTCTGAGATGGAAAGGGGATGAACAATATTTGGTAATCAGGAGGGGAAAGAAAGTAAGCTGGTAGACAGTCCCAGATATGAAATAGACTGTCACTCAATTCCCACCATTGACAACAGGTGCAATTGACAGGAAAATGGAAGAAATCTCAAAATGGAGTCAGTTTTACAACATAGAGTCCTTTTGAGTCACATAATTCTCTCGTTAGTAGTATAAATTTTTTTTTTTGCATCTTTTTTTGCTTTTTTTTTTTTTTTTGGAGGGCAGTTGGGGTTAAGTGACTTGCCCAAGGTCACACAGCTAGCTTTTTGTGTTAAGTGTCTGAGGCCGGATTTGAACTCAGGTACTCCTGACTCCAGGGCCGGTGCTCTACTCACTGTGCCACCTAGCCGCCCCGGTAGTATAAATTTTGATATTAGCTCTGACAAATTAATAATCTGACTTAGAGACATTTTATATAACTTCCATGTCCACAATTAGTCTTTTTCTGTGTACTAATATGTCATCAGTTTTATTCCTTTTTATGTTATTTGGGCCTTGCTCTTTACAGTACATAACTTTGTAAAATAAAGTGATCATAATATAGAGGCATGACATTTCTGTACAATTTATAGTTCTTTAGTGTCTCTCATGTCTTTCTCTGACTCACACTATCGCTTGCATTATCACCTTTGCCACCTTTCAGTGGAAGTGATCAAGTAGGGTTTATATTGATTTGATATCAATGGTCTTATTAAGTACTTCACAGGATTCCTCTACCACTTCATCTTCAATAATGAATGTTGTTTTAGAAGGTATAATTATTTCATCATTGTCTTTTGTAAATGATTATCATTTATTATCAAAATATATGCTGACCAAATATCCCATAAGCAATATTTCTTATAATTTTGGGGTATATGATGGAATTCACTCTATCAGTGACTCTTTTTTCCCCCTTCCTAGAAGTACCTATGAGTTATCCACCCATTTAGCTATAACTTTCTTCTTCTGGTTTCATTTATAACAGGAATATCAGAATTGATGATTTTACTCTTCCCATAATGGGTCCACTAGTTGATCATTTGATAGAGATCTCACATTTACAGGTTTGTTGTTGTTCAATTGCTTCAGTCTGACTCTTCATGATCATATTTGATGTTTGTTTGTTTGTTTGTTTTGGCAAAGATACTGGAGTGGTTTGCCTTTTCTTTTTCCAGCTCATTTTATAGATGAGGAAACTAAGGCAGAGTTAAATGTCTTGCCATGTTCACGCAGCTACTAAGTGCCTGAGGGCAGATTTGAACTCAGGAAGATGAGTCTTTCTGACTCTCTGCCTGGCAATCTATCTATTGTGCCACCTACCTGTCCCATACCTAAATTACCAGAGGTTAAATTAAAATTTGTTGATGGTCTAAAATTGCTTCCCACTATATTATCAACATAGCAACAAAATGGGTGCTTGTAGAAATGAGGACATTTTCAGTGGCTTGTTTGTTTCTTTATTTCATGACTGACCATGGTAAAAAAAAAGAAAAAAAGCTACATCATTAGGTTACCAACCTATTGTTAATGTGTCTCTTTGGCATTCAATAGACTGGCCTTGGAAAAAATGGATTAAATATTTTCCCAGGTATATACTGGAAGCCTCTCTAGCATGGTAGAACTTTTGATTCACTGCTTGTTCCCTTTAACTTTCAAAAATCTGGGACAACTCAATGCCATTAGGAGATATCAGAGAACTTGGGTGTATGGTAGGGAGGGGTAGGATAGGAGGGTATGGAAGATACACATACACACAGAGTCACACACCCTTGATAACAGTATTTTTCAGTCATATGGTAAGATTATTTTTGTAACTTTACTGTAGACTGCCATATTATTCTCTGAAGAGAGTCTACAATTTGGAATTTTACCAGTAGTGAATGAAGAGGTTGGGAAGTGTTGGGTGTCTGAGGGATCTCATTCAAATACCTTGTGGGTTCTTGTCTGGAAAGAATTTCACATGACCCAAGCTGTCTTTTGGCAAAGTTACAAAGTTTATTGTTATGGTGACTTAGCAGCAGGCAGAAGTAGGGGGACCTGCAAAGTGCAGGGATCTAAGGTAGAGTTATAAAGTTTTATGTTCTGAAGAGGGCAGGA
Organism: Pseudocheirus occidentalis; assembly: GCA_028646575.1. Classification (NCBI taxonomy): domain Eukaryota; kingdom Metazoa; phylum Chordata; class Mammalia; order Diprotodontia; family Pseudocheiridae; genus Pseudocheirus; species Pseudocheirus occidentalis. The sequence goes on along the minus strand of CM053599.1, from coordinate 57,923,874 downwards.
AAAGGTTAAGGGAACCTGCCAAGAATAGGGGATAGAAATGCATTTTTAAAGTCATAATACTATCAGTCAAAGTTTAATTATGCTAACTAGGTGGGCAAAGGTGGAGTTAGGAAGGAGTTTGGCAGGAGTTTAGGAGTGGTCAGTGCTTAAAGGGACATGCACTTTTTGTATCAACTGCACAGGTGTATTGCCCATAATTCACTAGGAGATCTCCCTGGGGGGGGCTATCTGGAGGTGTGTTTTTTGGCTTGAAACCTCACTAGGTTACTTGTTGGTCAAAGAGGAGGGGATATGGCCCATATGGCTGTTGAGAGGATTGGCTTGATTGTTTCAGGAGCTGCCAAGTCTGGGAGCTAGACCATATTGGGAGAAAGTTATTTCTCTGATAATGTTGTTCAAGGCTTTTGGATGCATGTGGCCACTTAGAACAAAGGAGATATACATTTCTCTAAGAGTTTGTTTATAGAATGCTTTTGAAGGATTCATAGGTGCTGTTATCTAGGCAGACTTGCTATCTCAGAGAAAATACTTTCAGGCTGGGGGAAGGGGAGAGGCAGAGTTAATGCCTTTATGGCTGGGGGAAAGTGTGACTTTTACAACTTAATTGCACAGGCTTGTTACAAACTGATGTTACCTACATAGGTACCCCAACACAAGTGTGATTTTACAAACAGGTTACAGATAAAAGCATCCCAGACCACATCATTGAATATGTATTTTTCCCCCTTCAACCTTTCCAGAACTTAATTTCATTGTTTTTATTTTTTGACAAACTTAATTGCTATTAGATAGTGATTCAATGTATTCTTTGAGAATTAGTGAGATTTAACATTTATAAAACTTATCAAGTATAATTTATATTTTCTGTTTTTCTGATTCTCTCTTCATATCCTTTAACCATTTACCATTATGAACTGATTCCTAGGCTTCTTGATGGCAACAACGATATTTGCAGAAAGTGATGAAGTATTTAAAAATAATAGGAAAGAGATGCTAGTTCAAGACATAAATGTTCTTCCTCTTCCTCCTTCATGTGCTAAATAAGACCACTAGAGATTAGTACAACAGATGGATGGACAGGTAATTTTATCCTCTTATCTCTGAGTGAAATCTGAGTTTTCTTTCCTTTGCTGGTTTGTCTTCCCCTTTATATGCTCTATTATGAAGAGAATTTCCTACCCTTCCCCCGAGTCACAGTGCCAGGCATTCTGCTAAGCACCGCGGTTACAAAGAAAGGCAAAAGAGCCATTGTTCTCAAAGAGATCACAGTCTAATAAGAGAACCAATCCTGCCCTCTAAATATTCTCTTCCATTGTCTCCAGAGCTTAATATAATGTCCATCACATAATAGGTGCTTGATACATGTTAACTGACTTGACTGATCAATAAGGAAGTATCTGCTATTTGTTTACATAGATAAGTTATGTTTGTTTATTACTTCTGACATTGTCTTCCCCTAACTCTGTCCCTCCCCCAATCTGGAAATGAAATAAGTAAGTGATGTATGGACCAGTGGACCTAGCAGGCCATTGCTACTATGTTGCCCTCACAACCCCTATGCCCTTTATACTCTTTCTCACCATCACTTCTCCTCTGGCTCCAGGTCTTATATTTTATTTACCCTTTTCTGATGTGAGGTCTTGAGGATGTAAATTAGGAAAACCCACATAGCCCTAAAGTTACAAGTTAACACTGAGTGGCACCTAGAGAAATGTAGAGTAGAGGGTTAGACAGTTATCTACCCTTTGGGGATCATTAAGGGAAAAAAAATGCTTGGGAATTCCTTCCTTCCATGGAAGTAGATGTACAAAACTATCAGGGTGACCATAGGACATCCAGAGCCACTTTTTTCTTGTTGAATAGAATCAAGATAATGGAACTCCATCTAGTAGTTTAATCAAAGGAGACTCAGTAAAACACATTGGAGTTCAATATTTCCTGAGCTTTTGTTCTGGCTCTGCCACTTTTGGGCTCTATCAGTTTTGGTGAATAACTTTATCTCTTTGACTCTAAGCTGTCTAAGGTAGAAAAGGAGGCATTGGGAGCCAATTATTTTAAAATCCCTTGTATCTATCCAGCCAATGATTTTTAAACCCCCTTCCAGGTTTGATAGCGTATTATACAGTGATTCAGTAAACATTGTGTTTCTGTGTGTGTGTGTGTGTGTGTATGTGTGTGTGTCTGTGTGTGTGAGGTGAGGCTGGGAATTTTGGGAATAACTGGAGTTACCAGAAATGGGTAAGCATTACCTATAAAGGATTAATATAAGAAATAAGTTTGTCAGTTAAGGTGTGGGAATACTGGTGTGGTGCTTCAGCAGGGAATTGATCTGCTCACTTTTGCTTTAGGAAGATTACTCTGGAATCTGTGTGGAATAAGGAGTTGAGGAAGATGAAGGTGGAAACTAGGAATACAATTTGGAAGTATTTTTTTTTTCCTTTTTGAAGGAAGGAAGGCAGGGCAGTTGGGGTTAAGTGACTTGCCTGAAGTCAAATGGCTAGTAAGTGTTAAGAGTCCCAGGCCAAATTTGAACTCAGGTCCTCCTGACTCCAGGGCTGGTGCTCTATTCACTCTGCCACCTAGCCATCCCCAATTTGGAGGTTTTATAATAGAGTATGGGAGGGCAGAGTTACAGTAGGAAAATGACAGGCAGAGGTATGACTTATGAGTCTAAAACCGGAGGGTCCAGTTCAGAAGGCAGGATACGACAGCAAGACAAGGGCCCAGTTCTAGAGCCTAAGAGGGGCAATAATGGTATTTAGGAGATGGGAGATATCACGTAATATTGTTATGGGGTAAAGAACAAGGCCGGGAAGATTGAGAGATGAGGTAGTTTTCTTTTCCCATATCAGACTATAGGTTCCCTCTTGCAGTATGTATACAAATTAGTCAGCCTATCCAACTGACTGAAAAATGCTTACAGAATTAAATAGGGTTCATTGGCATCTCTGTGAAGGCCATACGTTCATTAGAAGTTTAGTAACTCTGAGCTTGAGCTTGTGTCTAGCCTTGATCACAGTGAGAGAACCTGACAAAGTGCCCTGAAAAATGTGACACGAGGCCATTTTGACAAATCTAAAGCCACACCCAACAAAAGTAAAACCAGACCAAATATTAAAACTCCAACATTTTTCTAAGGTATAAAGTCTTCCTTACCAGGAGATTTTCCCGTTATTATTAGTAATATAAAGTGCTATCTTCAATTCTCCTTTGATCAGAACTAAAACCAATCATAGCCTTTAAGCAGTAGCAAGGCTATTCCTCTAACTGATTATATTAGTCAAGGCGAGAATTAAAAAGTTCCTGTGAGTTCAGTATCTCATAACCCAGTGGTGGAATAGAAAATGATGAAAGAAAAAAGATTTATAAGTGATCTGATCAAAAGGAAATCTTCATAGGCTATTAAACCATTAATCATTGCCTTGGAAACTATATTCTAATGATCTGTAGGGCATCTTATTTTCTGATACACTTTAAACAGTAGATGGTACTATTTTCTGGAAACTGTTAGGTAGCAAGTTGCATTTTTAAAAAACCAAGATATATATATATATATAGAAAGAAGTTAACCTCAAATATATCATAAAATAGCTGCTATTGACCAACACCAAAAACCAAATAGCAACTTCCCATAATGGTTTCATAAAAAGTTCAGTGTAAGTAAATTCTAGCCAGTTAGGTTCACTATTCTGATAAAAATCTAATATGTTTATAGTCTTCCATGTGAAATGTAATTACTATGCCTCATCACTGAGAAGCGATTTCCCTCCTCATAGTCATTTTTTCTGTTCTGAGAAAAATGAACAAGCAATCTAACACTTCCATTTTATAGATTAAGAAACTGAAAGGTCAAACATCTAGTATGTAAATTGTTGTTTGTGTACTCGTGTTTACTGTATATGTCTATTTAGGCCTCTACCTCACTCTAAATAAGAAATAACAAATAAAATCAGTAAATGATTAAAAAGAAGTACCTTGAGTTACTGACTTTGTAACAGACATGCTATATACTTAGATGCATATTCCAAATCTATATTGTAAGAGGGATTTTAAATATATACTTAATTCTGTAAGATAAATACTGTGAGCAGTCTGTTACTCTGACCCCCTGTTTTGGGCACAGTGCTATATTCTCTTTTTGAAAGGTTATAATCTACTTCCCAACATAAAGAAGTGATGTCTAAAAGGCAATATTTTGTAAGATTATAGATCTAGAATGACAGATTCCCTCTGAGATCATCTAATCTTCTCATTATACTGATGAGGAAATTGATACCCAGGGCGGATAAGTAATTTGGTAAGGGTTACTTCAGTAGATGTAGGTAGACAATATATTACTTCCAAATATCCAAGGAAGTTGTGTTATGACAGATCAGAGAAGATTGAGGGAAGATAAATTACTGAATGAAAGTCATACAGTTAAGAAATGAGTTAGGGAGCAGAGAAGGGAAGAGAAGACTGATTACAGGTGTCTTGCCTCCTAGAGCAATGTACCATCAATAGCATCAAACTGCCTCTCAAATATGTTGGTATTTGGGAAATGTCAATGTCTGAGGTAGTACAGGCACTGAGAAGAGATAATGGGCCAGAAGACAAGCACTGGGGAGCCGGGGAGATGTGACTGTATTAGACATTTCATCGTGATCTGCCATATGACAGTGGATACTCAAAAGCCTGATGGATAAAGGGGAGTAATGAAAAATAAGAATATAGAAATTGTTTTGGAGAAACTGTTAGTCACAAAATAGGGGAGCCTTGGGGTTCCAGAGTTATACTCTGAAAGAGTTAATCTATGTGGCTACATATGGAGTATGGCAACTGTAGAGCAGTTAGCAATGACAGAAGTTTGGGTAGAAGTCATGAAAAGCTAAAAGCAGAAGCAATCCAGAGAAACTCCTTTTGGAGAGGGTCCTGGGCCATATCTTCACAGATGGGACAGAGAAATTCAGGTGAGCCACTAGCTTTGAATGCTTATTACTGGAAGAGAATGGATTTGATGGAGAACTAACACCATAGTTATGAATATCAGGTACTGGGCCAAAATCTTTTGAGGGGTCATTGTGGCGAGAAGACAAAGAGTACCTCAAGAATGAAAGTATGATAATGAGTGAAATCCTGACAGGAGTTTACTGTATGCTTGTAATGAGAATATGAAGATCTTTCCTCCCCCCAGTCCCTTTGATATACTTAAGTGGCTCTGAGAATGTACCCTGATTTGAAAATATACTCTGCCCCCTAATAGGCTGAATGTGGTGACGTGGAGCCTGTGGCAGCAGGCTTGTTTTTGGGAATGGTCACACCTTGTTACTTTGTAATTGGACAGTGGGTCAAGAGGGCTGTGACATTCTCTGACCCAGGAGAAGGCTATGTATACGCTGTGATGTGAGGTTTCCTTTGGGGCTCACTTTGAGAAGAGTTGTGTGATTTGGCCAGATGAGTTCCTAGGAAGCCTTTGAGCCCCCTGGCTTTGAAAAACCCAGATGTTGTTCCTTCCCTCTCTGGTAACTTGACTAGGTAATGGATGTAATGGTCAGATGTTTGGAAGCCCATCTGCTGATCTGTTTCTTGGTCTGCTTGTAACTTGTGTTTGTAACTTGTGTTTGTATTCTCTGGAGTTCAGGGTGCTGACTTTGTCCCCTGAACTAGGTAAATGGTATGTGGTTGATTGATTAAAGTGAGACTGTTGACCCATTTTGAGTTGCTTTCCTCTAGAAAAGCAGATCTAAGAACCTGTGCTAGCAGCCACCCTGGGTATGCTAGGGTGCTTGCTGATACAATGCTGTGTGGTCAGTTGTTTTACATTTGTGGCCTATTTTTTGTGACCCCATTTGAAATTTTCTTGGCAGAGATACTAGAATGGTTAGCCATTTTCTTCCTCAGCTCATTTTTACAGATGACAGAACTGAAGGGAAAGGGTTAAGTAACTTGCCCAGGGTCACAAAGCTAATAAGTGACTAAGACCAGATTTGAATTCAGGAAGATGAGCCTTCCTAACTCCAGGTCCTTTTCATTGGACCATCTATCTGTCCTCTTCTCCTGAGAGTGTCAACTAACCTGCTTCTGTTTTTCCCCATATTTTTCCTGGTCTTTCTCCCTAGTCCCTTATTATCTCTTGGAGTCCAACCTACCCTTCTCTGACCAAATTTGTAAGGAGACACAGGCTAGTAGAAGACTGTGAGATGAGGGTATGAAAATCATCAGACAACTGTGTAATGGGAACCCTTGTGAGTAGGAAGTATTACTCAGTGTGTCAGCAGCACCTGGGACAAATTCCCAGCCTTCTCAACCTAGTTATGGCTCTGCTGGTAATCAAAAATTGGTGCTGAGGTCCAGATAGAAAGATTTTTGTTTTCTCAGTGACTAGATGAAACATAAGACAGAACTTCATCATAACTGTTGGCAGAAGGGTGAGTATGAAAGTAGAACTGAAAATTACAGAACAACCTGATCTAAGTACAATATTAAGCATCTGCCAAAACAAAGTGAAAAATGAGTGATCTTTTAAATTCCCTATCTGTGTAGAACCCACACCCTATTAATCCTGCTGACTTTAGTAATGTGGTTTCCGTCTTCTAAACAGTTATACTATATTATAGAAGACATGTGAGTAGGAGGGATAATGTGGGGAAAGGCAGTTCTTAACTCTGTCCATGACCTTTGCAAAGGAACCACTCGTTTATTCAATGATGTTCATGGAAACAATTTCCATGGCTCTAACCAATCCAGTGAGTTTCTCTGAATCTAGCTAAGCTGATGCTCAGACACATGGTGTATTATTTTAGCCATACTCAAAGCTTTTCATGTTGGTAGGACCTACCAAAGTTCATACTACCTCAGCACAGTTTTTGAGAAACCAGGTCAGCATCATGCCTGGATTAGTTACCAATGTAGAATGTTATTGGGAATTTAACCACTGTTCTCACTATTCTCATGATCCTCTCTGCAAAATGTACCTAAGTTACCAAGAGCTTTGATGGCAAATAATTTGTGCTCCATTTTATTTAAATTTAAGAATTCAGGAGTGAGTGGAGGGCAGTTATAACTCTACAAATTGTGGACATCTGTCAGAGCAGATTACAATATTTAGTCATACAATAGAATCTTCCACAATGGATTTTCATTAAAATATATTTATCTTCCTTGGAGAGGTATAGTTATTTCTAAAATAGAAGAGAATTAATCCCAAAATGCATGTGGGTTAATTCTATGAATCAGAGGACAATTTGGTCTTTATTAGGAGTGTTCTTTACTAATCCTTTCCTTTTATAGGTCATTCTGCAAAACCAACCTTCTCCTCTGTAAGACCATACAAATATACCACAAACTATAAAAACTATAATTGAGCTGGAAATTTACAATGGTGTGTGCCTGTTGTCTGCAAACCAGAAAGGCTAAGTTGGGAGAAACTTATGAAGACAGCCATATATTTTTTAAAATTTTCTCTGCAACTCTTGTACATCATCTGCATTGCTGAAAGGGATATTCACAGGAAGAGGTTCATCTATACTTCAGTAGACAAAATATATTTGATACCTAGCAGATACCATATTGGGTACTGGAGAGATAAGATATGGTATTTCATCCATCCATCCATCCATCCATCCATCCATCCATCCATCCATCCATCCATTCAGGCAAATAGTGTTGCAGTGGATAGAGCACTGTGCCTCAGGTCAGGAAGACCTTAGTTTAAATGTGGCCTCAGACACTTACTTTCTCTATTACCCTGGGTAAGTCACTTAACCTCTATAAATCTCAGTTTCCTCAACTATAAAATGGGGATAATAATAGGGCCCAATTCGCAAAATTGTTGAGATGATCAAATGAGATATTTGTAAATCACTTGTAACAGAGACCCTGACACATAGTAACTTCTATATATGTGTTTATTTACTTCATTTCCCCTCATTCATTCATGCCTCAGGTGATTCCCATTTTGACCTAGTCTTCTTTTTTTTTATTATGTTACTGTGATATAATGAATGTATTAGTTAGTGGTTGTTTTGACTCCATCAATTTGCTAAGTGGGGCTTAGGGCCAGGATTCAGAGACATAGTATGTATGCTTTCCTTCCCAATCAATGTCTCACACAGACAGATTGAAAGCAATAGCAGATAGAAAATCAAAGCCTGTGCAGAAATTTATTCTTTAAAATTAGGTCTCTGTGGAATTACAGACATTATTTTTGTGCCAAGAGATTAAAGACTTCTATTAAAGGAAGGAACCTGCCAAAGAGTCTCTGCTCAAAAATTGCCCATATTACCCAAATCGACATTGTGGCAGGTGAACTTTTTGAAAGTTCACATCTTTTAAAAGCATTTCTTTGAGGGATGGTCAATAATATTGTTTGAGTAAAGATAATTCTGTCTCTTCAGTTTCAATCTAGATTCTCCCCCCACCCCCAAGGAAAGAAAGGAAGAGATTTAAGTAATTTACTTTTGCTCTTGCTAACTCATTCTACATTAACAAATATATCTCAGGAGACTGACATAGGCAAGGCAATCTGAAGAAAAGATAGAAATAACTAAGGCAATTTTTTTCCTCAAAAATCTTCCAATCCAGTATCAAGAGATGTGACACACAAAATAGCTGTTCTCACATATGATTTTCAGATTAATGACAGGATTAGATTAAAAAAACTGAACCCATAGAATTTAAGTGATTTACTCAAAACCAAATAGGGAATAAGTAGCAAAACTTACATTCAAATACAAGGCATTTGAATCCAAATTGAGAATATTTCCCACTGAACTGACTTCAAGTTCTTATAAAATCACTCCCTTGCTAAAAAATGTTAATGGTATTCTACTTCCTTCACCATAAAGTTTAGGCTCCTTAACCAGTCATTTAAGCCAATCTGTCTCCATTCCAATTTTTCATCCTTATTTGACACTAATCCCTAATTTGTCCCTGGACAAATCAAGCTTTCTCTGTTTTCCAATCATGAGTCTCCAGACTTCAAATTCTCTGTTTATGCATTTTTTTCTGCCTAAGATACACCCCCCCCCATTTCTCAATTGCATCCTTAAGGGTACATCAACAATAATGCCTTAGGTTTACATAACATTTGCAGTTAACGAAGCATTTTCACATACACTATTTCCATTTTCAATCCTCACAACAATTCTGAAAATTAGATAGGGTGTGTATTTTTGTCTCAATTTTACAAAATAGGAAGAAAGTGGAAACAGAGACTGTAATTTGCCAAGCTATTTTTTCTATTAAGCACAAAACTAGGACTTGAATTTTGTTCATTTGATTCCATGTCCACCACATATTCTACTGCAAAATGTTAGAACATTCATAGTACTAAGGGGGAGGGGAATAAGAACTAATAATTTTATAGAATGAGTGACATATTACTGAGAACTTCCTTTGCAATATAGTAGACATTTTTCGGAAATCAAGATACACTCAGTCTATGGCATTACTCTGGCCTATCAGCATAATAAACTTATCAAACATGATGGATTAATATGACTTTTTTTTTAAACAAATCAATATGATACTTAGACACTTAATAGCTATGTGACTCTGGAAGTCACCTAATGTTTTTTTAGTCTCAGTTTCTTCCTCTTTAAAATAGGAATAATTATAGCAAGATTATTGTGGAGATCAAATAAGAAAAGCTGTATAAGACTCTGCAAGCCTTAATGCATCATGTAAAGGCTAGTAAGTATAGAACCCTAAAAGTAAGTGCTGATTAGAGAACTCTGAAAAACTTCTAGAGCAATGTAAATGTTGCTATTGACATAATCATTGTATTCTTTGAGAATATTCAGGTTGAGTTGTTGATTGATGCTGTCATGGAATCACATAATCTTTGGAGTTGAATGACACCTCCAAGGCTACCTGCTCTGCCTTTTACTGTTAAGGCACAGAGACACTAAGAAGGATATGAATTTACCCCCAGATAATTAAAAGGTCAGCATTAAGTTTCCAAAATTCATCCCTATCTCCATTTTTGTTTTTCTTGAAATCATTAGTCTAGATCTAGGTCTTAGCATCTCTCAAATGACCTGATTTCTTAAAATTGGTTGACAGTTGTTTTGTGATCAAAACCATTGCTTCTTTGTTGCTCTGAGGTATGTCATCTATGTTTGTAGGCTTAAGCTCATTAAAGTGTCTAAATATCCTCAAAGAAGCTTCATTTCAGGAGCAGAACAACCAAAACATGCATGACTGATAGCCTTCTCAGGACAATTTATCTCTATGTTGGGATAGTAAAAGGAATGCAATCTTTGAGAGGGTGGTGAGCAAAGATACTAAAGATTTGTTGTATTTCTGAGTACATAAAGATGCTTTCTTATTGGGAATGACTGACCTTTGTAGTGATTTTAGGTTAATAAGAAGAACATAAAAGGATCTGAGTTATAATTAGTATGTGCAAGATATATCTTAAGTCCTGTTTACTACTAGACATAGGGTTATGTATGCTTGGATCAAATATCAAAAATGTCCTAATAATGAAGGTCTGGTCCAAAAGCAGAGTGGTGGAGTGGGAAGGATCTTAGATTTGGAGGAATGCAATTTTCATTTGTATCTTTACTTTGTCACTTGTTGCCTGTGTGATTCTAGGAGAGTTATTTAACTTTTCCAGCTCTCAATGTCTTCACCTACAAAGTTGTAACTTCATAGTTGACTCCAAAAGTTGTGAGAGATTAACCCCCAGCTCAAAATCTATTATGATCTTTTAGGACAATGAATTTTGTGGAAATATTCTGTGAAACCTATAAAATAGGACAATTCTCATTCACCTATAGGTCTGTAATGACGCATAGATAGACAGGCTCAGCAACTATTACCATCTGATCTGTGAGTTAATGTGACACATTTGGGGTCACCCAAAATCCCATGTAAAACTCTTTCATGAACTATGATCATTGTAGTGATATATAGACTTCATATAGATGCTCAGCTGTATTCCTGATTGTAGAATGATGGCTGCCTTGTGCTAATGATTTTGCTAGTGGATTAATGGTAATGAAGTCAGGGTGCCTTGATAAATCATGCCCTCTCCTACCTACAATGTATTAGCCCCTATCCTTTTCCAGATTACATAAATGTTTTCAGGATTAATGAAAAATGTTTGAAAATGTAGAATTTATGCAGAAAGGTGATATAGAATACCAATGTATCATTAGAATGTTATAAAATGCCCAAATGAACTTCAAATTGATCGACTCACTGCTCTTTGGTGACATTTATGTATCAGTAACTTTACATTTCATTGGGCTAATAAATTATTTGTCTCCATAAGAATTGTAAAATGCAAGATCACACAGAATATTGAGAGTGGGAAGCTAGTGACCAAAATGTTATAAAAATAATTTAAGGAAGTTATAAATGTGTACATACTTAATCTTGTCTGTCCTTTTAATTTTATTTTGAATATCAAAAGTTAGTAAGGCTTGTGTTGTTGTTGAATTTAGGTATTTTTTTCAGTCTTCCCAAATTGAAACTACACTTTAGTACACGTATAAATCTTTAAGTAGTGACCGAATAAATGTTTCACATTTCCAAATTTCTTGGTATCCCTGGATTGCTTGTAGTTGGACAGGAATAGATTCATGATGAAGGTAGACAGATGCATGTATAAATAATTCTGATTTTGTTGTTCTCATAATTCCATTAAAAACAAAATCTAAGCTTCTAATAACAACAGAATAAATAACTTCTTTTGTGAAAACTCCCTTTATTAGTGTGGATCAACCTCTGTCCTTCTACTTATAATCTTATGGAGTTGCCAAGATACTTGGTGGTCTCATGATTTGTTCAGTGCCATGATGTCAATGTATGTCACAGAAAAATCTTGTCTCCAGGCTTTCATGACTGCAGAATTCAGTGTTTCCACTATATCATGCTTTTTCTCTCCATGTGCAGAAAAGAAAATTTCATAGTCCAATACCAATTATCTTAACATTTCTTATATGAATTCTTCATTCACTCACTGATACCTGGAACAGTGCTAAATATCCAAGTATAAAATACATCCATACATATATACATATATATGCTATTTTGTCCAGTCTTTCAGTAATGTCTGACTCTTTGTAACCCTATTTGGGATTTTCTTGGTAAAAAGCCTGGAGGGGTTTCCCATTTCCTTCTCCAGCTCATTTTACATATGAGGAAACTGAGGCAGACAGGGTGAAGTGGCTTGCTCAGAGAGCTATGAAGTGTCTGAGGGTAGATTTAAACTCAGTTCTTCTTGACTCCAGGCCCAGTGCTCTATGTGCTGTACCATTGGCTGCCCATCCATATATAGATACATATCTATGTGTATACATACACATAAACCTCTAAAACAGTGCTTCTCAACCTTCCTAATGCTGTGACCCTTTAATACTCATATGTGGATGTATCTACACGTGGGCAGATGCGACCGGAGATGGATAGAGGAGAAGTGTCTTGATTCCTAAAACCACAGGAAATATATGTTTTCCGATGGTCTTAGGTGACCCTGTGACCCCTGTGAAAATGTCGTTTGACCCCCAAAGGGGTTGTGACCCACAGGTTGAGAACCACTGTTCTAAAAGATAATATTTACTTGATCAAAATAAATTAATTCACTGTCCTCTCTTGAAATAATTTAACTGGGCCTTCTTGTGAACTAGATATATTACAGTGCTTTTATAAAAAAAATGTTAAACCTAAAGGCAGCTGGGTTGCATAGTGGAGAGATAACTGGTGCTAGAGGCAGGAAGACACACAATTAAATTTTGCCTCAGACACTTACTAACAGTGTGATCCTGGACCACTCACTTAACCTTTGTCTGACTCAGTTTCCTCATCTAGAATAATGGAATAAGAAGAGCATCTACCATTTAGGGTTGTTGTGAGGATCAAAAAAAGAGTATTTGTATGGCACATAAGACTGCTCCTGGTGCACTAAGAAATATATGTTCCCTCCCCATCCTCTCACTTATATAACCTGCAAAAGTGTCTTCGTCCTAATCTGACAATCTTTGCATTTTAAATGTCCTACCATACCCTTGAACTTGCCCACCACTATTAGAAATACCACTCTTCACCTTTTACCAAAGTACAAAAATAAAATAAAATAATTCATTTGCCAGGTTTTTTGGATATGATGGGCAAAAACATTCAGCAGAGATTTATGGGAAATAGAGAAAGATTACATTTCCCTTTTGTAAAGATTATACTCAATCACCTTCACCACTCAAGAGATGTAAGAGGTTATTCAGTTCTCTTTAATTCAAAGCTGTTTACATCTTGCTGCTTTGCCAAGAAAAGGAAAGGACATTGAGATAGAAATGGCTGGAGTGATGGAAGACTATCCATGAGTTTAGGCCCTGATTCAAAAGAAAGGTAGAGGCAGTCAGCTGACAGAGTAGATAGAACTTTAGACCTAAGACAGGAAGATCAGAGTTCAAATTCAACATTAGATTCTTTCTAGCTGTGTGATCCTGGTCAAGACCCTTAACCTCTACCTCAGTTTCTTCATATGAGGAAATTATCTGAGATTATCATCTTCTGTAAAATGGGGATAATAATAGATTCTTTTCTCAGGTTTGTTGTGATGATAAAATAAGAAAATATTTGTAAGTGTTTTGCATACCTTAAAGTACTCTATAAGTAACTGTTGTTATTTGTGACTTATTTATTATTATAAATTCAGCATTGACTAGGGCTTAATTAATCTAGTCCATGTAACATGAATGAAGATAAGAATGACAAAGTCACTAATATTTTTGAGTCATCCAGGACTGGTATGTTACTCTGACTGTGGCTCTTGACATGCAAACATTTAACTTTACAAACCAACCCAAAATGGAGACCTGCCATGGCAGGAAGGAGAGCACAAATATCGAATATTCTTCTTTCATGCATGAATATATCTGCTAAATCAATTCTGTGGAACAGCAATAAACCTTGTAGTTGAACTAAGTTAGAGACTATATCCTAAATCTAACAAAACTCTCAACTATCATAAAACACATTCACCTATTCCCTCAAGATCTACATACTCAGGTGGCAAAAATGAAATCATTAGTAACTTATCTAATCATTGCTGACTTAAGGATTTGCAGAATCCTTTTTTATGTTATTCCAAATGCAGAGTTGTTGAGTGCTGGAGTTTGGGAACCATTCCTTAGTTTAATTCCTGCCTCACATATTTGCTAGCTGTGTGAACCAGTGCAGCTCACTTAACCTCTTAGTTTTAGTTTTCCCATCTATAAAATGGAAACAATGATATCCATATCACAGGATTGTTATAAGGATTAAATAAAATAATTTAAAATACTTTGTTAAGTTTAAAATGCTCAATTATCTAATCCAGCACTATTATTTTTACAAATAAGGAAACTGAGTCCTAATTTGCCTAATCTCAAACATATGTTATTCCATCTTTATAACAACATTCTGAGGTAAAGATGACATTATTATTCAAATGTAATAGTATTGAGAGCTAGAAGGGAAAGTAGAGTTAAAATAATCAGATGTCTGATTTCGTAGATGGAAAAACGAAGACCCAGAATTGAATGTATTGTCCAAGGTTACACACTAGGAATAGTAACAGAACCTAAAATACAGTTTAGGTGTTTTCCTAGTCAATATTCTTTTTGGGTATAATTCTGCAAACTGGAGTATTTAGGGTAGTTTTATTCTGATAAGGAATATAACTGATCTTCACTCTAATTGTTAACTATAAATAATGATGTCTACCAATGCAGCCGCAAAATTGTCAAGACTAATATTTTGTTTAGTTCTCCATCCTTGATATAGAAAATAAAAACTTATTGAAAACTGTTAATGCTTCTTCCATATTTTGTTCTCCAGTAGAGCTCTTCTGCTTACCTCATTTGTATTTCGTAGAAGCTTTATAAGTCATAATAAGTATCTAGCCTGGATGCTATGTATAATCAAATTATTTAAACTTCAAAGTGGGACAGGCAATGGAGTGATAGTGGCAAGGATGGTCTGCAAGTATTGGAGGACACCATAGTATCCTTGTTTTTATACTACAGCTCAAACTACTACTCCTGTCTCCTTTGTTGCTTCTTTACTTTGTGGGGGGCAGTGCTGGCAATGGTGGCATTCTACCTCACTCTCTCTCTTCCTAAATATATCTATACGCTGAGGTTTATTCTATTTTTTTTCTTATTCTACATTCTCTCACTCAAATATAATATCCCCTTTCATGACTTTAGCATTGGATCACCTCTAGTCCAAGAGCAATCTGGAAGTAGGTCTTTAGTAGAGAAATTTTGCTTTTACCAAAGCAGGGGAAAATGTTTAGCCTATACATTAAGGTAGTTTTTCATGATATTAAATGGATTATTGGAAGGTTTCTGGAGAATTAAAACATTTTTACATTGTTCTCCCTCTCCAGATGTGGTATATTTTCAAGAAGAAAACATTTTCCAGGCTGGACAATCACCTTGTGAGATCATGCATGTGATTTTTTTTAGTCAGTAAGATGTCAGTCTCAGATATGTTATACAAGGTTTAGAACCACACACAATCAGAAAAAAACACAGATGGATAAGGGAAAAGCAACTCCAGATCATCTGACACTACATGAGGCATCTGTGAATTGTTCTAGTAAGGATCTATAATGTTAGTAGAATTAAATGGGAATGGGAAGGAAAATGAGAGAAACATTCTTACTCTATGGACATAGCCACATTTAAAATGACCAAAAAAAGTCATTGATATATAATTATGTTGGGAATATTTTTGGAATTGGGTTGATACAAATATAGTGAGATTTGCAAGAGCTTTTGGAAAAGCAAGGATTTAGGCAAGAACTCTTTTATTCAAGATAGACTGACAGATATGCCCTCCTCCCCACCTTTTCTCAGTGTTTCCTTGGTGCTCATGACAGAAATCAGCTTCTTGTTGCCAATGGGACCTTGTAAGCCTTGATAGTTCAGCAGGTTGATGAGGGATCACTTATATCCAGATAGCTTGGGGTGCTGCCCAAATAAAAAGAAAGAGCATAATATTTCAGCTGTTCCAGATTTGACAGAATCATACATTTCCCCCAGAAAATGGATTCCCTCTGTTATTTTACAATGTGGTAGCTTTTTTCCACAGCAAAGAAAGACTTGTGCAGTTGTGTTATTTTAGTTTACAACTTTGCCAGATACTTTCAAGATTTTTTCTTTCCATTTAGTATTCAAAGCTGAGTCCTCTTTTAAGATTGAACAAGGTACTTTGAAATAACAGAGCAGTTTCCACTTCACTGGGCTTTCAAGAAAGCTCATTGCTTTTCTTTCCAAAGCAAGCCCGATATTTTGTGATGCCAAGGAGGTCGGAAGCGCATAGCAAACATATCCAATGATTAGTGAGCAAGATCCTGAGGATCAGTGTTTTTCTTGAAAAAAATTTTCTTCATCTACATTTTCTCACAGATAAAAAATAAAAATGAATATTCTTTAGGTCCAGGAATGGTTAGAAGTGGGTGTTTCTATGTGTATGTATCTGCATGTTTGTTCCAATTCTCCATATACTACTAGAAATTTGTCCTGAGTTACCCAAATTCTTAAGCCAAAACATGATCAGAATGAAAGAATAAAGAAATTAAGAAGAATTTTAGTAATGCAGTAACTTTGAAATTGTCAGAGAAATTCCAGTTTTGGTTTGTATTGGAGAAAGTTTGCATATATTTGTTAGAGAAAAAAATGAAATGGAATGTATGGAAAGCTTACTTGGGATCTGAGGTGCAGAAAATATGCTATTTAGAGAGACACATGTAGGAAATCTTTCTCTGAGCTTCTAATTGTTTTTATACTTCATGCTAGCTTATACCCAGTTTTCAAAATGTGACATTGATGAACTGCCAATGTCCTCATTCCAGGATTATTATTTTTTTTTTATTAAGGCCTATATAAATCGTCTACATTGTCATTTATAATTCAGTATTTGCTGCAAGCTGATTTTATCTAGAAGGTCACATTTCTTCTGTAAAGCACAGACAAATTATAAAATGTTGAGGATATTTGATTAATTGAAAAATGTAAAACCAACAGTAACTCACTGAATGATTAATTATTACAATGTTTTATATATCCCCTCCCATTTTCCCTCTCATATTCTTTTTTTTTTCCTTAGTGAGATCGAGTGCCTTGAGGTTCATAGCCTTTTTCATACATAATCTATGAGGTGTAGTTGGGGAATGATTATTACTCAATACGTTTTGTTTTTTCAAAAAAAATAGTTGGATTTACTAATGGGATATTGTAACACTGGACTAGACAACAAATTTTTAGGCCAGATTCCTTTGGGGTTCATAGGAAGGGTCACAGGAATATTGGACAGTGGAATCACATGCCATACTAATAGAAGGTATAACTTAAGGGGAATTTTCACCATGATAAAAAAAAGTTATTTCCCTTTTTCCTTTCTTCTGATTATCTTCTCTTCTTTTATTCTTTCCTTTTTACCTTTCTCCTTCTTTTTTCCTTCCTGCTACCTTCTTTCTTCCTTTTTTCTTTCTTTTTTCTTTCTCTCTTTTTCTGACTTTCTTCCTCTCCTCTCTTTCTTTCTCCTTTTCTTCCCCCTTCCTCTCTCTATATTCCTTTTGCTTTCTAGCTTCCTTTTTTTCTCTTTTACTCTCCCTTTCACTTTTATGAAAAGTAAGTTTAGGGGAATGAGTATACATTGGCTTCAAGTATTCATTTTTCAAAAAAGGAATTAATACAAAATCAAAATGCTTCAGGCAATAAAGCAAGACAAAACCCAAAAAAATAGAATATAGAGAAAATATAGCAATTATTGATGGTGCTTTTTAGCTTTTTGGCTATAATTTATGAAAATATAAGATTATCATAATATTATATTCCTTATTTTCCTTATTTATTCATTTTTATGATAAGCATGTATAATAAATATAAAAATAAAACCTAACAACCCTGAAATGTGATCACACCTTAAGTCAATAGTCGATCAATTATGTAATCAAAAATATTTATTAAGCACCCACTATGTGTTAAGTACAATGCTAGGCACTGGGGATCCTTGAGCAGGTTACTTTCCTCCTAATAAGGAGTTAGGTGATATTTGGATGTGGAAGACTAGCCATCAAGATAACTAAGGAAACCAAAATCAGAGAATCCTATTACTAAAGGGGATCATCGAAATTTTTACCCCTTCTTGGAACTTGAGAATGCAGGCAGCTTGCCAGATTATCCAGGTCAAGCAATTTTTTTTTTCTTTCCAGTTTGCTAGTTCAGTTTGCAGAATGTTGAGTTTGAGATGTTTATGGGATACATAGGTCATAATGTCTGGCAGGTGTTTATAGATATGACACTGGAGGTCAGAAAAGAGGATAGGGCTGCATAAAATGATCCAAGAATTATCCTCTTAGAGATGATCATTGGATCCACTGAAACTTATGAGATCTAGATGCTACATGGAGGGAGAATAGAAGAAGGCCCAATATAAAACAGCATCAATTCATCATCTGAGGATCTATTCATTTTACCCATTATCTGCAAAGATTCATCATGACATCCCCCCTCCATTTTTTCTATATTTGTATATTCTGATTAGAACAAATGTTTTACTTATTAAAAATTATCCTGTATTAACTGCAATAGATAGAAAAATTTAAAAATTAGTATTATTTAGTTCATGGAAAGGTTGGGAGTGTGTACCTGTGCATGTGTGTATGTGTATGTATTCCAGTTTTCCATATGCTGATGAAAACATGTCCTCAGTTTCCCAAATATTTAAACTAAAAGAAGGTAAAAATGGAAAATAAATAAATTAAATACATATTGCCAAAGAAAGTGAATATTGAATGGCAGAGAAAGGGAGGCTTTGACATGTATATAGAGACAAATAGGAGCACAGAAAATTTGCATTAGCAGATGCAGCAATATGTTCTTCTCTTACTGATTATTGTTGATATAATAAACAAATTCCTGAAGGGCAGTGTAAGATACCACTTCCCATAACTATTAAATCATATTTCATCCATTTATGTTTTATTTTGGGCACAGGATTTCTCCTCTTGGGTTCATTAGACTTCCAAAGACCAAGTAGAGAGCCATATGCCACTCTACTTGAAAATTCCATCTACATTCATACTTTCATAGTCATTAATAACTACTCTTAGACTTTGACTGTTGAACCAGCTCTAAGTCTAAGTATGATCACATGCAGTTGATATCTTTACCACAAGAGAAGTGTTTTTTTTTCTTTTCAAATGATCCTGTGCTCTTGAAGGACTTGTTAATAGATGACTGAAAACCCTTATATTCTCAACCAAAGCTGTAAGGGAAATAAAGGACTCTGTTTTCCTAGGATCAAATAAACTTCCAAGGTAATTATCTTTATTATAACTGCAGCTATGATATTTTTTGTCCATGGTATCTCTCAAACACCATTTCCCTATAAAATTATAGAGAGATGACAATCTAAGGTGAAGGTTCATATGATGCCATTGGAATTGTAATTCTTGAAATATTTACAGAAATATCAATCTATTACTACTTCAGGATTCCGAACATCCTTTCCCAACAAGGCAGAAATAGCACACCCAAAATTTGACATTTAATCTGAAAGAGTTTGTATTTGAAATTGACAGCAACTCTTCAGTAGTTCTGAAGAATAATGTCATGTATCATGTGTAGTGCCTGAGAGATTTATAAGGTAATTTTTCACATATTATTTCATTTAAATTAGAGCTAGAATGATCTATAAAGACAATTCAGCCCCAAAATCTATTTACATATATCAAAACCCAGAGATATTGATGTTCTTATAACTGCAGCAACATCAGTATTATTAGCTACATTCTCCAGAGTATTAGCTATATTTTTACTATGTTAAGATACAGTCAATAAGGAGTAGAGCCTGTATTCCAAAACAGAATTGATTCAATTTCTAATGTTCTTTGTGTTACATATATTTCCCTCTTAGAATACAGGTCCTATACCAGACTGGTTCTATGTTCATTCACTTTTCTAATATCTTGCTTTTTTAAAAGAGATAAGTTATTTGTTTTCTGTTTTTATTTATTAATATTTAAAAAGAATGATAAAAATGAATCTTCCTATTCAATGACCTTTGGAAAAAAAATTATAGAGGAAACCTGGATGCAGATAATGTAAAAACCAATCAAAGGTACTTCCTAATGTTTCAGCAGTTATTACAAATGACTGTGTTGAAAAGATAAATATATTCAGTCTCTTGACTGAAAGCTTTTAGACTTTAAATCCAAAAGGATAGGTTTTTGAGTAAAAAAAAACTGGAACAATGTATTTTATGGAGATATTTGTGTTAGATTTAGATAATTTC
Organism: Pseudocheirus occidentalis; assembly: GCA_028646575.1. Taxonomy (NCBI): domain Eukaryota; kingdom Metazoa; phylum Chordata; class Mammalia; order Diprotodontia; family Pseudocheiridae; genus Pseudocheirus; species Pseudocheirus occidentalis. Next base: position 57,903,600 of record CM053599.1, on the reverse strand, counting down.
AATAAAATTAAAACTAGGATAAAATTATCCCTTCTATAAAAATATAATCTGCAAGAAAATTGAAGTACTTGGATATTCGAGAAAAGTTCTAAACTCAGAATCAATGCTTGTTCTTGGAATAGCCAATCTCTGTCATTACAGAGACTTTGGTGTAAATTTCATTTTATGGAATATGTTAATATAATCATAGGTGTCAATGGAACCTCATGGACTTGCTTGTTTTCTTTACTTGTAATTTACTTCTGGTCAGACCTCACTTCAACCTCTACAGATGGAAAATCTGTATTATTTTTTAAATGCTTTGACAAAAGTGCACAATCTCCCTCTGAAAACTATTCCCACCCTGCTCTCAGGAAATTTTTCAATGAATGACTGAACTGACTGAGGTCTTGATTGACAGGTTTCATGGATAGCTCTTTCATTTTGAGAAAAGTCCAATCCTGGAACCCTGACAATCTCCTAAATCCACCTTAATCCCTCCAGTGACAGCTTAAAGCCATTTCTTCATGTTCTGGCCTCAGGAGACATGGAGAACAGCTGCTCAGCATTCCTCCTATAATCATCTTTCATGTACTTACAGACATTAGCAACATCATGATTCACAAAATACACAATGAAATACATTGTTTTTGACTGCATACTCATCCCCAAATTCCTGAGTGGAAGAGAGTTGCTCACTGTGCTAAGAAATGAACTAGAGACCTCATATTCCACATTCAATTGCATTTGCTGTATGACCTTTGGCAAATCATTTAACTTGCTTCTGTCTCACTTTTTTCAGCTGTAAAAATAGTGACAAGCACAATCCCTATTGTGGAAAAGAGCTAAGACAATGATTGTAAATTGCATTGCCTTCGAGGCAGTTTCTTACTTTAGCACCACTGCCACTCAATTTAACCTGCCCTCCTTACATTTTTAAAGTGTTATTACTTTCTACCAGTTTAGCAGTGAGCTATTACTAGAATTTTGGAGCTGAGGGCACTCTAGCTATCACCACTTCCACCCCTCTCCTCTGTGTGATAGATTGGCAAACTAGTCATCAAGAATTATAGTGAATTGTCAAGGTCACACAGCTTATCAATGAGCTAAACTAGGGTTAAATATATCTCTTGATATGCATTGTAATGCTTAAACCTTTAGTTTGAATGACTTTTGACCTTAACTCTCTTGATGTACACTTGCATTTGAATTATAAAAGAAATTAAAAATAGTGATGTACTTCTTACTTCTTGACATGTTCCATTATTTCTACCTTCATCTCTTTGGTCATTTCCCTTTCAAAGTTTGGAATTTACTCCCATTCATTTTATTCTCTTTTGACATTTCTGTCTAATAGTCTACCCTTCCTTCAAGGTTTAGTGTGAGCTCTGCTTTTAGTGAGAACTCTGATTTCTTGGTACTCTACATTTCCTTATTTTAGTTACTTAAGGTCAAAATTTGCATTATTATTGTTGTCATTATCATTGATATTGTTATTATTTTGCTAATTATATGTAGGCACATGCATATAATATTTTCATGGAGTACTACTACACTGCTTGCTACTTGAAGTGTACAAGTAAATATTGGCTCTCAAAGATTCTGAAGAAAAAGGGAAGGCAAGAGTTGGGTTTTGTACATGATAATCTATAACAGACCACATCCTTATAATCACATAATTGACTGAAAGCTATAGATCATACAAGATCATATCAGATATCAGATACTATAGAAAATGATTTTTTTGAATTAAAACAAGATAGTAAGGCTCTTCTCCAATATGGTGCTTCTCATGCATGTGTCAGAAATCACAAAAATCCATAAGACTCCTTTAAAGATATATTTTTCTAAGTACTTCATTCAACAGCATTTCATTATGAATATTAATCAAAGCTTAAACTAGGTAGATATGAGCTTGCCAAAAGTGATTGCCTCAGTTATAATGTCCTGAGCAGTTTCCTTCTTAAAGTAGGATTCTCAATAAACAGGAAATTCTCCAGGTAATTTTTTTCCCCTTCAGTTTATACTGAACTAATTCCATCAAGTCTGGGTCTACCTCAGAGAATCCTAAGCAAGAATCATATTTAGTTGGAAGAGTTCAGCCAACTATTGAGAGGGAGAATTTTTTTTAATCTCTCTTGTCCAGAAACTAATCTGCAGTTAGATGGAGAACCTAATGAACTGGTCCATCAATACATTTTTTGGATATACACTGTAAATAAACAAAGGACAAAACTGAATTGGGGAGAAATACAAGTTGAATTGGTTTTGGAAAATTGTTCATTTAAAATTTTCAAAAATATCAATATTCTTTTAGTAATGCTTTATGACCACAAATCATGAGATCCCAAAAATTTAGATTGTGGGTCATCAAAATGGCAATGGCTAAGGTAGACTGCATCTTATTACCAATTATGAGCTATAGCAAAGAAGGAGCATATGGATCATCAAAAGAGTATGCAACAAGGAAATGGAGACATCCTTTTCATGAAATAAGGTAAGGAGATAACTAACAGAGAAAACGTCAAGAAATAAAGAGACAAGTCAGGAGCATATTGAGTGGAAGGCACTCGGTAGTTGACTAATGGAAAGACAAGGGCAACACCTGTACAAGATAAAAAGATATGAATGAGTTATGATCTCAGTCATTTGAGTTAGCACCCTTCCATCCATGAGTTAATCGTTCCATTACCATATTAATTTAAGTTCTGTTGTTGTTATAAACATGTGAATAATAAGACACCACATTTTCTGGAAAATAAATTCTTTGGGTTACCCCACATTCAATAGAGACAGACATGATGGGTATGAATAGTTTTAAGAATATTTCAAATGATAAACTGAAGGCTTAAAGCAATACAGGAGATTTCTTCAGAGATATATGACAAAAAAGAAGAGAGGCCCATAAGTTTGGTTGTTGTATATTTGATAGTGAAGTATAACTGTTACAAAACCCTTTTGTATCCATAAATATCAAAAGATTAAATAAAGTTACCAAATGCATTGGTTGTATTCTGTATGAAACATCTAGAGAAGGGAAAAAATAAGAGTCATATAGTATAACATATGAGAAATGGTCATCACTGGTTATAGATCTATTAAAGTATTGAAATGTGAATTAATTTATTTGTGTCTTCTAATCATTGACCATATAAGTTGTTTCCTTATTTTTGATATTACATATACATTACCAAATAAATGTATTCTTATAGATATTAATATTTCACTATCAAGAAGTCCTTTTATTCTCATTAGATTTTTAGAATAATATTATGGTAAGAGTTGTTAAGTCAAAAGAAATCTACAATTCAATCACGTATTGAACTGTATTCTCTCTATACTGAACTGTATTCTCTCCATATAATTCTCTAAAATACTTGCAATAATCTACAATGCTATCATTAAAGTATTATAGTGCTTACAATCCCACAACAATGGAAACATTAAATTTGAACATTTTATTGATATTTGGATGGTGACATCTGAAAATTATTTCAATTAACTTTTTTGGCCTCTTTTGTGGTCTTTTCTAGGGAGTAGGCAGCAATTAGGTGGCACAGTGACTAGAGTACTGAACTCAAAGTCAGGAAGAGATAAGTTCAAATACGGCCTCAGACACTTAACTAGCTGTGTGATGCCTCAGAAAAGCAATGGTATTTGTCTTAATTTCCTTGTCTGTAAAATGAGAATAATAAAAAACCCTAGTTCCTAAGATTGTTGTGAGGAAAAATGAGATGATAATTACAAAGTGTTTACTATTACACCTTAAACAAAATAAGTAAATATTAGCTATTATTATTATTTTACATAGTCAATAAACATTTTTTTTGGAGGAGGGGAGGCAAGGCAATTGGGGTTAAGTGACTTGCTTAAAGTCACAAAGCTAGTAAATGTGTCAGCTGTCTGAGGTTGGATTTGAAATCTGACCCTCCCATGCCAGGGTCCAGTGCTGTATTCACTGTGCCACCTAGCTGTCCCTCAATAAACATTTCTTAAGTTCCTGTTATGTGCCAAGCAATCTTCTAAGCACTGAGGATACAAAGAAAGGCAAAAGATAGTCCTTGTACTCAGGAACACACAGTCCAATGAGGAAAACAACATACAAACAACTACAAATAAACAAATCATATGCAGAACAAATTGGTGATGATCTTCAGAAAGAAGGCTTTAGAACTGAATGGGATCAGAAAAAGCTTCCTTCATGAGATTGAATTCACCTTGGAGGAAACCAGGGGAGCCATGAGGCAGAGATAAATATTCCGGGAGGTACATACTACGTGTGGGGAATAGTCAATGAAAATTGATGGACTTGGAAGATGGAATGTTTTGTTTGAGATATGGAGGCCAGCATCACTGATGGTGGAGTTGGGAATGGGGATAAGGGGTAAGATGATTGGAAAGGTAGTGGGGTAGGGAGGAACAGGTTGTGAAGAATAGCATGTAGTAGTCAGAGATATATTTATGAAGTAATTCATTGAATTGAGAATTCTGAATTCAATGAATTCAATGAATGAATGAAATCAATTCAATGAATTCAATGAAATCAATGAATCTAGTAATCCTTGAAGGGATTAACCTTCTTTGTCCTTTTTTGCTCTCAGAGTATTTTATAGACAGTTTGTAAATATTTAATGAATAAATTCATGACTATGGAAAGATTCCTACTTGGATATCCCCTCCTTCCCACCAAAATCAGATGTCAGAGGTAAACTAACTAGTAGAAACTTCCTTTTTTATTTTTTTAAAATTTATTTATTTATTTTTAGTTTCAACATTCATTTCCACATTTTGAGTTACAAATTTTATACCCGTTTCTCCCCTACCGCCCACCCCAAGATAGAGAGCCTGTTGAATGCCCCTTCACACAATCTGTTCTCTCTTATATCCTCCACCATCCCTGCCACTTTCTAATAGGGAAAGATGGATTTCTATACACCAGTGCCTGTATATTTTTAAGTTCCTTATTTTAGTTTATTTGAGTGCCTTATTTCCTAGTTGCATGTAAAAATCAATTTTTTAACATTTGTTTTTAAAACTTTGATTTCCAGATGTTTCCCTTCTTCCCACCCCCACTGGGAAGACAAGCAATTCAATATAGGTTGTACATGTGTAGTTATGCAAAACATTTCCATAGTAGTTATATTGTGAAACATTAACTGTATTTCCTTCCATCCTATCCTGCCTCCCACTTATTTTGTTTTCTACTTTGACCCTGTCCCTTTTCAAAAGAGTTTGCTTTTAACTACTGTCTCCCACAATCTGCCCTCCCTTTTATCATGCCTGCTCTTATCCCATTTGCCCCTACTTTCCTGTAGGGTAAGATAACCAATTGCATGTGTATGTTATTCTCTCCTTAAACCAAATTCAAGGAGAGTAAGGTTGACCCATTCCCTTTCACCTTCCTGCTCTTCTACTCCATGGTAAAAGTTTTCTCTTGCCTCTTTTATATGAAATAATTTACCCTTTTCTATCTCTCCCTTTCTCCTTCTCTCATTATATTCTTCTCTCATCTCTAAATTTTATTTTTTAGATACCATCCCTTCATACTCAACTCATCCAGGGGCCTCTGTTTATGGATACATATATACACACCCATATATTTATACACACATGCACCCTTCTATACATACATACATACATACATATTTAAACATATGCATACACACACATATATTCCATTCAACTATCCTCATATTTAGAAAAGTCTCATGAGTTACAATGATCATTTTTCCATGTAGGAATGTAAATAGTTCAACTTTAATAAGTTCCTTATGATTTCTTTTTCCTGTTTACCTTCTCATCCTTCTCTTACTTCTTGTAGTTGAAAGTCAAATTTTCTCTCAGCTCTGTTTTTTTCATCAAGAATGCTTGAAAGTCCTGTATTTAATTGAATATACATATTTTCCCCGGAAGTATAATACTCAGATTTTCTGGGGAGTTGATTCTTGCTCTTAATCCTAGCTCCTTTGACCTCTGGAATATTATATTCCAAGCCCTTCAGTCCCTTAATGTAGAAGCTGTTAGATCTTGTGTTATCCTGATTGTATTTCCACAATACTCAAAATGTCTCTTCCTGACTGCTTGTAATATTTTCTCCTTGATCTGGGACTTCTAGAATTTGGTTATGATATTCCTAGGAGTTTACTTTTGAAGATCTTTTTCAGGAGGCAAATGGCAAATTCTTTCAGTATCTATTTTGCCCTCTGGTTCTAGCATATCAGGGCAATTTTGCTTGAGAATTTCTTGAAGGATGATTTCTACACTCTTTTTTTTATCATGGCTTTCAGGTGGTCAAATAATTTTAAAATTTTCTCACCTGAATCTATTTTTCAGGTCAGGGTTTTTTCCAATGAAATATTTCATGTTGCCTTCTATTTTTTTCATTTGTTTGGATCTGTTTTATAGTATCTTGATTTCTCATAAAGTAATTAATTTCCATTTGATCTTATCTAATTTTAAAGGAATTATTCTCTTCAGTGAGTTTTTGAAATTCCTTTTCCACCTGGTCAATTCTACTTTTAAGGCATTCTTCGTCTCATTGGCTTTTTGATCCTCTTTTTTTTTCATTTGAATTTGTCTATTTTTTTCAGGTGTTATTTCCTTCAGTATTTGTTTTTGGTCTCCTTTAGCAGGCTGTTGACTTGCTTTTCATGATTTTCTTGCATCATTCTCATTTCTCTTCCCAATTTTTCCTCCACTTCTCTTACTTGGTTTTCAAAAGCCTTCTTGAGTTCCTCCATGGTCTGTTACCAGTTTATATTTTTCTTATTTTTCTTGGAGACTTTTGATTCAGGAGTTTCGACTTTATTGTCTTCTGCTTCCATATTTTGATTCTATTTCTTCTCCTCCAAAAGATTCTATGGTCTGATTGTACTTCCTCTGATTGCTTATCTTGCCAGCCAGTTACTTTACTTTTGAGCTCTTTGCCTCTGTAGAACTCTGCTTCCAAAGTGGAGAGAGCTGTGTCCCAAATTTCTGGGGGGTTTGCAGCTGTTGTCAGAGCTGTTTTAGAGCTATGAGGAGGGCACACTCTCTACAGCCACCATAAGCTCTGGTATGCTAGTGTTCCTCACCCCAGGACCACCGCCCATGACTGTGACCTAGATCCAAGCAGGTCAAAGCAAGAGGGATTACCCTCTGAGTGATCACTTGGTCCATCTATGATCTGTAGGCCAGGAGCTCTGGAGGCAGCCATGCTGAAGCCACCTCTTTTGCCCTTGGGGCAGGGCCTGGACTTGGCACTTTTCTCACCCAGTTCTAACCTTTTACTTTTTCTTTGGTATTTATAGGTTGACAAGTCTGGAAACCACCACAGCTGCTGGTGATTTACTCTCCTGAAGTCTATTCTGGCTCAGTCTGGGACACAAGTCTGGGACAGCACAGCTCACCCAGACTGTGCTCAGCTCCTATCTTGGTGTAATAGACCCTTCCCATTGGCCTGTCAGACTGCCTTCAGTGGGAGCTTTGTTTCTCTCTGTCACGTTGTGGTTTTGTAGGTCTAAAATTTGCCTAGAGTAATTTTTTTTACAAGTACTGGGGGTTTTTGGAGTATTGCTTTAAGGTTTGAAAAGCTCTTTTTTATGTTTCTTCATTTGATCATCCTATGATGTAAGTATTGTCATTATCCCCATTTTACAGATGAGTAAATGAAGCTGAGATTAAGAAACTTGCTCAGATCACACAGGTACTAAGTATGTAAGAAAGGATTAGAACTCAGCCTCCTTGACCTAAGATCCAGCATTCTATCTAATGTACCACCTACTTCTATGAAACAACATTTTAAATAAGATGTGACCACAGGGAACACATTTTGCCTCAATATGAAAAGCATTGTAGGAATTAGGGAGGCAACATGGTACAGTAGAATGAGAACTGAAAGGAGTCACAGGACATAAGGTCTAACCCTCCCTTGTTCTTCATCTTTAACCTTAGGCAACTCACAACACTTTGGGGCCTCCATTTCTTCATCTCCAAAATGAGAGAGTAAGATAGAACAAGTTCGTTTCAGCTCTGTGTCTGTAATCCTTTTATGTCAAACTGTCCTGGATGTCCCAGGCTACTTTTAGAAGTAGCCCTGTATAGTGAAAAGGGGATTGGATTTGCTATCTGGAGACCTGGATTGAAACCATTCATCAGAATGTTATGAAGAAGATACTTAGTAAGCTTCAAAGGGCTGTGTACATATATTATTGTGATTGTGGTTGCTATTATTGTCATCACCTCTTATACCTTATTCATAGAATAACGATTTTTCTGGGTTACTGAAACATAAATCAAGCTCTGAAAAGTCCAACCAAGCTAGAAAGACTTGAAGCATGGGACTCGTGATATATGGCATATCTGTTGTCAGAGGAGTTAGCCTAACAAAGAGAGGAAGCTGATTGGGGCATTATACATGTTTTAGCCACAGAAACTGACAACAAATGGCTGTGGAGGTCTAAAGAGGTTGTGACCTGTATTGGTTGTGGGAAGAACCACACCTATTTAATCTTGGACCCTTGAAATATTATAATTGCTAGTCTTATTATTCAAGAATACTAGATAGTTGGAAATAATTTCTCAGTTGAAATGTTCCAGGCTCAGTGAACACGCTGCTGTGACATCCAAGAAAAGTGGAACTAATGACTCCTTAATGATGTATCTCAGGATGTTCAATCAGGACCCCTAATGTCCAAATGCTGCTGCCTAAGGGAAAATAAATTTAGGGGGAAGAGATAAGATGCTTCAAGAAAGATAACCTGCAGCTGTGGCCTACAGTTACTGAGTATAAGCTATGGACCAATCAGAGTGGATCAGTAAGAAACCGAGCAAGAAGAAATAGATTGAATATAATCAACTGTTTTAACATGCCTGTAATTATAGAAATAAAGTGAAAAATGGCTGAGGTGGAAATCAACCAAATAGTTTTGCATAGTTGTTAAGGTGATTAATTTCTCTGATTTGAATGATTTTTTCACTTTCCATTCATATGTTTATTTGTGTAACGCGTAGTCTTAATCTGTTTTTAAAAGTGTAGTATAAACTTTTTATATGAGTCATTGAAGAAGAAATTATCCAATTAGGATTGTATCATAAAGTTATGAGAGAGTAGGAGGTAGAGAATGCTCTATGAGTTTAGAAAACTTTAGTTCAAGACTGATGATATAAGTTTCTACAACTCTAATAGAACCAATTATAAGCAAGAGATTTGACTTCTCAGTGACATAGGCAACTAGTTGTGTATGTTGGAGAGCAATTGCTAATCTACAATGGTAATAGAACTTCACACACTAGGACTTTTCTATACCAATGAAATCATAGATGTGAACTATACACATATTAGATAGTAAGATTATATAGATGAATGCATAGATAACTGAGAGATGAATGGTCAGATAAATGACAAATAGATATTTGGATAGATGGAGAGATGAATTCATATATAAATGCTAAATAAATATATAGATAGATGAATGGATAAATAAATGCTAGATGCATAGATGAATAGATAACTAATAAATAGGTAGATAGATAGATATGAAAGTATCATATAATTTAAAGTGAGAAAGGAACTTAGAGATCTGGTCTAACACTTAATTTATAGTAGAGGAAACAGGTCTGCAGACGTTCATGCAGCTAGTAAGTAGCAAAGCTGGGACTTGAAACTACATCCTCCAACTCCAAATCTGATCTTCTTTCTACCACACCGCACTTTTACCACCTTTGTTACTATTTGTGGTTAATTTTTGAAGAGTAGCAATGACATCAAGGGGTGATGTCTTGAGTCACGTGTGAATTGGGTTTAAGTGAAGCAGTCACACAAAATTGTCAGCCTCACTCTCTTTTCCACAGTCATCAAAGTCCAGTGGAAAGACAAAAGTCAGAATGACTGAAGATGGCTCAGGATGAAATGGATGATCTTGGCATCTTCAATATCTCACCAAGCTCAAAGTATTGCACGATTCCTGCTTTAGTCACTTGAATGAGCATTATAACAAATTGTTCTCATTTATCCTTTCTGCAGAGGAATGTCTTGACATTCTTGGGCTAGACATCCTCTAACTTACTGACTGGTTTGAGGCCTGTATGTTACCATAAAACTGTTTTAGCCCATCTGCCAAGATGATTTTCCAGGGTTTGGCTGCTGCGCATGGTACAGCTTCTTGAAGTCACAGGTGAAAGTTGAGTGTCAGGTAGATACCAAAGGTGGATGAACAGTCCTGAAGAGGACTCAGCAAATCCATACATTAGAGGTCTCCACATTAGGTCACATTAGATCCCCACAACCTCCCCATTGGGTAGTGGATAAGATATTAAGGAAATTGAGATTCAGAGAGATTAAATTATTTACTTAAGGTTACATAGCTAATAAGTTCCATAGTCCAAAACACAACCCATATTTTTAACTGGCAAACCAGTGTACCATGGTATCTCTTATTATAGAAGTACATGTGACATACAAATGATACAGGACAAGCAAGAACACACTAATGGGTTTTTTAAAAATCTACATCAACACAAAACAAATGGATTGGTTTAAAACTGATAGATGAGTCTTATCAAGATAATGTTGGAAAAGAACGCCTGTAAGATAACGTATTAGGTGAAACGAATACTATGTGGAATATGAGTCAAATGAAAGATAAAAAATGGAGTAAAGTGAGGAACACATTAAATAGGCAGTGAGCAGGATAGTCTTAGAAAATCAATATGTAATCTCATGAAAGTGGATAGGAGGAGAGGCATGTTTAGTAAAGGAGGATATGTTATTTCTTGGCAATAAAAGAAACTCTTATAAAGACATCTTATGGTTTCCTTCACTGCAGTGGAATTCAAGGAGTTTGAGAGTTAATTATAACTTTGGAGCTTCACCTGTCTTTATTTCACTCATTCCTCAGGAAGATTTCATCAAAAGGACTAGAAAGGTATTTACTGTCTCCCTCAATAGAGTGTGGTCTTCTTGAGGGCAGGGACTAATTCATTTTGTATCCTCAGCAACCAGCACAGTTTCTAGCACACTGATAGCTGATTGAATAGAGAGCTAGCAAAGAGATGTAACTGATATCATTAAAAAATCAACATGGGGGCGGCTAAGTGGCGCAAAGAATAGAGCACCGGCCCTGGAGTCAGGAGTACCTGAGTTCAAATCCAGCCTTAGACACTTAACACACACACATACAAAAAAAACTAGCCGTGTGACCTTGGGCAAGTCACTTAACCCCAACTGCCCTCCAAAAAAAATAAAAAAAAATCAACATGAAATAGTTCCACTCTGAATAAGATTTTTAAAAAGCTGATCAGTGGAGGTTGTAGATAGAAGGTCTGCAGCTGGCAAGTATAAGTTTATTTTTAGATATTAGAAGCATAGAAAGTAGAAAGCCACTCCACTCTGGAGCAGAAAGGTTTGTCATAGATACATGCCTTCATCCAGTCAGTTTCCTGTCAGTGTATTGGTTGAGGACATTAGTAGTCTAGGGCCATACCCTCAAACATTCATCAGATGTGGAAACTGATATCTAAAGAAGTTAGGTGACTTGTTCAAGGTTGTATCTGTATCTAAATCCAGGCCCTCTGACTCCAAATCTAGTGCTCTTTCCTTTGTACCATTGCCTCTTCCAAAAAGGATTGAAACATTCCTCTAATTTTTTTTAAAAATAATGTTCACTTTAAATTATCAATCTCCATCTGATATGAATTATATTCTATAGTCTTTGTTTTTACTGGACCTATGATTTTAAGGGTGTAGAGAACTCCTGGTGAGAAAACCCCTTTTTACTAATACAAATGTACAACTTTCTGAAATTTAATGTTAGAGAATTGCCTGATCACTAAATAAAGAAGTCAAGGGAGTCTGTCACAGGACAGATTCCAGGTTTTTTTTTCTGAATCTGCTGTCTCCCTTTTATCAGAGGAAGAGATGTCATTCCTCATCATCCAAACCAATTTTTTCTATGTGTGCCCTTAACTCTGTTCCAGCAGGTTGTTCCTTTCATGATTCCTGCTCTCCATGACATCCTACTTCTCTTTTTCCACTGGCTCTTTTCCTACTATAGCCAGAGACACTCAGATATCTCCTTCCACAACAAAAAACAAAAACCCCACAAAGCCCTTTATTTTAACAGTATCATCCCCTGTATGTTATCATGTCATATATCTTTTGAATTTTTATTCAAATTCCTAGAAATCTATGTGCATTTTTTATCTGTTTTCCCCCCATCTACTTCTCTCTCTCTCTTTCTCTCTCTCTCTCTCTCTCTCTCTCTCTCTCTCTCTCTCTCTCTCTCTCTCTCTCTCTATTTTGGCTTCTAAGAGAATTTGACTGAAATGGTTTTTTTTTCCTATCAGAGGTGAATTTATTGATAAATCACATTGATTTTTTAAACTCATCTTCCTTCTTGGACTTTGGAAATTTGACACTACTATCAACTGTATTTAACTATTATTGCTATGTAAACACTGTGAAACTTTATGTATCCAGCTCTACTCCCTCCCCTGAATTTCAATCCCAGATTATCAATTGCCTATTGGAAATTCAAAATTGAATGTCCAAGATACATCTCAAACACCACCTGTCAAAAGCAGAACTCATTATATTTTCCCCCAAACCCTCCCCTCTTCCAATTTTCCCTATTTGACTTCTGTTGAGGGTGCCATTGTCCTTCCAGTCTCAATAGCCACAGTATTATCCTGGACTTATTCATCTTGTTCAACCCACATATTCAGTCAATTACCAAATCTTCCCACTTCTGTGGTATAACATCTCTTTTTTGTAATCCATTGTCTGTACTCTTCCTGTGTCATAGCTGCCTCTTTAATTTGGCCTTCATTGCCACTCACCTAGATCACTGCAGAAGTCTCCTAATTAGCCTCATCTGTCACTAATCTACTACACCCTACACACAGATGCCAAACAATATTCTTTTAGCCCAGATTTGATTATGTCATGCCACCATTACAGTGACTTCCTTTTGACTCTAGAATAAAATATAAACTCCTCTTTTTAGCATTTAAGATCCTTCACAACTTGTCTTCGACCAATCTTTCTAGCTCCATTGAACTGTATTTGTCTTCCCATACTCTGTCATTCAGTGCAGTTGGTCCTCTCTTTCTTCTCCACACCGGACACTCCACCTCCATAGTCACTTTGCCTAGGTTTGCACTTTTTTCACCTCTCTGCAATGCCTTCCTTTCTCACCTCTGTCTCTACCTTTAGTGCTACCTTCTTCAAAAAGCTTTTCCTTTTACTCATCTTCCTTCTTGAACTCTATAAATTTGACACTGTTGTTAAATGTATTTAACTATTATTTCTATGTAAACAACTAAAAAATGTATTTGTTAGGGTCCTCCCCCACTCCCTATAGCATATCACATTAGGGATAAATAAACAAAATGAGGAAGTCTCTGTCTTCAAAGAGCTTATATTCTACTGATCAAATATAATACATTCATAGAGAAGTAAATGCAAGACAATACAATCATCTTTCCCTTTCACTTTCATTTTCAGTTGCCTTGTTTGATGTGGCCCTCTCTGTAATATGAGAGTAATAAAAATGTTTCGAGGCAAAGGATCTAATTTAAATTTTGGTTCTATTACCTTCTGCAAACTGCCATTGGGGGGAAAAACCCCCAATACTTAACTTCCTTGAAACCCTGTCTATAAAATAAAAGAGTTGTAGTATATGACTCTTAATGTGTCTTCCAATTATAGATCCTGTAATTTTCATATACAAAATAAATCCCATATATGTACCCGAAAAAAATTTACCACCAGCTTCTTAATGCCTAGTCTAAAGAGTGGTAAGAACAATGGAGGGAAGGAAAGGGTGTAAGGGTGTGTGTGTGTGTGTGTGTGTGTGTGTGTGTGTGTGTGTGTGTGTGTTCCCACACGTATGGAGGAATAGGGAGATGAGGAGGAGCATAAGGGCTCATGAGGGAGGGTTGTATGGCCTCCAGGGAGGAAGAAATTGTTGTATTTTTGTGGGATTGAATATCTACTGAGACAGAAACACTTCTTTCTTTTTTCTAGTCTGTTTTACACAAAATGTGTCCCTCTGGGGTCTTATGGGTGGTGTTGGTCCTAACTTAGCACTGCTTGGCAAATCATTGCAAGCCCAGTACCCAGCTCCTCAGGGAATAAAGTGAGGCCTCAGGGATTAGGATGCATCTCGAATTTGCCTATACCTTCAAAGAAACAGGATTCTAGGAGACAGCAGCTAGGTGGTATGATTCCTAAGCAGATAAGTTAGAGAAACTATATGATTTATCTCATTCCCCCACTCCCACTTCCCTAATCATTAGCTCAGTGTCCTAGTCTAAAAGTCCTCCCTGATTTCCTCAGGCTTGGATAAGTCTGTAGAAAGTGCCCCTCCCTAAACTGACATGCACTCTCCAGCCTGCTTCAGACCAGTATGCTACATCGTCCCCTTACTGCCAAGTGTGGCCTTTTTGACCAAGCTCATGTAATCTAAGATGACTATGCACCTTATTCACCTGATGGGCTTTCATTGATTTTTAGCTACTTCCAGAAATCAAATCCACCCTCAAAGACAAGGATTTGCTACCACTACTGTGGTCAGTGCTCAAAGGGGAGTTTCAAGCATATTTTGAATAATGATACCACCACTAGAAGAGATTTATAGCAGAGCAGAAACTAACTCCTAACAAAAAAGGAACTGCTTCTCTCCCACCCCCCACCTACAGTGGTATCACATTCACAGTGGTATCACACTTTGCTTTTAGATTATCTTCCAAAACAACACATAGGGTGGTTCAGCATCTTAGGTGCAACCATCATGGGACCTTTCTGCTCCCTGCCTTGCTCCCAATCTCCTTGGGGTGGAGTGAGGGTCAGTCTCTGGGAGGCAAGCTTCTCCTCTCAATATAATGATTGGACTGTCCTCTATGTTTTTCTATATTGCCATGGCCAGATGAGTGAATTTATCTGCATTCCATAATTCTTAATTATTGCTTTGTCATCTATTCTTGTAAAGAGACCACATTCAAGTGGGTCCCTTTTCTTTAGAATGCCTAAATTCTTATGAAAAAGTAGCCATACATATTATGTTTTAGTTAGATTTATTTTTATAGGTAATTAGGTAGCACAGTGAATAGAGTGTTGGACCTGGAGTCCAGAAGAACTAAGTTCAAATTCACCCTAAAATGCTTATTTGTTGTATGACCTTGGACAAGTCACTTATTTTCTGTCTGCCTCAGTTTCAACTATAAAATTGGAATGAAAATAACACCTACCTCACAAAGTTATTGTGATAATCAAGTGAGACAACATTTTAAAGTCCTTAACAAAGAGCCTGGCACATGTTATGCATCATTGAATGTATACTCATTGTTTCAGTCATGTTTGACTCTTCATGACCCCATTTGGGGTTTTCTTATCAAATGTATATGGAATGGTTTGCCATTTCCTTCTCCATGCCTTTTCATAGGTGAGGAAACTGAGGCAAAGAGGGTTAAGTGACTTGCCCAGGGCCACACTGCTAGTAAGAGTCTAATGCCAAATTTGAACTCATGAAAATGTGTATTCCTGACTTCAGGCCCAGCACTCTATTCACCATGCCACTTAGCTTCCAGGAACATAATAGGTATTTAATTAATACTTATTGTCTCCCCTCTAGTATTTCAATCAGTAAGGATCTATTTAGTACCTACTATATGTCTGGCACTATGTTAGGCTTTGGGATCAAAGACAAAAGCATAAATAGCACTTGTCCTCCAGCAACTTACATTCTATCAAGGAAAAAGCATGTGCATGTATAAGTATATGCAGAATGAAGAAATAGTGACTAGAGTTAATTTTATGGTAGAAGGAATTTCTATTCAGGAAATTCCTAATGATACAGATGGGTACTTTCCCAGTATATTATAGTCTCAAAGACTTGCTCAGAGCACTAAGTTAAATGACTTACCCAACATCATACAGTCATATATCAGAGACAGCACATCTACTGAGTTACTTGTGACTTTGAGGATAGCTCTTAATTCAGCATGTAATGCTGAGTCTAATATAAAATGAATTCAAGATAGAAGAGCCTTCTTTTCATCAGCACTCCTTTCACTGAAAAAATTAGCACTCCTCCACACCATGAAGACATGTGAGATCCTTTGGCATATACACATTACCCATGCATCGGTGTATATGTGTATTTGGCAGTCTTTTGGCACTAAACAATTTTAGATTTAGTTGGACTGTTCCCTAGGTAAAAGATGTCCAAAATCCTGAAATGAAGCCAGGACCAGATTAAAATGTAACTGAGAAATATTTAAATAAATAAAAATATAATAAATCACAGAGAACACAACATTTTAAAATTAAATCAATATAGCAGTCCCAGGTTCTATCTGAGATTAATACCACTGTCTCAGATGACCCACTGGCACAACATTTGAGAGTACACATTCCATCCATATGGCAGCTAAGTGGCACAGTGGATAGAGTCCTAGACCTGGAGACAGGAAGACTTATCTTCTTAAGTTCAAATCTGTCTTCAGATACTTATTAGCTGTGTGATCCTGGGCAAATCAGTTAACCCTGTTTGCCTCAGTTTCCTTATCTGTAAAATGAACTGAAGAAGTAAATGGCAAACTACTCCAATATCTTTCCAAGAAAAATACAAATGGGGTCATGAAGAGTCAGATAAGACTGAAAACTGACTGAACAACAGTAGAATCCATAATAAGAGGAAGGAAAAACACTATAGCTGTACTATGTATATCTCATCTCACAGACTGAGTCATAAATATCTAACTGCTTCATGATTTAGAAAGCCCCAAGGCAACTGAGAGGAATCTGTGATTATCTGGGAACCAGGAAGCATTCTATCCATAGGAGAAGTAAAGTCCACTAAAAAAGAAATAGGGAAATACAAATGTTCAGTCATATAAGAGTTCACCAAGTTCTTTTAGGGGTAATGTTAGGTGAATGTGAGATACTGAAAATTTCAATAACTCTATAGTATTTTAACTCACCAAGGCCTGTATTTCATTCTTATTGTCTTTTCTGAATTTAAACTCCAGTGTGCCAGCATTGAAGCAGTAGAGACCAAAATAATAGGTTTTGGGGTTTTCTCAATGTATTTATTGTGTCTTCAAGTCAATGAAGTTTCTTCAGGCCCTTTATTTTGCTGGCTTGATATACTCACATTTTATTTCATACTTATGTTATACATGTGGCATTTTAATCCTATTTATATATACGACTGGATTTTTGTCTTTAAATCTATTCACTTCAGGCTCTTTCTTTTTATCCTCATAAATGTAGATGATTTATATCTATTAATTGTTCACAATGATTTTACCAACCATACCTCCCATGATTGTAGTGAGGATCAAATAAAATAATAATTCTAAAGTGCTTAGTACAGCCGTTCTCATCCTGTGGGTCGCGGCCCCTTTGGGGGTCAAATGGGGTCATCTAAGACCATGGGAAAACACATATTTCCTATGGTCTTAGGGACTGAGACATCACTCCTCTGCCCATCTCCAGGTGGGTCCGCCCACATGTAGATACACCCACATACAATATTAAAGGGTCGCAGCATTAGGAAGGTTGAGAACCACTGGCTTAGTATATTAGTTAGTCCACCGTAAACACTACATAAATGTTAACTATTGTTGTAGCTCTTGTTACCCAAACTTGTAATTAGTAGAGTTTTAACTAAACTCATGTCTTCTCTTTCCAAGTCTGTTGTTCATTTTTTTTTTCTAATTTAGACCAATGGTACAGACCATAGATCATGAGGGTCCTCCTTGATAGCATGTACCCCTGTCCTTTATCATTTTAATACTCATAATCTAACAATAGCTATATTTTGATTGCTTTCAAGAATGAATAATTCTGGAAAGAATGTCACTATTTGACATCAATAAGATGAAAATTATTCCTGGTAATTCCAGGATATCACCAGAAAAATGTATAAGTGAGGAGAAGAATATGGTCTAGTCACATCGCAAGAGCAAGAAATAATCAATGGGCATGACACGTACTCCAAAGGTATACATATAACATTAAATGAGCATGAATAAAACTGCCACCATATTGGATAAATGCACTCTGGTAGATTTTGGAGAAGGCATAAGAAAAAAAATCATATGAAATGGAAAGGCACATGAGGCTTGAAATTTATATCATGATATAAATACCCATATCATTGAGATCAGAGAAACATTGGCATATTGTCATGAAGAAGACTGAAATAAGTGACCCTTGGGATCTATTGTTCAAATAAAGTATTCTGTGAATTGAAACAAAATAAGAGAAATGGTATAAACAGATGAAAATTCAACTTTAGATTTAGTAAAATATTCCTCCAATGGGGTGATTTACTTCTACTGCAAAATATATCACTGGGATAACATGTTGTGAAAGAAACAAGAGTCATTCTTTTGCAAATAAAAAGTTAAAAAAAAGAAGAAAGGAGAGTATAGAATGAGGAATCTTTACTAAAAAACTCCTCACAACAGCCAACCCAGTGGCATTTCCTAGAGATTGCTTCATATTTAGTACCATAGGAATTTAAGGTGGATAATGAAATATTTGTGGAGGACAAGAAACTAAATGAAGATGTACCAAAGGAATGAGAAATTCTGTAGGAGGATACATTATGTACTATATGGATATGTACTATATGGATATATAGAATCAGAATCATCAGTTCTGGAAAAGAATTTAGGATAATTTTAAATCATTTGATTTAAAAAAGACACTAAGACAGGGGCAGCTAGATGGTGCAGTGAATAGAACACCAGCCCTGGAGTCAGGAAGACCTGTGTTCAAATCTGGTCTCAGACAGTTAACACTTACTAGTCATGTGACCTTGGACAAGTCACTTAACCCCAATTGCCTGGCCTTCCCCCCTCCAAAAGACCAAAATTAGACACCAAGAGAAATTTAATCAGTTAAAAGACACGAAATATCCTTTTAAGAATAATACGTACATAAACATATATATTATATACATATATCAATATACGAACATTGATTTCTATATATATTCATTTTATAGACATATACACATGTTTATATATACAGCTACATATACATATATAGGTATACTATATAGACATATGTCTATTTGCATATCTAACTATTGATATACAGATATATATTTATATCTTGGTATATAGATAAATATCAATACATAAATATATACAGATATAATGATGCTTATTACAGGTATAATGTATGTATATCTATGTCTTGATATACTCGATAGAGATAGAAAGAGATAAATCTCTGATTTTCCCCTCCTCTGCTTTTTCCTTGACCATGGCAGAGACATCTTTTCCTCATGTTGCTTCAATTCTTTGCTTTCAATCACTCAGCTAATCAGCAAACATCCATTAAATGCTTACTATGTGCCAGACACTGAAGTAAGTAGTAAGAATGTAGGTATAAAAACAAAATCATCCCTGCCATAAAAGACGATCAATTTTAATGTATATACCAAATACATAGAAAACACACACATTTTTGGAGAAGGCTCTAGCAACTGAAGGTGAGGGTAAAAGGATCCAGGAACAGCCTCATGCATAAGAGTGGCATTTGAGCTGATTCACAGCAGAAACCATGGATTTTGAGAAGTTCAATGAGGAGTGGGTATTTTCTAGCTCTAGGGGACAGCCTGTGAAAAGTATAGAGCTAGATCCTGGGAAAAATCATTTCACCCTGTTTGCCTCAGTTTCCTCATGTGTAAAATGATCTGGAGAAGTAAGTGGCAACTCAGTATCTCTGCCAAGAAAACCCCAAATCAGGTCATGAAGTCAGACATGATTCAAACGACTGAACAATGACAAGGGAGATAAAGCAGTGTGTGCAAAAAACAGCAAGAAGGACCATTTAGCTGAACTATAGTGAGTGTAGAGAGGCAGAATATGTAATAATTCTGGAAGGATGAGATTGGACTAGGTTGTAAAGATCTTTTTGTTTCTAAGAGAGGCTTTTATAATTGATCTTAAATGAAATTGGGAGCCGCTGGAGTTTATTGAGCAGGGGAGTGACATAGTCAGACTTTAAAAAAATCACTCTGGCAATTGTATGGAGGATGGATTGGTGTGTGAGAAGACTTATAGCAGAGGGAACAAATAGGAAGCTATTGTAGTATTTAGGCAAAATTTGATGAGTGAATCAGAGTTTCTTTTGTAAGTTGAAAGAAGGGGAAATGTGAGATATATTGGAGAGGTAGACATGACTAGATGTGGCAACTAACTGACTATGTGGATATCCTCACCTATAAAATGGGAATAAAATATTGATCTTGTCAACCTTCAGAGTACAATTAAAAGGAGGCAATTATGTGACACACACACACATATACATATATCATATATTTAAGCACATAGACACACAGACATACATACACACATATTTCCCTTAAACTAATGAAAAAATATGCAAGCAGGGAAGTCAGAAAGCAATTCTGAACTTGAAGGAAGAAAAATTGGAAGCAATCTTGTTTCCCTCAAAGCAAGACAAATTCCCCCCTTCCTTTCTGATTCAGAATGCCTTTTTCAGTCAAATTATGACACCAGGAAGTCTGTGTTTCCTCTATCCTACTCATAACATAACACAACACAGCCCAATACACCATGACATGACATAACATAACAACAGGAAAGAAGGATGTTGTTGCTTAAAACAGTAGTTAACAATGGAGAGTCATGGAACTTGAGATAATGATAAGGAAGATATTTGCTGGGCCTACTTTTTGTCAGAAGAATGCTTCAAAATCCAGCAGGAGAGCTTTGGATTCACTCACAAAGCATGTCTGTCATACCAAATAGGGTGCATCTTTTGATGAACTTTTTCCAGGTGATAGGAGGTTTTTTCCAGGTGATAGGAGGTGCAAATAATCTATAATGATCCTCAGTCTTCATAAGTTTATAATAGAGAGTCAATTCCATAATGATAGTTGGAACTATATGATCCTGTCAGAAAGGAAAAGTCCCAGTGTTGGAAGCCAGTTTACCAATACCGATTTCCATCTTACCAAAAATCCTCAGGAAGTAATTGAAATATGCAAAGGTTAGATCACTTGCCTGTGGTCACCCAAATAGTAAATATAGGAGGTGAGATTTGTATCACTCTCATTTCTCTTTCCAATTTTTCCTCTACTTCTCTCACTTGATTTTCAAAATCATTTTTGAGCTTTTCCATGGCCTGAGATCAATTCATATTTTTCTTGGAGGCTTTGGATATTGGGTGTTTGATTTTGTTGTCTTATTTTGGTTGTGTGTTTTGATCTTCCTGTTCACCAAAGTAAGATTCTATAGTCTGGGTTTTTTCCTATTGCTTTGCTCATTTCCCCAGCCTATTACTTGACCTTTTAACTCTTTGTTAAGCTAGGGTTCTGCTTCCAGTGTGGAGAGTATACTGTCCCAAGCTTCAGCGGTTTTATGCAGATGTTTTCAGAGGTACTTTCAGGGATACATAAGTTTTCAGTTCTTCCAAGGTGGTATGATCAAAGGAAAGGTGTTTACTCCTCTTCTGGTCTGTGCTCTTGTCTGTGAGTGACCACAAACCTTCTTTTCTGCCCTGGAACTGTAAAGAGGAATCCCTCTCCACTGTTACCTCATGCCAGCCCTCCTCATCATCCCACGACTGCCACGCAGGATTGTGACCCAGATCCAAGCACATACAAAGCAAGAGAATCTTCTCTCAGATCCAGAAAAGAGATCCCTGCAATTGCCCTCTGATCTTCTGCTCATCCCCACACATTCTGTGGGCCAAGAGCTCTGAAAAGCTGCTGGCATTGGTACTGCCACTTCTGCTGCTGCTGCTACCAGTGGGGCTGGGGCTGGACAGCACTCCTCTCTCACCCAAGTCCACCAGACATTTCTTACTCACCTTCTAAGCTGTCTTTGGCACTTGCAAATTGAGAAAAACTGCCACAGCTGCCAGTAATTCAGTGCCCTGAGGCCTGCTCCAGGTTTACTGGGGTCCAGTTTGTGGTGGTGTGACTCATTCTGGACTGTACTCTTCTCTCCATTCCTATCAATCTTCCAGGTTGTCCTGGGCAAGAAATTCATTTCACTCTGCCATTTTATGGGTTCTGTTACTCTAGAATTTGTTTACGTCTTTTTTTACAGGTATTTGGAGGTGTTTGAGGGAGATCTCAAGCAAGTCCTTGCTTTTACTCCACCATCTTGACTCTGGTCCAAATAGTCCAGAGGTGAAATTTGAATCTACATCTTGGATAACTCTAACTAGTCAGTCTAGTCACAATACCAAACTGTCCTGTATAGGTCATAAAGCAAATTTTAAAAAATAAGACCGGATATTTTTATATGGGAAACAGTAAATTTAATCCTGATTCATTCCTATATCTTTAGTGTCAGACCCATGCAATTTGTCTTCAGCACATAAGGATTTAGTCTGTGGTACAGGTGACAGAGTGTGTTAAGAGGTCCCTGGGGGAATCTGACAGCCAGAGGCAAATGCAATTTGGTGATATGCATTAGCTGTTTTCTGTGGGATACAGAGGCTAAAATTCCTGCCTCAGGAAAGTAGATCAGATTGGAGAAACTTAGAAATCAAAGGACTATGCAGGGATAAACAGAGGATGGGATGGTCCAATGCCTTAGAGAGACAGCTAGTTGGATAATTCCAGATAAGTTCAGTCACAGGTCCAGGAATCTCAGGTCAAGGTCAACAGCAGACAAGTTGACTTGAGGGATCCAAAAAAGACGAATCAATATATGAATAGTCTGGGAAAGCAGGGCAGAAAGCAAGCAGATCCAGCACCCAGCATACTGCTCTGCACAAAGCAAGTGCTTAATGAATATGTTGAATTGAATTAATTAAAACAAGGCTTCCGGGAACAGAGTGCTTCAGCTGATCTTGGCAATTTGCTTGGGCAAAGTTTGCATTGTTTTCCCTTTTTATTAAAGAATGCTTACAGCGTGTAAGCCGCAGGAATTTAACGTCAAGGTGAGGAGCACTGGCACTCAGCAAAATGCAGTGAAATCACTCTTTAGAATCGTAATCATCCCCAAACATGCCAGTCACCTCCTATATGGGAGAATTCATGTTTCATTCCTCTCCAGGTTATCCTCTGAATCTTTTCTACTATGTCATAGAAACTGGGAAGTCCATTTTGAGCAGTATAATGTATGTATGTATCTTCTTCCCCTGTGGCCTCTCCCTATGGCTGGGTGGCTTATTTCAGAATCTCCATTTAACCTGGATGCCCAGGTCCATGATATATCATTCCTCTCCAGGCAATACCACAGGTTTTCTCTTACTTAATTTTTTTTTCTTTCAGGACATTGTAAGCTCCTTAAGGATAAATCTGTTTTCCTTTCCCTTTCCTTCTTTCTCTCTGTCTCTCTCTCTCTCTCTCTCTCTCTCTCTCTCTCTCTGTCTCTCTCTGTCTCTGTCTCTGTCTCTGTCTCTGTCTCTGTCTCTGTCTCTCTCTCTCTCTCTCTCTCTCTCTCTCTCTCTCTCTTTCTCTCTTTCTCTCTCTCTTTCCGCTTATGTCTTATATTCCTGGAATCTAACTGCTTCTTGAATTGAATTGAAGTCTCTGATGACTGTGATATTGAAAAGTTTTAGTTCTGTATAGAACCTTATAATCACCATATCATGTCCTGGATGGTTCTTCAGTTATGTCCATAATTAAAATGGTAGCAGAAGCTTCCTGTAGTCATCTTATTAAAAAAAATCAAGTAAGGTAGCTTTGAAGACTTAGGGATATGGATTCAGAACTTGATGGGACTTGAGAACACACTGAGTCAAACCACTTCATTTTATAGGTGAAATACTGATATACAAAGAAGTTGTGACTTGACTATAGGCATATAGCTAATAATTTTCTGCATGGTGATTTGAACCCAAGTTCTCCCTAATTCTAGTCCAGAGTCCTATATTCTAACTTTTGCTATGATTAAACTTATGGACAGTGATGGGTAGGGCAAAAAGTATCCTTCTAGCTTATGGCAGATCTGGCATATGACTACTAGTCTGAATACTATAGGAGAGTTGCATTTCGGGGGTACAGCTTAGTAGCAAAGAGGTATCAGAGAGCTATTTCTTTTGAATTTTTCTGTTTACTCACTTCTCCATCCAATGTTTCCTGTTATTTACCATATTACATCCAGTAGCTCCCTTAATCATCTCTTTATTTATCTGTGCTCTAAATAACCCTCCATAAACTCCCATTTATTGATGTATCCACTAGCTTATTTGTCTCCATTGACCTGCCTTCAGTAAATGATATTACCATCATCCTCATTTATCAATTCCTGCACTCTTTCCAGAGTAACAAGTGTTTTCTTTTCTTTTCTTTTTAAGTGGCATTGTTTCTGAACATCTCACAACAAAACTCAATTTTATTTAACATGATAACTTGGGGTTCTCAGTTAGAATCTCTACATGTGTATAAAGGCTAGAAGTCTGATCCTAGAACTAGTGAAGAAGTTCTCCAGATAACAGTGTATGAAAAGTTCAGTTAAGTTATGCTGGATAACTATTACTATAAAACTGTCTCTGATGCTCAGAAACTTACCCATTTCAGGAAGAAATTGGTTATCTTTTTATAGAAGTTTTAGCCAGGGAATTGATGTTTCACTGACTGGCAAGAGAATATTTGTTGATATTGACTCTATTTCCCCTTTCTTAGTACAGATTCTGAGCTTGTATTCTCTTTGCAAACTCTGACAGTAATACAAAGCCTTTCTTGTAATCTGTTCACAGCAATTCACCATATCTTTCACATATGAGTGCTCCATAACAATGTGTGAAGTTGAATTAATTCAGAAGTTAAATAATGAAATAAGTATCAGATGGATAAATGAAGAGACTGTGGCATGGCAAATCATCACTTACTGGAGGTATCAGTGTTTCATGTAACAGAAATGCAAATTATGGCTAGTCCATAAGTCCAGAGACTGACTAAATACTTCTGAGGACGTGTAAACATATTAATGAGAATTTTTCTAAAGTCCTGTATTATGCCATGTATTTGCATGGCTATTAATTTTCATTGGTTTATAGAGTAGTCACATTTTCTGCAAATGTTCAGTCTTTTAAGAAAATAATCTTCTGACAGAACATTCCCTAATAATCACTCATTAAGAGTACTTTATAATAAGTATTGTGCTAGGTTCCAGAGATAACCAGTTAAAAAGTAGAGAGTTGCTGCCCTTGAAGAGCTTACAGTAGGAAAAAGGGTGGGAGTGGTGGGGGAGAGGGGGAAGGGGAGAGATATAACTGTTCCAGATTAGTAAAAGCAGGACAGATACAAATAAATGAAAAGTGATTGAGTGTGGTGGTGGGTACTAGTAAGTAGGGAAATTATGAAAGACTTCTAGGAGGAGATGGTCTTTGGGATCAGTTCTGAAGGGTAATCGATGTTTCAAGAAGCAGAGGTGAGGAAGGATAGTATGCTTGGGGGAAAAAGAATGTCCTACACAGCAAAGGATGGCTGTAGTTCAGAGGATGTGAGGAAAAGTTATATGTAGTCAGCCCCTAGAGATGAAATAGAGACCAATTGTGAAAAGCTTTAAAGGACAGAGAAGTTTGTACTTTATCCTAGAAGGATCAAGAAGTTTCTCAATCAGAGGAGTTTCAAAGACAGACAGGAAATTTAGGAATGTCAGTTAGGCAGCTATGTGGTGGTAGATGGATTGAAGATAGGGTCTGGATATACAGATAGCAATTATGAAGATATTTTGATATTTCAAGGGAGAGGTTATTAAAACCTGAGCTGGAATTTTTGTGATGGAAATGAAGAAAAGGAATGGATTCCAATTATGTTGCAAAGATAGAAAAAAAGAAATATTGTCAGCTAATTTCATGAAGGGGATGAATGAGGATAGAGAATTTAAAGACTATTCCTTGATTTTTAAAATGGGTAATTGGAAAGTTAGCTTCAAAAAAATTAGGGAATTTGGGAGGAAGTTTGGGTTTAACAGACAAGACAATCTGTCTGATTTGGAACATGAGTCTATGGGACATCCAAGGTGATATGTAATTCAGACAGTTGGAGATAAAAGTCTAGAGCTCAGAAAAGAAATGAAAGCTGGATATGTAAGGTATTTGAAGAAAACATTATGGCTATTGGGCTAATTCTTTGAATGGCTTAGTTCCCAGAATACTCCCAAAGCATTAGGGCTCTTGAGCAAATTTCTTTATCAGTTTCTTTTATATTCTCTACCTGTGTCTTATTATAGTATGGGATCTTATATTAAAAAGCCAAAAATGTGTAAAGTTAATTAACATGATAATATAATTGCCAACTTATCATGTCATCCTATGATGATAAACCTTGGTGGTATCTTCAGCGTTATTAATAATCAAGACAGCGTAGCATTTTGATGGATTGCTTGCTATCAGTTTCATAATAGTGATAGTGGCAATAAGAGTAAAAGCAAAGAAAGAAACTTTGAGAAATGATAAATGTGTCCATTATTATTGTCTCCCTTCATCCAATTCAGACTAGCGATCTTCTTGAATTTTCCATTAGCCAGAGAAAGTCCAAGAAGAATGACTATTTATTTGTGATTGTCAATCTATTCTTCCACACTTTTTACAAACCTAAATCTGAGATGTAGCAGCACTTTGAGAGAATGGCACATAATGGGAATGCTATAACATATCAATTAAGAGATGTATTAAAAGTTCATATTTTACCAGGGATTTCAACACTCTCTTTTTTAAGATTTATTGAAATTACTGGCCATTATTTGAATAACAATTATTTGAAGATCAATATCTGAAAACCTAATTTTAGAATTTTTAAACAGGGCTAGTTTTGGTGGGTATGAGTGTATTAAAAAGACTGGGACTGGGGCGGCTAGGTGGCGCAGTGAATAGAGCACCGGCCCTGGAGTCAGGAGTACCTGAGTTCAAATCCGGCCTCAGACACTTAACACAAAAAACTAGCCGTGTGACCTTGGGCAAGTTACTTAACCCCAACTGCCCTCCAAAAAGCAAAAAAAAAAAAAAAAAAAAAAAAAAAAAAAAAAAAAAAAAAAAAGACTGGGACTATATTTTTCCTACCATTATCCCTGACTAGGCTTTGTATGACTATAAGAATTGGTATATTTTGTGGTGGGTGTATTTTGTTATGACTATAGGAGAACCTTTTTTAATGAATACTAAATTTAAGCAATAGAGGTTTAGGGAGATTAGTACTGGGAACAGGGAATGAAAATATTCTAGGAAATGAAGGTAAAAGGATCCTTGAACTCATTGGGACAGAGTAGATGATAGTAACAGGGGGCATTCCTGGTTCCACAAAAGAGCAGGGGCAATAGGCAATGAGTTTTTGTTTGTTTGTTTTTGTTTTGAATAATTCTTGGGGAGGGGATCTGGAGGTGCTTGAGATGTATCAATGATTAGATTATGTATGGTACTTGGAAAGTATAAAGACTCAAGTAGACACAAGCATAACACTGGTGGTCTTTTGCTATTCTCCCCATGCCTGAAGTAATCTTAGGGATAATTTTCAAGGATGGATTAATATTATAGGAGTATAATTGATCAAAAGACACTTAATAACTTATCCCAAATCCCACACTGAGCTAGTAGAAAAGTTCTAATGAGAATTTAGATCTACTCTTGGTCTATTGCTATTTCCTTTGTACCTTATTGCCTCTCATCTTGGCTTAGGGTCTGAGCAAAAACTTGGAGTGCATCCATTGTTTACTATTTGTTGTTGCCATGAAATTTTGAAATTTCTTTAATTCCTTCATTTGATTCCTCTCCAGTCATGAACTCAAACCTGCTATCTGACCAAGTTTGTAAAGTTTGTAAAGTACATCATTAATTTAATTTTTAAAAAGTTATATAGGTACACAAATATTAACTAAGATAATGTACATTTTGAATTCATTTTCATATGAAATATCAATAGATTTACACAACTTTTAAGATATGCATGATTCATTAGCATTTCAATATACTCTCAAGGTTAGAATTTTAGTGTCTCAGAGTTAGAAGCTACTTCAAAGCCTATTTAGCTACCTGAAGCAGGAATATCTCTACAACATGACCAAGAGGTCACATAGCATCTGCTTAAAGTTCTTCATTGACAGAGAATCTCACTTGGGGGCAGCCCGTTCTATTTTGTGATGGCTATATTGGTCAGGATATTTTCCCACATTTTGAGCTAAAACATTATCATGTTGTCTACCCAAAATCCATGTCATCCACTTCAATATTTTTTCTGAGAATAAGCAGAAAAAAGTATAATCCATTTTCCATATGACAATTCTTACATTTTAAAATATATTCATCATCCATCTCCCCCTATCCAAAGTCTCCTCTTCCACAAGATAAGTATCCTACAATCTAATCAACATATTCCACGAGGCATCGATCTATGTTCACTTCCTTAGAGATTCTCCTCTGACAAAATCTAGCTTGTCAATGTTAGTATGGATATAGTAAATTTAGAGCCAAGAACTAGTATCCATAATCCAGATATGGTCTAGCCAGGGTAGTTAGAGTGAAACTATAGTCTATGTTTCTTTGGCATTCGGATATTTTTTTCTATGAATCACAAAAATGTAGAAAAATCTAATGAAATCTACCACCCAGGAAGGAATCCCATCTATATAATCTCTCATCTGTGACTGATCTATTTCTTCTTGACCTCTTTTAGTAACAAGGATTCCAATTACCTCATTAGGCTACTTTTTTCTAGTCTTGAACTGCTTTTATATTTTGGAAAGAAAAATCCCTCTATAGAACTCAAATCTACTGGCAGAAGCAGAATCATTCTTGAATCTTACAGGTCCCCAACTATCCTTAACCAGTCAGTTGACATAAGTTAATGATTTTGAGTCTAGAATATTTCTTATATTCATTCACTTCTCTCAATTTACATTGGCAACGCTCACTTGGATATTTATATTGGCTCTCTCTTTAGGAAGAAGCACTATATAGAGGAAAGTATTGTATTGATAGATAGATAGATCGATGCCTCGTGGAATATGTAGATTATATTGTAGGATACTTATCTTGTGGAAGAGGAGACTTTGGGTAGGGGGAGAGGGATGATGAATATATTTTAAAATGTAAGAATTGTGTTGAAGTCAAGCTCTGCTGTCAACTATTTTCATGACCATGGGCAAATCAATAGTTTCCCTCTCTGGGCCTCAATTTCCTTATTTGTAAAATCATTATATTGTATATATTATACTTTAGGGATTGATAGATAATAAATGTGTATGCATAAATGCTTATGTACATATATACATACATGCATATGTGTGTATATACATATATGTATATACATACATAATCTATCTATATATCCATTTATGCACATGTGTATGTCTCTATTGTATTTTTCAAAGCCTTTATCATTGTCTTGGATAAAAGCATATGTAGTGTGCCCATTAGATTTACAGTTGACAAAAATATAGCTTAACTAAAATATTATTTGACAGAGGCAAGAACCAAAAAGATATCCTAAAAGCAAGAACATTTGGAGTGAATCTAATTAGAAAAAAACATTCAGTAGGAATAAAGAAAGTAATATAAAGTCTGAGGAAGCTTGGTGGCACAGTGGATAGAATGCAGAGCCTTGAATCAAGAAGACTCATCTTCCTCAGTTCAAAACTGGTATCAAGTGTGTGACTGGGCAAGTCACTTAACCCTGTTTATCTCAGTTTCCTCATCTGTACAATGAGATGGAGAAAGAAAGGGCAAACCATTCCAGTATCTTTACTAATCAAAATCCCAAATGGAGTCACTGAAGGTCAGGCATGTCTGAAACAACACAACAACAAAATATAAAGTCAAACTTTTCTGTAATTAATTGTTTTGAATAACTGGATTTTAAATGAGTTGCCCACTTTTTTAAAAACAGCAAATAGAGGCAGATATCTTATTATTTCTTCCCACTTTAGATCAGAGATAAATACAGTACATTGTAAAGAACACTGGTCCTAGAGCCAGAAAACCTAGATTCAAATCCTCTTTCTGATATTTAAAACCTGTGTGACCTTGGAAAAGTTGCTAGCTACAGTTCTCTTGTTTATTAAATAAAGTGGTTGACTTTGCAGTCTCTTCAAACTTTAAATCTATGATCCAAGGATATAGATTTATATATAGAAACAACTTGACTTGGCAAATAAATATACTCTTACTTGCAGATGAATTCACATGGGCTAGAAGTTTGCCTTCCCTGCAAAAATCTAAATTCTGCCTCTAGCTGTCCTAAAAGCAATTCCCTCCTTTTTAAACGAGATAAAATAGTGTGGAAAGTACTTTACAAACCTTAAAGTACTATATAAATGTTAACTATTATTGTCATTGTTGCTAGATAGAAACTTCCTTCCCCTGTAACCTACCAAGCTGCCTGCCTCAGCTGTAGTATTTAGTGCTTTAGTATGCACAGTGCTATCTATACAGGACCCCCTTCCCCTGTCCCCAGGACCTTTCCCCAAGAAACTGTCTATATTACTCTGAAAGTGTATGATTTTCTTTTTTTCTTTTAATTCCATAAAGTAACCCATTTATTGTTGGACTATGGGATGCAGATACTTGATAAGAATATGTTACTGGTCTTTCAATTCTTTCCATCTTCTAATGGCAGATTTGACTGTGACCACAGAGGTGGTATTGCAGGTCTATGCACCACTAGCTACGGTTTTCATACAGGATCCACAATGCCAGATACTCACAGCCTATCTCTTCAATTCAGTTTTGCCACAGAAGGAGCAGGTATACTTGGCCTGCTGGCTAATTTCAATTTTCCTAACCATTTTTCTGAGGGATGCACCATTATTTGTTCCATATTTATCAACAATTCTGACCTTCTTTTTAGGTTTAGCCACATTACTAGTTGCAGGGCTGGAGGTTTGAGAGGCAAGAATATGATTTTCTTTTTTTCTTTTTTTTAAATGGTGCTTTTTTTTTTTGCTTTTTGGAGGGCAGTTGGGTTTAAGTGACTTGCCCAAGGTCATACGGCTAGTTTTTTTGTGTGTATGTTAAGTGTCTGAGGTCGGATTTGAACTCAGGTACTCCTGACTCCAGGGCCGGTGCTCTATTCACTGCACCACCTAGCCGCCCCAAGAATATGATTTTCAAAAAGAAAAAAAACAACAAGAAGCATCCTAAGATAGGCAATGGTAGTCAATGAGAAGAGGTCTACTATAGAAAGGAACATGAAAGTAAGGGATTAGTGTCAATGTCCTTCCTATTTCCATAGCAGTGAGCAAAGCAGAGGGAAGCTTCAAGATTTACAAACGGAATTTGCTTCTGGAACTTACTGATTATTATCTTTGACATGGAGGTCAGCTCCTTGTCCCACTTGCTGGAGGTGTTCCTTTGGCTTCATATTTAATGGCTAGCAGGGCAGTACTCAGTCTGTACATGACTTACCCCTAGTTCTCACAGCATTTTTTCCCCTTTTGTAATGTTACTTGGCACTTAGCTTGTCTAGCTTCCTATTATTTTCTTATAGAAGAAAGTATTTTGGTACTTGGATGAGAAGCATGTATATTGTCTATGAACTTTTTGCCACTTAAATTCTTAATAATGTGTCATATTTTTATATATGTATATCTATACACATAGATATACATATGGGTATATATCATACTTTCATACAAATGTGTGTGTGTGTGTGTGTGTGCGTGTGTTTGTGTATAGACTAGTGGCCAGATAGGAAACCTTGGTATCTGAGAAAAGAAGTTGGTCCCATGGACTTTGATACGGCATGGATTTGCCAAATATCAATGTTTAGTGTGACTTGTGTTTGAGGATCTCAGTCAGTCAGTCAACAAGCATGTAACTTTAGTATGTGCCAAGGACTGTGCTAAGGATTGGCTATACAAATGCAAGCAATATGAAAGACATTGCCTGCCCTCAAAGAGCTTAGAGGCTAGAGAGGTCTTGTTGTTTGACTTTCCTTCTCAAAGAGGACCATGATCTCAACATATAAAAGGAGGCTGAAGGGAGTGGGTGGAGGGCCAGAGGTACCCTTTCCCTTTTTGAAGGAAGATGGAGGAGTGAAGAGTACCACTTGGGGAAGAAATGATGAGACAACTGGTCTGGGCACCCATCTTAAATAGAGGTTTTAGGGAGTGGCTTGTGGGACCAAGGGAACTGCAAATTCCAGAGTTGAAGTGATCTTCCGGGATGAAGAATTTTCTGAGGCATGATAGAAGAGTTTGGACTACAGCCAGTGAAAAATGAATTCATTAAATTATTCATAAATTTTCCTATCTCTTCATTCTCTGCAATAAATATTGGCAAAGAAAGTTGAAATTATCTCTGGGTTCATCTTTTTGCTTTTCTTATTTTAAGTATGTAAAATAGAGGCAATATGAAGCAATGGGTATGTGACTGAACCTGTAATTAGGAAACCCCTAGTCCAAATCCTGCCTCTGACATTTTTAGGTATAGGACAAAGGGGCAATTCAATTAACTTCTCTGAAGCTCATGCAGTTCTGTACGACTTATCTACTAAGTTGTTCATGGGTTGTCATTACCTGCTGCTGTTGAGATTAGCATTCCTTCTTGAATAGACAATTGTATGGCTAGATGCCTCAATATCCCTTGAAGGAATTTTTTTCCTGTTGTTGTTGTCTGCTATACTATATGAAAGTTAACTTCTTATGTGCCTATAAAGCACATAAAAAGAGCAGTCTATCAATTATATTGTCAGTTAGCTGTAAATTTCTTATGTTTTAATTTAGAATAGGAATGTTATTTATAATTATAAATTAAAATAGTATATAGATTAGAACGTCATCTATGATTGATATTAATATTATTCATTCTAAAAACATTCATCATTCTTCTATACATTACACATTGCTGATTTTATTCCTTTCTCATTCTCACCTTACAGAATATAAACTGTCATGGAAAAGAAAGATAAGGAGGCTGGTGAGCATATTCTATCTCATTCCAATTATCTGTTCAACCCCTGTCACAAGGCCCAATGTTACGACCCTTTCTTTAAGGGTGAACATGAAGTTCCAACTTATATGAGGGGTGGGGCAGAGTTGGCAAGAGACTTTGGGATTCTCCAAAGTTCAGTCCCTACTTTGGGAACTCTTCAATCAGAAGTCACCCTTTTAGACTTCTCAACAGAGAATCTTCTTCAGATATGCAGCATTAAGGCAACGTCCATCTTTAAGAGATAATGGAAAAGACCAACCCTACCTCAGGTCACTGAAGGAAAAGACTCTGGGAACATATGAGGCAAGGTGGCCATCTCTCTCATGAGCCAATTCTCAGCTTGCTACTCTAGAGAACATTGGGATGTTTTTCTTTTGGGTGAGATTCAGGACCCTCTCTCTAAGTTGAGCAGAGTTACCTCTCTCCTAATAGGAGAGCTCCTTCATTTTGCATTTTTTATATAACATCCTTTATATGATACTTACATATACCTCCTGTGATTTCTGTTTTGTTATGGTGTGGATAAATGGACTTCTTTGCTATTGTCTATGTGTGTTTATCATGGAACTAATACTATATAGGAAAGGAGTTAAGCCTTGGATATAGAGCTTGGGGATCACCTCTTTCTCCTAAGATGACAAAAAGATCAATAATTAGAACATGATCATATCTCATAGATGGACAATATTTAAGGGAGTAGATAAGTATAATTCTAGCCTAATATCCCCTCTCCCTGAGGAGAAAAGAGTAATGCCCTTTCAGCCCCAGTTTCCTATTTTCCTGCCTGACAGGAATGGAAATCTCCTTTGGAGAAGGTCAGGAGGAGCAGAGGGTAGAGATGTCTATTCTGCTTTCCTTGGAGCCACACACAAGGACAGGCCATGACACACGTGAGGCATCTCAACACATATGGACCTCTCTGCAAATATGGTGCCTGATCTTTCCAGTCTTCATTACTACATCTGATTAATAAATTTTCTGATTTTCTTTTTCCTGTGAGTTTCAAGGTAGCACTTGTGTTCAGGACTGGGAAGTAGAGGTTGAGTGGGTACAAGGGAAGAAGAAGGAATCTAGAATGTGAATTATTCATATCTTTGGCTGAAAGTTTCTTGGTAAAGGAACATCTTCTAGAATAGATGAATAGTCAGACAGGAAGCCTTGGCAGCTGAGGAAAGCACTTGGTCCCTATGATTGTAATTAATTTAAATCTCAAGACCCCTTTTTGTTATGTCAAGTAAGCAGGTACTTAACCCTTAATCAAGCCTCTGTGAAAGAGGCAGAGGGTGTGAACTCTGTCTCCTGTTGGTGACATAACAGGAAGGGGTTGGCTGAAACAGGAAGCCAATGCTGTGTGTGTGTGTGTGTGTGCGCGTGTGCGCGCACCTGCATTCGTGCATGTATAAGAAAAGCTCAGAGAGGCAGAATCAGAATTTTTCTTCTGGTGGTTTCCTGGTGGAGGAAGAATTTGCAGCATCTGAGAGTTGACTGAGAACTGAGTTGGAGCTTACTTGAGACCAGAATCTGGTGAAGGCTGAAGTTGCTTCTGAGAAGGCTGCCTGGAAGGACAAAGTTGTTGCTATTGCGTGGAAGGCTGAGATTTCCTCTGGGTCCTAGGATCAGCCAAAATTGCCAGAGAACTGAAGAAGCATGACCAGGATACTGATACTTTGGGTTTTTTGTGGCATGGTTGATCCTTGACTTCCCAGGAACAGAAATTGTGAAGGTTTCCAGACGTGCTGGACTCTGTGAACTTCAGTGTGTAGCATGAACTACCCGGATGACTGGACAAGGACCTGGGAGCTGTCTACCTCTGAATCCAGGTCACTGTTTGGTGGATTCCATTATGAGCTGGGACAATGGAAGGGGATCCAAGTAATCTGAGAGACCACCCCGAGTCAAGATGATGAAAAAGCCTCTGCTTGGATATTGAATGAGATGATGAAATTGAAGTGTACCAGACACCAAGGGGTAGAGGGTTTGGGTAATTTTCTAATGATTGTATTTAGTGATTAATGATACTTAGTGACCGATTGCTAGATAAGTGATTGATTAAGTTAACCTATGATTGCCCCCTAAGTGGAAGACTGACTATTGTATTGTGAGATGACTGAATGACTGAGTGAGGAGGCAAATCTCCTTATGGAAACCAGATGATTATCCTTTTGTTCTTTGTTCTTAACTTAGTTGCTCCAGGAGTGGAAGACTGACTTGTTTTGTGAAATGATTGAATGACTAAGTAAGGAACCAAACTTCCTTAGGGATGCCAGATGATTGTTCTTTCGTTCTTTGTTCTAAATACTGTGACCACTTTGGCGAAAACTATGTGGCCATTCTGATTATAAGCTGTTGTGAACACTATATTATGATTTTCTGTGATAAGATATAATGTTATGTATATTTTATCTTGATTTGTTGTGAATGTTTTCCTTTGATTTGTTCTTGAAAAAATGGAGTGTTCACTATACTGTATAATCAGAACCTTAAAAACTGTAGCATTCTTTTGGGAAGATTCTTGTGCATGGTGTTACACTCCTATGGACCTTGACATAACATGGAAGCACCGTTTCACCTCTGGGAGCCTATCTAGTAGACAGAAGCTTCATTCCAAAAGAGCTGCTCAGCTAAAACCAGCTTTTCTACATTGAACTCCTGACTGCAAGAAGCCACAATAAGCCATTGTTGGATTTACGTTCTCTTCCTTCTTTGTTGTAATAATAAAAACTGACTATTCCATCCAGTCTGATTACAGGAAAAGGGAATAAGCTATCAAGAATAAAGATTTTTCCCAATATGAAAGACCTGGAATAGTGAGTAAATGATCCTCTGGAAGCTTGACTCCTACATTTTATTCTTCAGGCAGCTTTGATACAATGGTTATAATAGCAACAGCTATTTCCTAGATATCCCAGATGAAATATTATGCAAAGTATTGATTTCAGAAGTTCAGTTCATAACTTGTCTCCAATACTATGTAAAACTAATAAACTTCCTAACTTCAAAGTAATAAAAATGCAAACAAATTTGGGGAATACAATTTATTTCAGCACAGTTCAAACATAAGTGTCAGGCATGTGGAATAATGAGAAAATACTGACACAAATAAAGATTAATCTAATTAAGTATGCACCACAGTATATTCAAACTAAATTTAAAGCAGAAAAATCATCCCTTTGCAGGTCTCATGCCAGATAAACTCTTGATAATGTGTGTCCTTGTTCTGGGGGCTTCCAAATGAGACAGAGAGGCACAGTGTAGACAGAACTTTGGCCATGTGACAATTTACTTTGATCTAGGTGGACAGTGGTCAGCTAGGTGGCACAATATGCATACAGTACCAGGCCAGGAGTCAGGAAAATCTGAATTTTCTGGCCTCAGACCCTTACTAGCTATGTGACCATGGTCAAGTCACTTAACCCTATTTACCTCAGTTTCCTCATCCATAAAATGAGCTGGAGAAGGAAATGACAAACCACTCCAGTATCTTTGCCATGAAAACCTAAAATAGGTTTGTGAAACATTGGAAACAACTGAAACAAATGAACAAGAACAATATGGACAGTGAAAACTCAACATGGTGTCATGAAAAGAGTTTTAGATTTATAGTCAAGTGACTCCTGAGTTCAAATCTTCCATCTGACATTTATTAGGTTTTTGATGCTAAACCAATTACTTACCCTCTTTGAGCCTCAGTTTCCTGATTTGTACAATAAAGAATGATAATACCCCTGGTACCTGTATCACAAAGTTAAGGTGAGGATCAAATGGGGATAATGTATATAAAGTGTCTTGCAAATCTTCAAATTTTTATCAATGTTATTTTTATTTGTGATTATCCCAAAGGTAGTACTATCAGTAGAATGTCGTAATAGTGTTGACTCATCTTCATGTGTTCAAATCTAGCCTCAGTCACTTACTAGCTGTGTAACCTTCAGCAAGTCATTTAATCCTGTTTGCCTCAGTTTCCTCATCTGTAAAATGAGCTGGAGAAGGAAATGCAAAATTGCTCTGGTATCTTTGCCAAGAAAACCCCAAATGGGATCATGAAGACTTGGACACAACTCAAACAACTGAACAACAGTGTGTGTGTGGGTGGGTGAGTGTGTACACTGGAGGTAAAGGGAAAACAAAATTGTAAATATTCTAATTTCAAATAGAACTGGACACAATAACTGCTAACTCAGTTATAAAGCTTGAATTAAGACACATATCATCTGCATACCAAATGTGAAATATACTGTGTACAACTCGATATCATTCTTTATTCTCTTTTCCTTTAGTCTTAGACAAAGAGCTAAACCTCTTCCTGAATATATATATATATATATATATATATATATATATATATATATACACTTCTACACATAATTCTTCATCCCCATCCCTTCCATCATCTATTGCACATTGCCCAGAAAAATCATCCTCCTTCTGTTCCTATTCTTTAGTCTTGCTGTATCAACTGGCTCTTATCCTCTTTTGCTAACTACTAGTTGAATATTTTAAACTGTATTTCTTTTCAAAATGAAATTTAATGCATATAATGGGTAATTAGGGAAATTTAGACAATTTCCACCATTCCTATAATTTGGTATTTCCACCCCCCCTACCCGTCAAGCAATGATAACATTACGAAATATCAGTGAGAAGGATACAAGAAGAACAGAAGTAAACAAAAATTGCTAAGTAGCAACATTAATCCTGTGGCCTTTACAAGTACCAAATAAATCCAAATGAATGGTACTTTCTTTTCTCTTTGCTCTTTCCCCAAACTTCATACTGTTTATATCCCATCTCACACCACTTCACACCAACATAGTGTGGAGAGCAGGTCACTAGTGATACAGGTAAATAAAATTTGGGGGCAAATAACATTAGGCACAGTATCGTCAGAAGGATTACCAGAGGTCATGCTATATACCAAGCAAATCCTTGGATAACACACATAGTACCCCACAAACCATTTTAAAAATAGGATGTCTATGGAACTGATTACTCAGGGTTCATTAAGAAAGAAATGAGAAATGAGAGTTACATAATAGATATTTGATCAGTGTGTCTTCAGTACTGCTAGGTGATATCGTGCTCTGATATTAGATGTACCAGCTGCTTAGCTAGAATGACAGAGAGAGAAAGAGACAAACAGAAACAGATAGAGAGGGAGAGAGAGAGAGGGAGGGAGGGGGGAGAGGGAGAGATAAGAGAGAAAGAGAAAGAGAGAGAGAGAGAGACAGAAAGAGAGAGAGAGGGAGGGAGGGATGGAGAGAGAGAGAAAGAGAGAGAGAGAATGCACAATGTACCAATCACTGTAGATTCATGGAAATATTCCTTAAAACTTCTTGTAATTCCCTCTGCTCTAATTCTATGATCATGAAAAACCTTCTGATCCCTAATTTGTAGTGAATGCAATGCACCTTAAAGTGGGATTTACCCTGTGCAGAGATAGAAATGTTAGTTCTTTGACCAAGTATATCTCCCAACATTATTTAATAGATCGACAGTGATAACTCCATTTCTTATAATCTTCGTTAACATGAATGAATGAATTCCTCAGAGTTTAATTACCGTGGAGTGAACTGATCAAATAGAATTCATAAACCTAGCTTGGAGGATACTCCCTGGACTGCTATATGGCCCTAGATGAACACCCTTTTATGTACTATCAACATATCTTAACCATAGAACATTGTACCCACTTGGAATAATTGGTGATAAGGATAAGGAATGTACTTGTGGGGGCGGAGCCAAGATGGCGGCGTAGAAGCAGCAAGGTCCTGCAGCTCCCACACCTCCACCCTAAACACCCAGAAAATACGAGCCCAGACAAAGTCTAGGAGAGTCTAGGACTCTCAGACTCACAAAAATCCAGAGAATACAGCTCTCGCTGAAGGCAGCTCGGCAGCAGGGGCTCAGCGTGGCCGCCGGAGCGGAGGCTGGAACAGCCGGAAACTGAGAACACGGCCAGGCCTGGGACAGTGGGAAGGAGCCAAGCTGAGCCCCGCAGCCAGCCTGCAGCGGTTCTAAAGCCTCCAGCACCCCCACATCTGCCAAGGCGTGAGGAGCAGGACGGAGGCAGCTCACACAGCAGAGGAGCAGAGATCCAGCCAGCCCAAAACCACAGCCGCTGCCAGGCAAGGCCCCAGGGAGGCCACTGGGAGCAGAGGAGCCTCCCAAGCCCCAGCATGAGTCTACTTCAAAGAAAATCTAAAGCACCGGCCTGAGGGGAGCTTTAGACGGTTAGTGAAAGCTGAAACTTTGAAACTTAATTGGGTGGGGGTAAGCAGTTCGGCCATTCTACCCCCGGGGCAAGGAAGCAGTGGGGGAGGGGAACTACTGGAACCACCAGCAGTGGCCCCCAACAGACTGCTTCAGAGCCCCTGGCCTGAGGACTCCGCAGGGGGGCTGAATCGATTGATTGGGCTAAGTGCTCTTGTGTTGAGGGGCCTGGATCCAGATCGTGGTCTTGGGTGGTGGTCCTGGGGTGCACTTTCAGCAAGCCAAAGCTGGGGGGACTTGCAACATCCCCCTAATAGCTCCGGCAGTTGGGAAAACCCCAGTGATTTGGAACAGAGCTTCCCC
>CM053599.1:57842283-57863694 GCA_028646575.1 Pseudocheirus occidentalis | reverse complement strand
TAGCCCTGTTCCAAGGTTTAAAAACCTAATTGGGACGTCCCCTCTCCTGGCCAACTGCCCTCTTTCATTGGTGAAAAATTTACCTCCCAACCTCCTCCCCAATGCGACTACAAGGGGGTTGGCCTTCACCAGGTAGGAAGAAATGAACAAAGGAAGATAAAAATAATTGACAGGAGAAGGGGGAGGGTAGACACTCAGGAGGGGGGGTTACATTCCTGACTGAGAAGTTTTCACTAATTTCATGTCCCACACATCAGTGACTGAAACAATGAGTAAATGAATTTTTAAAATGTAAGGAAATGCTTCAATGACTATAACTCAACCACCAGAAATGAGACTGGAACAGTTACAAGAATTTCAGGAGAAATTGAGTATCTTAATAAAAGAGTTAAAGAAAATAAGGAGGAAATATTATTATCAGGCTATCAGCCAGGATTTATTGAATATTTACTCTATGACAGGCATGTTGCTAAGAAATAGGAGTATAAAGAAAGATAAAAGCATGGTCTCAGTTTTCAAGGGGCTTATTTTAATGGGAGAGTTAACATTCAAATAACTAATAGACTAAAAATATAGAGACAGTGAATTGAAGATGGTATCAGAGGAAAGGGGGCTAGGAATAGGGGATACTGGGAAGGGTCTAAACTACTAGGTGGGGTTTGAGCTAAGTCTAAAAGGAAGCCAAGGAAACTAGAACTCAGGTGAGAAGGATATTAATCATGAAGTACAGCTAATGTAAGTGAATGTAAGTATTGTAAGTATTGTAAGTAAGAATGTAAGTAATGTAAGTATTCTGTTCATGGAATAGCTAAAAAGTTAATTTTTTTCTGGATAATAGAGTTTCTACTAGAGAATAAAATTTAAAAGTGGAAAGATAGAAATGTAATAGGTAGTGAAAAGCTTTAAATGATAAGCAAATTACTTTATATTTTGATCCTGGAAGTAGTAGGAACTCTGGAGAAAGGGACAGAAAGATTCGTGTGTGTGTGTGTGTGTGTGTACATATGCACTAGTGAATGCAAGTGCTCATGCAAAGAGGTAAGAGGAAAGGTGCAATGGTCTGACCTGCACATCAGATCAATCACTTCAATCACTTTGGCATTTGAATGGAGGATGGGTTGGAGTAGGCTGAGGTTTGAACAGGGAGATCACTTGGAGAGTAATTTTGCACTGGTCCAGGTGCAAGTAGATGAGGGCTGAATAATGGTGGTAGCTGTGTGAGTTGAGAGAAGGGGATGTGCACAAGAGATGTTGTGGAGGTAAAAATAACAACAACAAAAGTGAAAAGAACAATGAAAATCACTACTTGACAGCTATTTGATTATGTTGGGTAAGTACAAGTCAGTAATTATGAATGACACAAAGGTTGTGGAAGATGGTAACATAGCATGAAATTTAAAAATGGAAGCAGGATTGTGGAGAAACAAACTAATTTGTTTTGGCCATGTTGAATTAGAGACACATGTAATGTATTCAATTTGAAATACTTTTAAGGCAATGGGTGATTTAGTACTGCAATACAGGAGACTAAGGCTAAATACATACATACATGGATAGAAATGATAACTGAACCAATGGTAAGTGACTAGATCACCAATTGATTATAGAGGGAAAAATAGTAAATGAGAAGTAGGCTAAAGTCTTGTGAACCACAGATAAAGAACCAGCAAAACTGATTAAGAAGTAGCGCTTGGACAGATAGGAAGAGACCAGGAATGACAAGCACCAGAAAAGCAATCTAAGCAGCAGTTGCAGGCAACAACTATAAAAACAAAAGTGAATAAATGGCATCCACATGAAGAATGTGATCAATGAAGTCTGATGCTGTGGAGAGGTCAATAAGGATAAGTGTTGAATAAAGACCATTGGATTTGTCATTTAAGAGATCATTGGTAGCTTTGGAGAGTATAATTTCAGTTAAATGATAAAAGAAAGAAACCAAATTCTGAGTCTTTAAAGAGAGGGAGAGGAAGTAGAGATACCTCATTTGTATGGTCTTCTCAAGGCATTTAGTCACAAAGAGGAAGAGGTATATAAACTGATAGTTACAGAAAATAGTAGAATCATGTGAAAATTTTATTTTATTTTATTTTAAATGGGGCATAGAACACTGGCTGTGGAGTCAGGAGGAATTGAGTTCAAATCTGGACTCAGACACTTGATATTTAATAGCTGTGGGACCCAAGGCAAATCACTTAACCCCAGTTTCCTCATAAAATAGATAGATAAGGATAGATATGGACATATTTGTGGGTGTTAGGGAAGGAACCAATAGATTATGAGATAATAAAAATATAAGAAGGAGTAGGGTTGGAATCCAGACAATCTGCAGGATGCATAATTCAGTATGGGAACAGAGCAAGGGTAATTACTAAGGGGGTTGATTTGGGAAAAAGAAGGACCTCTAGTTCTTGTGAGACAGGTGTGAGGCAAGGAATCATGGGAAAAGATCTTTGAAAGATAAGAATTTATAAAAAAAAATGGAGGAAAGGGACACTCTTGATGAATTGCCTTATTTTTTCCCCCTTGGAATATAAGGCAAGGGACTTCCGTGGCAGAGACAGTAGGAAAAGTGTTATAGAGCATACCATAAATGAACTATTCTCCTCTAAAATCTTTGGATCTAGATGAATTTATATGTAAAATCTAGGAAATATTTAAACAAATATTCCTTATCTCTAGACAATTAGTTAGTTTCAATAAGACTAGTCTGATACTTATATTCAAATCGAGAAGGGATAAAACATATAAAGTGAGCAATAAACGAATATCACTTAATAAGAAAAAGAAAACCAACATCATGTTTTGATTATAAGCAAGTTTAATTTACAGCCAAAATGTGATCTTTTAGCAAAAGGAAGTCTATTAACACAATTAAGCATTTTAATAACAAAAACATATTACTGCAGAAAAAAGATTGACAGTATGTGGTAAACACTTATTTAAAACACTATATATTTGTAATGGAAAAAAATGGGAGCTCCTTCCCCCCATAATAATATCTGTGTGAAGAAAAGCATGGCCTCTACTATTATTTGGCATAGTGCTAAAATACTAGATATGATAAAAAAAAATAGGACAATCAATTATGGGTGATGGGTAGGGGGGAGGAAGGAAGAGTGAAAAAAGAACAAAGTAAAAAGTATACAGCAGATAATGAAAGAAAACCGACAAAGAAGCAAAGAGAAAAGGGACAGCTTTCAACATAATGTACAGTATTTAATATGTAGGATTTCTTGAAATGAGAAGTCATTGCTATATATTCTGAATCCTCTCCTATGTTCAAGAGGTAGCAATTTTTTTTTGACAATCCTAATGCTTTTTTTCAAACATTCCATAACTGACATTTATATAACACTTTAAAGCATACAAAACAATAAGCCTTAGAAAACTATCAACACAAAATATCAAGAAGAGTTTTGTAGCAAAATTACATTCATGGAAAAAATGGTTAACTATTTTTAAGGTAACCTCTTAAGGCAGGTACAGGATTAATATAAATGAAAGTATAATGTAATGTTCATAGGAATAAAAACAGGGAAACATTCAAGGTTCAAGATTGAACTATGTCAGTATAGGAAAAATTGGCTATACTTTTTTCTTTCTTTTCTTTTTCTTTTTAACCAATCTTAAAATGTAAACACATAATAAGAAAAGAAAAAGAAATATTATAAACAAATATAAAAGAAATCATGCCACGTGCATAGAACATAGAATAGAATTCAGACTATATAGCAATAACTTATCATTTCAAGAAAGACTGCATATTAAATAGTGTACATTATGTTGAAAGCTGTCAATCTTTTCTTTGTTTCCTTGTAGGTTTCCTTTTCTCCTCCACTGTACACTTTTTGCTTTGTTCTTTTTGCCCCCTTACTCACCCCTACCCAGAATTCCAAGCATACAAATGATCCTGCATATATTTATATATAGGTATTGATATATAAATATATATTCACACATATACATACATACATATGCTTTTCTTGAAAGTCTACTCCTAATCTTTTTTATGTTTCTGCATGTCTATTTTCCCTATCTCTCTTAACTCTTTTTTTTACTTCTACCTTTTGTCTTGCCCTCCTATACTTAAGCACTCCAGCAGTCCCTCCCTTATCTTCCCATTCCCCTAAATCTTAATACCCTTTTATATATCCCTTCACCCATACTGTCCCCCTCTCTTCTAAAACTCCCTCCCTCATTCTCCCATTCCTCTAAATCTAAACATCCTTCTATATCCCCTGTTTAACCTATTCCTTCACCCTCCCCTCTAAAAATCTCTCCTTTATCTTCTCCCCAACTCTCTCTCCCTTTGAGCTTTTATTTTTTAATTTAGAAGATTTTTATATGCTCCTAAATGTATTCTTCTTCTTACATCTCATTTGTATGATATAATTACTCTTTTAGTTATTCTTGAATGGTTTTACTTTTTGAAGTCATATACTCAGGTCTACCCCAATTTTTCTTATACATTACCTAGTATCAATTTAAGACAGAGGTTTTACATTTTCCAAATATAGAAATGTAAACATTCTATCGTTATTTAGCCCCTTGTAATTGGTCAATGGTCTGTACTTTATATTTCTCTTGGCTCTCATATGTCAAATCTTCTATTGAGTTCAGGGCTTTTGTTTGTTTTTAAAGAGACTCCTGAAAGTATAACAATTAATCAAATGTCTCTTTGTTTTCATTAAAAATATGCTTAGATTTGCTGGGTATATTTTTGTCTAGAGGATCTTTGATTATATAGAGTTCTAAGTCCTGCAATCTTTTAGTGTTGCCAGTACTAGGTCTTGTGTAATCCTAACTGTGGTACAGTCATATGCAAATTGTTTTTTCCTTGTTGCTCATAATACTTTGTACTTAATCTGGGGGTTTTTGAATTGAACTATAATATTTCTGTGAGTTTTCCTTGTAGGATCTCTTTTCGGTGGTGATCAGTGGATTTTTTTCTTTTCTATTTCTACTTTCCCCTCTTTGTTCTAATGCTTCAGGAAGTTAAAAAAAAATCTTGTATTATAGTATCAACACTCTTTTTTGGATGAGAATTTTCAAGTAGTCCAATTATTCTTATGTTTTCTCTTCTTGATTCGTTCTCTAGATCTGTTGTTTTTCTTATGAGATGTTTCACATTATTTTCTATTTTATACACACATCCACACACACACTTCTCATTTTCAAGGAGTCATTTTCTTCCTTAAGATTCTGGATCTCCCTTTCTAACTGGCTGACTT
Organism: Pseudocheirus occidentalis; assembly: GCA_028646575.1. Classification (NCBI taxonomy): domain Eukaryota; kingdom Metazoa; phylum Chordata; class Mammalia; order Diprotodontia; family Pseudocheiridae; genus Pseudocheirus; species Pseudocheirus occidentalis. Next base: position 57,858,460 of record CM053599.1, on the reverse strand, counting down.
TCTTGTCATAATCTTGATTTTCTTTTATTCTTCTTATATTTTTTCCTCCATCTCTCTCATTTGATTTTTAAAAGGTTATTTCATTTTATTTTATTTTTTTACATTCTTCAACAGATTCTTTTTGGGCAGGTGACCATTTGACATTACTCTTAGGGGTAGAAGAGGATTTATTTTCTTCAGTACCCTCTTCTGAAAGGAATCGTGTCTTCTCTATTCCCATAAATGTGTTCTATAATTGGGTTCTTTCTCCTTTGCTTGTGCATTTAAAAAAACATACTTTAGTTTTTATAATCACCTATGGTCCTGGAGAATAGAAGATTATGAGTCTGGCCTCTGCTCGTCTTCGCTTCTCTTCTCTGACCTTAAAATCAAACCAAAACCTCCAGCCTCCTGGACTGCCCAACAATCCCTCCAACCACCTCCCCCCTTGTTGCTGCGCTCTGTAGTGCACAGCTTGGTGTGGCGTATCTCGTCAAGCAGAAGTTCCTGAGATCTTCTCACGCTCAGAAGCCCAACTCTGGTCACTGTCATGAGGGAACAATTCCAGTGGCTGGGGCCCGGGCAGCCTCAAAAACCAACTCACCCCAGGGAGTGATGCTTCTTGTTTTCGCAGCATGCAGCTAGTTTTAAAGCAGACCCTAGCCTGGAGGTGTTGACTCTTCACAGGTAGGAAATCTGGTCCTGGGATTTTTCTTCAGATCTTCTTTGATTATCCTAAGAGAACCCCGCTTCTGCCCCTACTCGTATTTGTTTTTCACGGCCACATGCTTGCCTAGAGGGACTATTTTATCTCTTTTGTGGAAGAAAGAGTTTACAATTTTCTGATCTACTACTCCATGTTCCCAGAATCCTCTCCAATTGGCTATACTTAGGAAATTACGCTCCCTGTTTGGTTAAACTTCAAAGATGGTTTTGTATACCGTTTAGCAAAAATCATCGGATTCAGATAGTCAAGAGGGTGTTACGGCAAATAGAGGAAATAATGAGATAAAATGGAGCAGTAAAGGGAGCCTGGTGTTGCAAATTTCAAATTACAAAGTAATAATTATCAAAACTAGCTGCTAACAGATTAAAATCTAGGAAAGTTGATTGGTAAAATTTACTCATAAAGCAAAGCCTTGTAACAAACGTACTCTACATTTTCATGTTTAATAGATTCCAAAATATAAGTAATTGGAGAAGTGAATTCTTATTTGATAAGAATTGTAAGAAAAATTGAACAGGAATATGATAGAAACTAGGTTTAGACCAATACTTTACAACTTAAAAAAATAAATTGTCTAAATATAAAAAGTAATATAATGAATCAAAGAAGAATAATTTAGTTTTTTAAACAACTACATACAGTTAAATAAGATATGGATAACAGAATTTATCAAGCAAAATTGATAATAATAGATGAAAACTGATTAAAGTCAAGGTAGATAAAATTAAAAGAAAAGATCCATATTGGAAATATTTCTACATAAACATCTTTCATATAAGATTGAAATGCAAAATCTATTTGGCACATTTCTTGAATTTTAAGAGACGTTATCCAGGATGCAGTAGTCATATAGAGATGTGAACAAGTAGTTTTCTCAGGAATACATGTTAAATTATTATTATTATAATACCTTAAAAGCATTTTCCATTTTGAGAAATATTAAAACAACCCTGAGGTATTAAACTGGAAAAGATGGAAAAGTTTGTGATGGGTTAGCCATAGAAAGCCAGACGCACTAATTTTCCTGGGATCAAACATATTGCATAATATCAACAGTTGGAAATTGTTCATTCTATTTGACCTAGGAATATTATTCCTGATATTACACCCTACAGAAGATAAGGGAAGTATGACAAGGCCCACACATAGTAAAATATTCATTCAAGTATTATTTATAATAATTATTATTATTTTTAAAAACTGTGAATGAGATACACTTAAAATAATTAGGTAATAATCAAGGCATATAATTGTATTTCTGTACTAAAAAGTATGCCAATTGGGAAGAATGAAAAGTAATATAGGAAATCCTAAAGTGATCATGAAGGAAGGACCCAGGGCCAATCAATTAGTCAATCAATATAAGTAGCAGCTACTTTGTGCCTTCTGCTCTGGTAGGCCTGGGGATACAAAGATAGGCAAAACAATGAAACAAAACCTGATCTTAGGAAGCTTAAGTTCTATCAGGAGAGAAAAGTAACAGTGATCCCAATAGAATAAATAAGAATTACACTATAAAGTCAAATTCAGAGCCATTGTAATGTCTAATTTTGACAACATACTGTCCAAATTAAAGCATATATCTTTCCTTTGGTTTAACAGTCATTGAACTATGAAACGGGGAAATGACTTGAATTTTCAGAAATAATCACCATATTAACTACTTTCAGGACTCTATACAGTTTAAATTTTGGAGTAAGGAATGTATTCCTTTGTGTTAGTTGGTAGTATACTATATCAAAGCAAAATATATTTAAATAAATACACAAACTTAAAAAGAGGGGGGAAAGGTCCAGATTTTTTAACCTAAGCTGTTCATTCTTTTTTTTTTTGGGGGGGGGGTCTAGTATCTCATGCACGCTTCTTGAATGGTGTTTGGGAAAAGCTATGTGAAAAGCTAGGCAAGTTGTAAATCAGAAGCTCTTCAGAAAACCTATCCTTCCGCTTTAATGAATAACTCCTACAGAAATGTAACTTGTTTTCCTGGCTGGAGAACATATATTACTTCTTTTCTATCTGTTGTGTTGTGAAGTAGAAAAGTACATACAAGAGTGAATGATATTTCATTCAATTCAAACGTTTTATAAATGCCTACTGTGTGCAAATGGGCAGCTAGGTAGAACAGTGCATAAAGCTCCAGGCCTGGAGTTAGGAAAGTCTGAGTTCAAATATAATCTCACTAGTTGCATGACCCTGGGTAAGTAACTTAACCATGTTTGACTCAATTTCTTCATTTACAAAGTAAGTCGGCAAGGAAGTGACAAACTGTTCCATTATCTTTGCCAAGAAAACCCCAAATGGGGTCACAAAGAGTTGGAACTGACTGAAATAACACAACAGCAACAACAACAACTACTATGTTTAAGAACAAAGTGTAGGGCATTGGAAATAGCTCCAGCTCTGGAGTCAGAAGATCTGTATTGACATTGTACGTTTGAAATTGAAGAAAGTCATTGTAATTCTAAATCTCAGTCTTCTGTGAAATGAAGAAGCTGGTCTAGGTGACCTCTAAAGTTTGTTTCAATTCTAAATATGTGATCACATCATCCTAAGGCATTGTTCTAATCTTGAGAACTCTATAACATTCTTTCACTATTATTACTTTTTGACTTACATAATTTTTATGTACATAGTCTATTGTATGAATTAAGAATTTATTTATACCCAAAGTTAGTCTTTTATTTTGTATCCCTAGTACAACGTGATGTCATACACATAGCAAATACTTGAATGTATAATGAACTATATATGTATTATACACATAGCTGTATATTTGCATGCATTGTACATGTGTATGTATGCTACATACATATACATGCATACATGTATTATATGTGTGTCTATGTATATATGTCTAATTGAAGGAGTTAATCCAAGTAACCCAACATCTAATCTATCTGTTCTATTCGTTTATAATCCCTCTGATGTCAATTAATTCTAACAACCATCTTCTGTAGCTTATAATCAATTCTTTAATGTGAAAAATTCCTATATGCTTTGTATCTAGTGTGGCTGACTTTCTTGACAACTTCCTTCTGGAATAACAATGTAATTTCCCCATAAAAGGCATCCTTTATGGTCAGATAACTCATTCTGACAACTTGTGAATGGCTTGAATTTCTCAGGCAGTTTCTCTAATCATTGCCTCCAGTCCTAGTTTAAGACATAGGTCAATCTGATGTAGTTAATTGAGTGATTTAATCATCCTGAAGAGGTGGGTCAGAGATGTCTTTTAATATGATTACTTGCAGTCCATGCAGCACTACATAATGTAGGACCTATAGTGACAGATGCCTCATGGCATTAGCACACAGCTTTGCTTGCTAAATTAGCACATTGTTTTAAGCACTGAGCAGAAATATCTGGTGACTATTAATGGTCTAAATTAATCCTTCAAGTCTTTTAGATTGATGTGTCACCCATGACTCTGACTTTGGTTTTACTTTTAGAAGTCTTAGTATTGCATACTTACTGACTATATAAACCGAGTTCTGAATTCATCTTTAAGTTGCACAATGTTTTAACCATTCTTTCTCAATACAGGCACTCTGGTCTAACTCTTGGACCCACTCTCTGCCAGCTAGTCTTACACCTTGTTTCCCTTGAATCATTAAATAAGTGACAGAAGTAATATGCATATTAATCTGTCAGCATTGCTAAGGAAATGAGAAATGCTTCTTCAGGATCATCATCATCATCAAAAAGAATGATAACAATACATAATAATAGCAAACATTTGTACAGCTCTTATTATGTGCCAGACACTGTGCTAACTATGTTATAATTTTTATGTTCTTTGATCCAACAATCCAAGAAGGTAGGTATCATTATTATTCTCATTTTACAGGTGAAAAAACTAAGACAAATAGAGGTTAAGTGAACTACTTCATGCATCACACTCCCACTTCCATTACTCACTTCCTGTGAGTGAATATTTTCCACAATGGGAGATTCTCCTCTATACCAATATATATGTGTATGTATATATGTGTAGGAATATATACATATATATGAATATATATGTATATATTCCTACACATACACACATTTTTTTCAAATGGAGGCAACCTTCCTACCATGATAATTTATTTCCTTATGTAAGTGGGATATAAATATTTTTGACATATATTCTACTTAAAAGTAAATAAGGAGCTCAAGTAACTCACTGCTGCTTACTTAGGTTCTAAAACAATTGATTTTGGGTAGGGTTTGAGGCAATATTGAAATATTTTGAATTTATACAAGGTCAGACCATTGCCATTACACCTTTGACTTTTGTCACTGCCATGTATGAGTATGCAAAACGTGTCATACATGAGGCATGAAATGTTTTTAATTGAAATGAATCCAATGGAACCTGCAAATGGCTTTGGTTAAATTTTTCCAATTAAACTATTTTTGATATGGTCCATTTCTATAGTTATATGAAGTTTAGTTAATTAGGTGGCACAGTAGATAGAGCACTGGGTCTAAAGTATGAAACTAAGTATTGCCTTGGTGACTTCCAGGCTGAGACTCCCCAGAGCAAGCCACTTTACCTCTGTTTGCCTCAGTTTCCTCACCTATAAAATGGGGATAATAATAGCACCTACCTGCCAGGGTTGCTATAAAGATCCAGTGAGATAATAATTGTAAACTTCTAGCACAGTCCTTAGCACATAGTAGGTGTTAAATAAATGTTGGCCATTGTTGTTGTTCTTGTTAGTAAACCTATACATTTAATATACTGTGAACACTTTGGGTTAAATGAGGGGTAAGAATTTGAAAATAAAAAGCTAATATGAATGGATATTTTAAAATTAAATTAAGAGAATGAGGATTTAGAATGGAAAAGAGATGGTTTAGGAGGTAGCTATTGTCAAATGGAATACATTATATTAGTAGATGATGATATCGGGAAACTGAAAGGATCTGATTTATTTTGTGCTTATGGCTATACATGATTTGTTAATTTGTATAACAAACCTCAATTTTCTCTGTCAGAGGGAAACAACTTCTTTATCAAAATAAAAGGGCTTTAAAAAGTTTTTTTTCATTTGTTTCTACCTATGTTAGTTAAATGTTATAGGAGAAATCTATTTAGCTCTAAAGCCAGTGCAACTTGGTCACTAAGAGGGCCAAGAAAGTTGATTGGTCAAAGGATTATAGATCTAGCAGTGGAAGGGATGCCTGAGGCTCTAGTCCAACCTCTTTATTACATAAATGAGGAAAGTGTTTCTGAGGGATGGTAAATGACTTATACAAGGTAACAAAGATGGTTTTAATGGTGGGATTTGAACCCAAGTCTTCTGATTTCAGAGTTAGTACTCCTGTTCTACCACATTTCTTCAATCTTTTGTTTTCTGTAGAACTGTCATCTAACACAGTGGTTCTCAACCTGTAAGTTGTGACCCCTTTAGGGCTCAACCGACGCATTCACAGGGGTCACCTAAGACCATCAGAAAACACATATTTTCAATGGTCTTAAGAACCGAGACAGCACTCCTCTATCTGTCTCCAGGTGGGTTTGCCCACATGCAGATACGTCCACATATGAGTATTAAAGGGTAGCCACATTATGAAGGTTGAGAACCACTGACCTACCACGTTACATAAAGGGGTCCAAGAAACTTTTTTCATGGAATATTTCAGAAGTTCTGCTACATTTTTTTGAGGGATAATCTTCTCTTTTTTTTGAAGCTGTCATTTAAATAGAGAAATAATCATTGCTATTTCTTGAACAATATTCTGCTAAACTTTTACTTTTTATATTCTTCATTTACTTTTATCTTTTCTTAAACTTGCCTTTCCAATTTATTTACTTTGTAATTTTAATTTTTCTCACAGACCAATAGATTTTTAAGGAAGAAGGGACCTTGGAGGCCATCTAATGCAATTTTCTAAGTTTTTCCTCTAGAAGACAAAATAGAGGTTATTTAAGAGAAGTTAGGTGACATTGTATAAGGTCAAATAAAGAGTAAGTAGCAGCAGTTGGATTGAACTGAGATCCTATATTGTATAATTCAATGCACTTTTAATGTTATCTCCTTTCACTTATAAAGAAAATTCTTGGGCAAGCACATATCATAATCTGAGCAGTAGGCATTCTTAATGCAATTGATTTAAACTGTGTAGATTTCTTAACTGAGTTCATTTAAGTGGTTGTAGATTCCATTAGGGAAATGATGTAATATTCCATTTTTAAAATATAACTTGCACCATTTTGAAAAAAAAGAAACATCTGTAAGATGGAACCATGTCTAGAGAGTACCATTACCACTTGAACTTTTAATATGGCACCACCTGTAAAAGTGATAAGCATTTTGGACATGTCTTTGAATTCTTGTTTTGAATTGGTATGTTGATAAAAGACAATATAAAAAACAGCAATTATTTTCTAGTTATCTTTTATCACCAAATGATAATTAGAGTAGAATTTTGTGGGAGAGAGTCACTCAAGCTATGTTTTGCTTTACCATTATATTTTTTAAATTTTTAATTAACAGTATTGTAGGATCTTATTTATAAAGGATATTCTTCAATTATTAGTAAATGTTGTGGCTGTAAAGATGTAGTGTGGTTGAGAAGAATCTTTCATGAAAGTCACCCTGTTCCTTTCCTCATATTTTGGTCCTCTCTCCATCTCCAAGGAAGCTGGATATAAGAATTAATACCCCCACCCCCGAAAAAAAACCAAACACCTTGCTTCAAGAAAGTATGAAAAGAAGAGCAAAATTTTGAAGTGACCTGAGTCCTATGTTCAACTAAAAATAAAATAAACCAAAAAATCAACAAGCATTTCATTATGCATTTACAATTTGCTAGGTATTTGCGCAAATTGCTTGGGATATTAAGAAAAGCTAAAACAATTTCTTTCCTCACGGAGCTCATAATAAAAGGGGGTGAAAATATGCAAATGATGGTGTGCAAACAAGATATATATATATAAAGTAAATTGGAGATAGTTCTAGAGACAAGGAACCAAACATGAAGGAGGACTGAGGAAATGATGTTGCAGAAAGTGGGGTTTTAGCTAGGACTTGAAGGAAACCAGGATTTTAGGAGACAGAGATGAAGAAGGAGAACATTCTTGGCATAAAATATCAGTCAATGGAAATAAACGGAGTTAAGAGATGAAATGGTGTACGACAGGAAGAGTAAGGAAGAGTCATTGGATCACAGAATACATGAAGAGGAATTAGGAGTAAGAAGTATAGTATGATAGTTATATGCCAGGATATGAAAGGCTTTAAAAGCCAAAGATTGGTTTTCATATTTTGTTCTGAAAGCAGTTGGGAACCATTAGAACTTATTAAACAGGGAATGGAGGAGACATGATCAGGGTACACTTTAGGAAGATCAATGATAGCTAAGTGAAGAATATACTCAAGAGGGGAGAGAATTGAGGCAGGTTGACCAAACAGAAGGCTTTTGCAAAAGTTGATTCTTAAAGAGATGAGGATTTACACCTGTAATAGCAGGGCAGCAAGGTCAGAGGAGAATAAGAGACATGCATTGGGGATGTTGCAAAGATAGAATCAACAGGACTTGAATATCTCTTGGTTATGAGGGAGGGAATGCTAAAGACTGAAGTTGAGGATGACTCTTAGGTTGAGAACCTTGATGACTGGAAGGATAATCATTCTCTCACCACTAATAGGAAAGTTAGCAAGATGGGAGGATCTGTAGGGAATGATAATGTTTTCAGTTTTGATGAATTTAAGATATTTTTAGGATACCTGGTTTAGAGATGGCTGAAAGACAGGGGGGGATATGAGACTGGAGTTCAGGAAAGGGAGAGAAAAATTGATCTGAGTGTTATCTACAAAGAATTCATAGCTGAATCCATGGACTCTGATGAGAGAGATTACCAAGTGAAACAGAAAAAGAAAAGATAATCCAGTTTAGAGCACTTAGCACATAAGACCCAGCTCAAGATCCACCAAAGGAGATTGAGCAGAGTTTGAATATGCAGGAGAAAAGGAAAGAGAAATGTCATGAAAATCTAGCAAGAAAGTATCTAAGTGAAGAAGGTGGTCAGCATTTTAAAGGTTACATTTCCAGTAGAATGGAAATTAGGAAAGAGATTAGGGTTAAATAGGTATGTTTGATGAAAATCAGCATAGAGTTGATAAATCCATGGATACTGATGAAATCACCAGGTAAAGTAGTATATAATGAAATAAAGGACCAATTACAGAACTTTTGGGAACATCTACAGTTAGTGGGCACAATCTGGATGAAGATCAAACAAAGGAAACTTAGTAGGTTGAAACAGAGATTTTAAATCCAGTGATCTTTACAGTAGACAAGGCATTTTTTTCTTTCTCCATCGACAATTTTCTTGAATTCCTGTGGCCAAAAACTAATTCTGCACCTGATCACAGAGATCAGAAATATGTAATATGTTATTGGTCTCATACCTGAAAACTTTTTTATTTAGTAGTGCCTGTGAGAACGTGGCCATTGTTTTAAAGAACTCAGAGCCATCACTATCCCCCTGGGATCTGGGTTTCTGGATTAATGATATTAAAAACAAGGCTTTGCTTCATTCTTTCTTTCTTTCTTTTGTCCCTGACCCTTAGCACAGTATGAGAACACAGTAAGTGCTGGGGATAATGTTTTCTCTTTCATCATTAGTTACAATAAGGCATCAGAGTAAGACTTCAAAGGAGCATGACATATTTGAAAGGGGATTTGACATCAAAAGACCTGTGTTCAAATCTAAACTTGGATATTTATTATCTAGGATGACTTGGACAAGTAACCAACTCTCTGTGCCTTAGTTCTTCATCTTTAAAATGAGGTAATTGAATCTCAAAGGTCCCTTTTAGCCATAATTTTGTGATCTAAGATCCATGACTCTAGTCAAGCACTTAACAGAAATGTTTTGTGCGTAACACTTTCAAAATTCAAAATCTTACCTTGAAAAATGTAAAACCTGTTGTACAAATGCAAGGTATTATAGTCAGCCAGTTATAGTCAGAAAAAAAGAAAATATTGCCATTGTCAGATACTACAGTAGGCAACATTCTGCACACATAATTAATCTGTACTATTTGGCAGGGATGATTACAGGGTAGAAGGTACCTTGCAAATAAAAGTAATCAAATAGCCTGGGAATTTCAGTCACTATATCCTGTATCACAAAGGGTTCTTGAGTGCTTTTCAGGCAGCTTTGGTCTGTGTTTCTTTGTCCTTCCTTTTCTGTCTCTGACTAAGCCCATTACTGCCAGTCACTTCATCAAAATTGCCCAAAGCATGCTGAACCATTCAGCAGGGAAATGGAAAATTCTTCTGTTTATGTAGGAACTGGAGCCCATATTTAGAAGTAATATTCCTGATCTGATCTCTTTTGTACTTCCACCAGAAATGCAAATCAGTATACACATGGGAAAGTGTTTTAAACTTAAATTCATACAGAAAATAGGAATATTCGAAAGCATCAGCAGCAGACGTTTAAGTCACATTTTGAAAAAGACTACATATGAAAAGTTTGCTGATTTGGTGGGAAGAAAAAAAAGGAAAAAGGACAAGTGTACCACTTAAATTGGGATTTTTGTATCTTTTTTCTTCCTTCCTTCCTTCCCTCCTTCCTTCCTTCCTTCCTTCCCTCCTTCCTTCCTTCCTTCCTTCCTTCCTTCCTTCCTTCCTTCCTTCCTTCCTTCCTTCCTTCCTTCCTTCCTTCCTTCCTTCCTTTCTTCCTTCTTTCCTTCCTTCATTTTAGTTCAGAAATTGACATTCACTGAAGGTCATTGACAAAACCACCTAGCTCATGTTCAGCACATCAGCTTAAGGAAACACCTGTCCTTTATGATGAACTACATGTTATGTGAGTCCATTGGCCTTTGCCTGGGCTTTGTCTGCTATTTCTCAAAGTGTTAATGGCATTGCTTTAGAATGAGTTGAGCTTCCACACAGTAACAAAAGGATTTCTGGAGATGGTAAATCTTTGAAATATAACTGCCAGGTTTCAGCATTGGGCATACACACAGCATACATCTAGTGTAAAAGCATGGAGAGGAAGATGAGGCTACTTGATCAATGCAAATTCTGCTTTTTTAATCTAGGTATTTTTTATTTTTCAGAATGTATAAGAATCAGGCCTTTCATGTTGCAGTATTTAAAAAAGCAATAATGTTCACAGTTAAGTTGAAATTATGAATGGGAGGGATATTAAGTTTGATATTCAATTTGATTTGCATATAGACTTAACAGGTTTTATGCAATGGATGTGTTTGTAAATGGAATAATGATAAATAGAATAGTAGTTTTCCATAACTGATATTGTCATTTGAGAGATTTCAATAGCTTTATTTCCAACTGGTCTTCAGTTGACTGATGCTACGTGATGTTTTATCTATAGTTTTCCTGTTCTCAAAAATTTGTAAAAAGCTAACAGGGGACACTTAGGTAATCCCAAAATTCCATCACTTGCTTCTAATTTAGCACATTTTCTGGGTGTGATTTTAATACAATGACTTTTCTTAAACAGGGCATATATAGTCAATTATTTTGAAAGGCTATATTAATTGACAAGCATGATGGTAAACACTACCATCAATTATCTTTGGAATATGGAGACATGGCAGTGATGATGATGAAGACTGAAGATTGAAGAAAAAGGAGGAGAAAAGAAAGTGAAGCCAAATTCATCATCTAAGTTGCAGGATAATATGAGGGATATGGCAAGGCAAGAGAATGTCAACCAGGGTGATGTATAGTGAGGACTCAATTTACCTTAAGATTGATAACTTGTAGTTATGAATATTTAGAAAGATTCCTTGAACTCTGACCCCCAGATGTACTAGTGATAGGGTTTAGTACCTTGATGAGTGAGACAAAACTGGTAGAATCTAAGATATGTAAGATAGGTATGGCAAAATGTTGAGTTAGCTCTACTTGAAGTTATCACATGATTAGATTAGCATGGGGTACAGTTAGAGCTGATGACAGTTTTTCATATTCTGATACCAGAAGGCAAGATGCATCAGAATAGATCAGAAATGTTATTAATAACACATGTTGGAATTGCTTTGGTGCAGATGACATTAGCAACTAAAGTGGGCAAACCACAAGTTTCCATGAAATGGACTGAAGACATAAATATATTTACTTTGTGCCCACACTTTATCACACAAAGTTGGAAATCTTATCAGTTATAGGCAAGGTATTCATAATGCATTTCTTTTTGTCAGTCATATTAACCGGTATTAGTTATACAGCAGCATATTGTTGATTAATATAAATTAGTTGACTAATTTGCACACACACAAATTCATCTCTAAAGCAAGCTTAGGCAAAAATCTACTCATTAATAATAGATGAAATCTAGGAGCTACTCAAATCTAAAAAGGTAAAAGTAGAAGACTCTACATTGTCAGAAGATGTTCCTTAATGCAAACTCCATACATTTTATCTGACAATAACAAAGTTCATGAGGAAAATATTGCCAAAAATGAAATGATTTTGATATATAGATAGACACACTTAGGCTGAAACACCAAGAAAACCTCTCTTTGAGTTTCATAGTCTAGATTGAACTATTTGACTCATTACATCAAAACAGAGCAATTCACATACTGAATTCACACATCTATGATAAATATGGCAGTGAGTATATTTAGAGACTTATTGTCATCCTCAAATCAAAGTAGGATGGGTAGGACATGTTTAAAGCAATTAATACCTATATGATATTAGTCTTTAAAAACATTCAGTTCTCTAACATGAACCATACGTAATATTTGAAACAATCCAAAAATAAATAAATTTTTAAAGTCAGTAACTGGGAGTGTCTTGTAGTAAAAATATTTCTATCTTTATCTCATCTTTTTAAAAAAAGATGAGAATGAAATGATGAGGAATGTAAAGATGATAAACATCTAACCAACATCATTCTTTGTGTATACTTTCAGAATTGTAAAATGGAATAAGAAGTTTGAATGTATCCTAAGGATATTAACGAAACAAAGGATATAGTATTCGATTTAGGCAAACAGATTATTAGTGCTGTACCTAAATGGTTGATATAAATTCTTATATCTAATAATAAAGAATTTTTAAACAATTTATGCAGATATGTTTAGAGCAAGGAGGCTATCACTTCACCAAGCCATAGTTAATATTGATAGCAAGTGCATGCCCTTCAATTTGTTAAAAGTGATATATATATATATACATATAAAACTTCCCTAGAATATTTGAAGACTTTACTTTTACTATAGGATGGGTACTTATCAAGTATTAGCCTATGAAAGATGGAGAGCTATGTATATGTGTGTGTATATGTATATGTATACTTTATATATAACTTTAAATATAACCTAATGTTAAAGGTCACACACAGACACACATATACATAACTCTCCATCTTTCATAGGTTGATAGTTGAAAAGTGCACGTACTATAGTAAAGTCTTCAAATATCCTAGAGAAGTTAACTCTAAAAAAAAATACAAAATGAATACCATTATTATCACAAATCAAACTATTAACCACAATAGATTAGCAATTAAATTTATAAAATTTTTAGTAACTTTAATAATTTTTTCTCTACTAAATAGTGGGAGCAGTTAGGTGACACAATGGTTAGAACACCGGTCTTAGAATCAGGAAGACTAATCTTTATGTGTTCAGTTTCAGCCTCAGACACTTCATTAGTTTATATGATCCTGGGCAAGTCATTTAAGGCTCTTTGCCTTAGTGTCTTTATTTGTAAAAAGAGGTGGTTAAGGAAATGGCAAACTACTCCAGTGTCTTTGCCAAGAAAACCATAAATGACTCATGAAGAGTTAAATGCAACAAAAACTACTCAACAGCAACAAAATACCAAATATTAATAATCTTTAATGTATATGTCTGAAAATATTTCAAAATGTCTTATAGATGGGAGATCAAAATCATGTGTGTCTGGTCTTATACCAAAATTGTAACAAGGATTTTCTAAATAAATCTGTAGATACCCAACACTTGTGTTTATTTGCTCAGAATCAGCGATTTTGCTGCTTTATGTGTTATTTCATAAATGCTATAAAAAAGAATAAAAACAGGATTGTAGTTTGCCCCAAGAATTTTTTTCTGTCCAAATCTAATTGAGAAAGATGAGTGAATCAAAATGATAGTGACTTGTCACAGGAGCAGGAAACATTTTTTCCTATTATATTTCTACTACTTACAATAGCAGCAACAGCAAAGACAACAATACTAACATTAATAATATCTGAAATTTATTCATTTAAGGTTTGCACAGTGCTATATATACATGATCTTAATCAGTCAAATGAAATAAAATGGAATCAGAATACATTTTGATTGTTAGCCAGAGTAATGACTAATAGAAAACTAAAACGGGAGTAATAGCAGCAGTGATAGTCGTTATACTTCTCACAGCAAAATATCTTTGAGGAAAACTGTGTAAATAATATAATCATTCACAGAGGAGGAAAGTGGGACTCAGAGACATGATATGTGGAAAGGAATAAATGAATTGCAGTAGAAGTTAATATATGATTGTCTATGTTGCTTGGTGACACACTCAACTTAAAACACATTTGATTTAGGGAATCATGGATTATTAGAGCTGGAATGATCTTATATGTCAAGTTTCCCAGTTGATATTACACCACATATAACACAAAATTTCCCCCTATGTAACCTCACTTTAAGTTGGGGGGATTAGAAAGGAACAGAACACAAAGAAACTGTGTATTTCTTTTTGTTGTTCAGCTATTTCAGTCACATCTGACTCTTTGTAACCTTATTTGGGGTTTTCTTGGCGAAGATACTGGAATGGTTTGCCATTTCCTCTTCCACCTCATTTTACAGATGAGGAAACTGAGGCAATCAAGGTTAAATGACTTGCCCAGTGCCCCAGAGCTTGTAATTATCTGAGGCTAAATTTGAATTCAGGTCTTCCTGACTCCTGAGCTTGGTGCTTTATCTACTTGTGACACCTAACTGCCCAAAGTGAAATTAGGATTTAAAAAATATGTATATAGTTTTAAGCCCATTGCTTTATACTAAACAATGACTTAGTGGATGTAAATTGAATTGAAAAATAAAATCCTTTCCTGGTAAAATTATTGCATTAGATTGTAAGCTCCCTGAGGGTAGAGACTGTCTTTAGTCTCTTTTTGTATACAAAGCACCTAATACAATGCCTGGCATTTATTAAATGGTTAATAAATCTTATCTTTCTGAGTTCAAATCTGTTCTCAGACACAGACAACACCATCTGTGTGATCCTAAACATGTTACTTAACCCTGTTTGTCTCCATTTTTCATCTATAAAATAAGCTGGGAAAGGCTATGGCAAAAAACTTCAGTATCTTTGCCAAGAAAATTCCAAATGGGGTCATGAAGAGTAGGACATGAATGAAAATAAGTGAACAAATAAATTTTTATTGTATGATGTATTCATTAAAATACTTGCCTAGGGTCAGATCTCTTCTGTCATGTAGTCATTTGGGGGTATAAATTCAATTTATCATCCGTCTTAGGTGAGAGAACTGAGAATCAAAATGATTTAAAAAAATGTGTCTTCAGACATCAAAATAGTTAATTGCAAAGTCAGAACTAGAACATGGAAGTCATGATTAAAAAATCTACTACTTTTACAATATACCACAGCAGTACTAGGAAAAAGACTGTACTAGCCAAAACTGTATTAAATTCCTTCACCTGAGTCTCCTTACAACAAGAAATAAGCAATATAGACCACTACAGTAGCATACACTGTCAAACATGGAACTCTTAGTAGGCAACTTCCTTCAACATTGTCATTGTTCCCTTTACAATTACAACATAATCAAGTCCTCCACCTCATTGAATGACCATATTTTCACCTGGAACATTATACTCATTTTTTTCTGGGTAGATCATTCTTGGTTTTAATCCTAGCTCCCTTGATCTCTGGAATACCATATTCCAAGCCCTTCAATCCCTTAAGGTAGAAGCTGCTAGATCCTGGGTTATCCTAATTGTGTTTCCACAGTATTCAAATTGTTTCTTCTTGGCAGCTTGTAATACTTTCTCCTTGATCTGGGGACTCTGGAACCTGGCTATAACATTCCTAGGAGTTTTCTTTTATGGATCTTTTTCAAGAGGTGATTGGTGAATTCTTTCAAGTTCTACTTTGCCCTCTGGTTCTAAAATATCAGGGCAGTTTTCCTTGAGAAGTTCTTGAAAGATGCTTTCTAGGTTCTTTTTTTGATTATGATTTTCAAATAGTCCAATAATTTTAAAATGATCTCTCCTGGATCTATTTTCCAGGTCAGTGGTTTTTTGGGGAGATATTTCACATTGCTTTCTATTTTTTTCATTTCTTTGGATCTGTTTAATAGTATCTTGATTTCTTTTGAAGTCATTTGTTTCCATTTGCTCCACTCTAATTCTGAAGGAATTATTCTCTTCAGTGAGCGTTTGAGATTCTTTTTTCATCTTTCAAATTTGACTTTTTAAGGTATTCTTCTCCTCATTGGCTTTTTGGGCC
>CM053599.1:57816330-57841783 GCA_028646575.1 Pseudocheirus occidentalis | reverse complement strand
TGTTTAATAATATGTTAATTTCTCATAAAATCATTTGCTTCCATTAGCTGCACTCTAATTCTGAAGGAATTATTCTCTTCATAAAGCTTTCCAGATTCTTCTTACATCTGTCAAATCTGACTTTTTAAGGTGTTCTTCTCCTTATTTGGTTTTTGGGCCTCTTTTGCCATTTGAGTTAATTTGTTCTTTAAGGTGTTGTTTTCTTCAGTCATGTTGTTGACTCTCTTTTCATTATTTTCTTGCATCATTCTCATTTCTCTTCCCAATTTTTCCTCCACTTCTCTTATTTGGTTTTCAAAATCCTTCTTAAGCTGATCTATGGCTTGTAGGAAGTCTTCATGTTTCTTGGAAGGTTTTGGTGTGGGAGTTCTGACTGTGTTGTCTTCCTCCCGTTCCATGCTTTGATCCTTTGTGTCTCCAAAGAAGGATTCTAGAGTTGGATTGCTGTTCTTGCTTTGCTTTCTTTTCCCACTCATGTTGCCAGTCAAGTAACTGACTTTTTAGCTCTGTGGAACTCTGCTTCCAGAGGGGAAAGCTCTGTCCCAAATTGTTGGGGTTTTCACAGCTGCTGGAGTTATTAGAAACCTGCTGCAGCCCCCACCAGCTTTGGCTCACTGAAAACGCACCTGAGCACCACCACCGAAGATCACTATCCTGATCCAGGCCAGTTAAGGCAAAAGCATTTAGTCCCTGAATGATTGGTTGGTCCCCCCTGCAATCTGCAGGCTGCGAGCTCTGAAGCAGCCACATGTATGTGCCTGTTTCCTTGCCCTGGAGGCAGTTTGGCTGGATCCTCTCCCCTGAATTTAGCAGAGTTCCACAAAACTTTTGCTTATCCTTTATCTCTTATGCCTTGATATTTCTGGAAATTGCCACTGCTGCCACTGATCCACTCTCCTGAAGGCTCCAGCTGTTGTTTGCCCTGGCCCCACTCTCCCTCTCCCCTCTCCCCTCTCCCCACCGAGCCGTGATTTCAGGCTGGACTGGTTTTGGCTCCAAGCATTCTGTGATGAGCCCTTCCTGTCCCTCTTGCCAAGATGACTTCAGCAGGAGATGTGTTTTTCTTTACTTTTGTGTGTTCTGGAGCCCTAAAATATGTTTAGAGTCATATTTTATGGGTATTTGCATTTTCCTGCTTCTACCCATTAGAATTCTCATAAAAAAATGCCAATCATGATTCTAGAGGATGAAGCATTCTTCCCACCTCCTGCCAGATAGTTGATACATTCAGGTGCTGAATAAGATTATTTTTGACACAATGATAGCATTTATTTTGTTTGTTTATACGTATTTGTTACAAAAAATTGTTTTCTTTTTTCCTCCCACAATAAAGTAAGGGATAAGAGGGAGAGAAAATATTTTTCTATTAATTAGAAAATAATTTTTAAAAAGATATCTAAGGGAGATTAAGGGATGCACATTTTTGAATCATGGGCTTTAGAAAGTACTGAAGTGATTTTTGCATAGAATTAATATAGAACATCCATACATCACAGTAGTGGGAAAACACAAGGTGCCTTCTGTTACTTTTCACATTGTTGTTTTATAAACAAACTGGCAGAAGTTACACATGAACATTTATTTGATAATACTAGAAGAAAGAAATGATTTAATGGGACCAGGAAACATGACATTGACTTTGAAAAACTCCATCCCACAAAAACCAAAACAAATAAAAACAAAACAAAATCCCACAGTTACTCCACCAAATAACCTGGTACTCTTTGACTGTCCATATGGGAACATTTTTCAGTTATTTTACTGTTAAACAAAATTGGTTGTCTTTTATCTCCTGCATTTGGAAAATGTGTATATTTAGAGACATTAAATGAGCTCTGGGGTTTGGTGAGAATGTAAATTATCAGAGCTCAGAAAAAAAAAAACAACAAAAAAGGCATTTCTATTAAAAATTTGCTGCCTTGTCTTCTAAAGTTGAGTTTCTTTTTACATTTCTTACTGAATTCTTAACTGCTTTATTTTTAGTCCTCTATAGTAGATGTACAATAAGGTGGTATTTGGATTAGAATCCCAGAATTTGCATTGAAAAACATCATGTCTTGCACCTGCATGCTTCCCTAGAGGCATTTAATGTAACGTTTCTGACAAGATAATTCTATCTTCTCTGTGGTTGACTTTGCAGTTCGTTCCAAGGGAAAATAAACATGAACCTATATTGGGACAGGAAAGAATGTCTTTAAGTATGCTGAACTTAGCTCATAAACCAGAAAACCCTAAATTAGCAAAGTATGGCAAGAGGAGATATCAACCAAAATCATATTTTTCATCTTCCCTCCCTCCCAAAGGATGTCAGAGTCATGTACAAAGTTAGGCCTTCTCTGTTTGTGTGTCCCTCTGTGTAGGTGAATGAATGACTTTGCTCACCCATGCAAAGCAGTCACTTCTAGGGCAGGAGGAAGATTGTGTGTCAAAACAGATGCCTCACTTTAGGATAGAAAGTAGGAAGGCATAGCATAGTTGCTGGAGAGAATACTTGGCAATAGGGAATGAAAAGTATCATTTCTTGCCTCCAGCAAACTGAAGAGATAATTAGAGCTCACACTTGAGCTGGTGCAGCATACCAGGCAGAGTTAGATCCAGGTGCACTGACTTCCATTTCTATTCATGGCCATTTTGGTTTATTGGGGGAGGTGAAGATTTTATTTTTCTTTTAGAATCTGAATTATAATTAATCCAGTCAAAGATTTTGCAAATAGAACCTCTTTTTTCTCTAAATATATTTTAGATTTCACAAGAAAGTCATGTAGTTGAACACTGATATTTTACAATTAAGAAAAATGAGGCACCACTCCCATGAAGAGGATCATGCAGTTATGGCCAGGGTCACAAAAATCCACAGAATGACCTCAGTGACCTAAATCCTGTTGAAAATCTTCACATTCTCCACAAGGGAGCCAATAAAGGAAAGGGGAGAGAGAGAGCAAGACATAGGGAAGAGTCTTTCCTCTTGAAACCCTTAACTTCAAGGTACGGCTTTGCTGCCATCTCCTCCTAAAGGTCTTCCGTCATCTCCCAGTTGTCAGCTGTTGTCCTTGAAATTATTTGGTATTGTTCTGCATAAACTTTCAATTACTTTTCTTTGTTTGCCTCCACTCAGTACAATAAACTCCCTGAAGGCAAGAAGTATTTTATTTTTGTCTTGGTATATCCAAATAACTTTGTTGAATTGGATTAAATTGCCAAGGGCACAAATATAGCATATGGCAGAGTTAGGATGCAAACCTAGATCCTCTGTCTCCAAATCTGGCTGGTTTTCCACTATTCCATGTTGTCTGCTACAGCTACGAACATGTTTCCTTTAAATCAGTGGTGTATCAAAAGGGGATCTGGATCACACTGCCCCAGGAAACAAAGTGGAATTCATCTTTTCTTTTCTTTTTCCAATGAAAACATGCAAGTGTTTTCTCTCCCATTCTCACCCATTTAAAAAAAAAAGAGAAAGAAAGCCTGGTAACAAATGTGCAAAATTAACTATCCATGTCTAAAAATATGTTTTATTCTTCACTTTGAAACCATCTTCTTTCTGTCAGAAAGTGGGAGGGCATAGATCCTTACCAATGGCAATGGTGTATTTTCCATATAACTTGTGAAATGATTTGCTCTTTTACCAGAGATTGACAGTCAGAAGATCAGGAAAAGACTGGCACCTAAATTGTATCTGAAAGAAATGAAGGGAAGTCAAGAGAAGAGATTTTTGTCCTGTAACTTTCTTGTCTATATTTTCTCTCTTGTAACATGCTTCATGGGTAAAACTGAATTTGCTCCATGCCTTCTTAGTCGGTGGGACTCTGTCCTTTTCTGAGAGACAGAATGCATATGTGGATTTCATAGGTGGGGAGTTAAGGGTTATTGCCACACTTCCAAAAATGCCTTGTGTTAGTCTGGGAAATTAGAATTGTTCAAAAGTTCTTAGTAGAGTTTATATTATTCTAGGGGGCTAAATCCTTGAGTAAAAACTATTCTTTTCATATAGCTAAATGTGTTTTGAGAAGTTGATATATTGTGATATGTTAAAATTTTCTGTTATTTTGCAGGGAATGATGTCTCTTCTAGGATAAATGTCAGTTTAGTTTCATGCTTAAATAATCCCTGCTCTATCCCTTACCTTTCTCCAGGCCCAAGATTATTATACCTAAAAGATACAATAGCATGGGACTGAAGTTAGAAAGGCTCCTTAGAGGTCACCTAATTCCACACTCTCAATATGGTAAAAATGAAGCAACTGAGGGTAGGAGAGAGGTGATATTATTTGTTTAAGCTCAGATAAGTCGCAAGTAGCAAAAATGGGTTTTAATGAAGTTTCCTCTACCTCTGTCTTGAGTGCTATTTCTGCTCTTCTAGATATTAATTATCATTTCTATTTATTAAAGGCTTTGTGTTTTAACTCTAAACCCGTATTAGGATATCTCAGTACTATAAACCCATCTGGAAGTAACATTTGGTGGTAACACAGTATTTGCTGAAATCTGTCAATGAGATTCCATTCAGGACTATATTTTGGGAATCATTCTAGACTCTTCCTAGTCAAATTCACCTCTAACATGTAACTGACATGTAGAAACCAACTCAGTCCAAGGTTTATCCTTTAAGTAGATAGGCATGTATATGGGAAGTTAATTTATGCAAAGTCACATTGTTATCACCATGGACCAATGATCAGATGTGTACAAGAAAAATATTTACATGAGCAGCTTTGAATTGTTTAGGGTTATAAAGGAGAGCATGAAAATGGATTGATTCTAGAATATATCAGCATTCTCTCATTCCGAGATTCAGGTAGCTCGTCATTGAAGTTTGGCATAGAGCAGGTCAGTGCTCTAGATGAGATTGTACAGACTATATATGTATTACCATGGGTGGAAACAGCTTGGAGGAAGAGATGAGGTAACAGAAACCTGCTGGTGAGTTTCATGATTTTAGGACATTACAAAACTAGGAGTAGCTCTGTTGTAGAATTTGGTAACATGGGAGGACTGTAGTATTCTCTCTATCAATGATTCCTTTCTAGTTCCTCTGTGAGTACCATAGCTGGGTTCATAGTGAACAACCCAGAGATTCGGTCCCCCATTATGGATAGCATCAGGAGGGGAGAATTCTGTATTCTCAAACTGAGGCATTGCTTTTCACCAAATGGAACTCATCTTTCATGGAAAGGACTCTGCACATGAATGCATCTGAAATGAAGTGTTTTCTGCTCCACAGGGCAGCCACTGTGCCAGAAGCCTTTACTTAGGACAGAGTGCTTCCAATTCAAGATGCATATCAAAAATTATTATCACTTCATAGTCATTCATATGTGGCATTAAGCAGAGATTACCAATTTGCAAACCAACTGCCTAAATTGTCTTTACTGTGGCAGTGATAACTACTGGGAAATACAAGTTAAAATCACTAGTATTGCTATTGCTATTGCCAATGCATGAAACTTATAAAATGCTGGGATCTTAGCATTCAGTAACATAATTCAGCAAGAGAATCAGAAATGAGTGTGTAGGCTTGCTAGCAAAAGCAAGAACAAGAAACAGAGACAACTTGAATTACATAGATAGAATTTGACACTACAACTCAAGCAGAACCGAAAGTAATTTATAAATCCTCAGTGGTCACACGTGTATGTAACAGAAGATGGTTGTGCAGGTTGGGGCTAGGATACTATTTCTCTCTTCCTCCATCTGCCACTCCAAATATACAAAATCCCTGTACTAAGACACTCTTAAGTTTGGAAGGTGAGCTATTGAGCATGCTGATTTACTATGGCTGACATTTTTTGAAATCTTAAAAAAATTAGTTATTTTGCGGCAAAATTCTTCAAAAACCTGAGTCAGTACTTAATGAAGAACTCAGGAATGTAGTAGTAGGCTATCATCATACATGGTTTTTGAAAAGTGGTCCATGGTGATTTCCCAAATGCAAACAGGCTACATCAACTTTCACAACAGCCTTTTCCCAAATGAACTGATCAGATTCTAAGCTGAGAGGGAAAGATCCAATACTGAATTTAGTGATGATGGTATTGGAAGCATTGACACATTAATACTTTGAAGAATACCTCCATTAATGTAGATCTTTTATTCATCCATTAATGATGATCACACTTTCCTCCTCCCTTCCCTCCTTTCATTCTTTGTTTCTTTTTTTGTGATTTCAGTGTCTCTCTCTCTTTGTTTCAGTCTCCTCTCCGTCTTTTCTTCCCTCCTGTCCCTTTTTTTTCCTCTCCTACATATGTATCTTCTTATCCTATGAGAATGTTTTTCCCATAACTCCCCTTGAGAGAACTCACTAGCAGGCAGAAAACTTTCATATTGTAAACTACTGTTCAAAGAGTAGCAATACATCAGTGTTATGGACAGGAAGAAATGCAGCAGATAGTTCAATGCAACCTCTACATTTAGCAAACCAGAAAAGCTGGTTATTGCTGACCAGCTCTTTGTATAGCCATCTAAGGTGGTGTATAGAAGTGTGACTCTTATCTTAGAATAGTAAGGAACCTTTAAGTTAATCTAGTTTCACTCACTCCTTTTACAGAAAGTTCCTCCAAAAGAATTTGCCTTGCTCAGATAATAAGTGACAAAGCTGGTAATTGAACTCAGATACTCAGATCCTAATCTAATGTTTTGTTTATTTGTTTGTTCCTACTTTGTTACTTTTGTCCTCATTAACAGTGGTACCTACTTCGGTTCCTATAAGATTGCCAGTTGTCAATTTTTTAGGAGATTCAGTTGTTTGTAGAAAATGATTCAGATTCAAATAAGCCTCTATGAAATGAGAGGTAATAATTTCATTTTGGGGAATTCCATGCTCTAATTACATGTCTCTTTGATATGCTGATAAAAACAATAGCAGCCAGGGAGGTTCTGTGCTGTGTCTTTCTGCCATATTAGTGTGTGTGCATGTGTGCGCAAATGTGATTCCTGTTATCTACCCAATGGATAGAGGTCACTCTTTGAATAATGGAGTGCATATGATGAAAAAGTCTTTCTTAGCCTAAGCTATATCTCTAAAATATCAACTGTATATGCTCCTTTTTCCAATAAACCTCAGGGCACTTTTGAGAGCTACAAACATAACACAATTACTAATTGAGATGTCCATCTTTTCTCTCTCATTTTCACTATGTACCTAATTTGCAAACATTTATGGTCAAGAGAAAGTGTGATGTAGTGGAATGGGCTTTGGATTTAGAAGCAGAGCCCCAGTACACAGGTATTGATTATTTTACTACGTATGTGATACTGACCAAGTCAATGAACCTCTCTTTTCCTCACTTTCCATATTATTGAGAGTCAAGTCAAGTCAATAAGCATTTATGAAATGCTTGGTATGGGCCAGGTTCTATGGAAAATTCTGAGGATTTGAAGATATGCAAAAGTGACCTGACCTTAATAAGTACAGTGTTAAATAGAACATACAACATGCAAAGCCCTATATCCACATATGAGTGTGTATATATATGTATATATATAAACACATATATTGTACATATATGTATATGTTTGTGTGTGCATGTAAATAATTGACATATTATCAGAGTGAAGCTACTAGCACTGAAAGATAACTAGCATAGCCCTCTTCTAGATAATGGAGTTCAGACTGAGACTGTAAGGGCCCCAGGTTTGCCAGGTGGTAAAGAAGGGAAGAAAACACACTCCACACATTGAAAGATGAGTGTATTATTTGTGACAAATAGCAAGGAGTCCAGTGTTAGGAGATTGTAAGCATATATGGAGCAGAGTAAAATGGGAGGATAGACAGAAAAATAGAAATGTTAGGAAGAAATGGGACTGTGAAAAGCTTTGAAAGTTCAATAGAAAAATTTTCTGTTTTATCACGGAATTGATAGGGGAGTACTAGAATTAAATAAATTGTGTGTATATGTGTGTGTGTATGTAACATGATGAGACTCATACCTTAGTAAGATTATTTTGGCATTGAATTGAGGGTGGACTGGAGTGGGGGGAATGAGACTTGAGGCAGGATGACCAACAAGAAGGCTACTGCGATATTCTGGCAAGACAAGGATCTGAAGCAGAACGATGGCCCTTGTCAGAGGACAGACAGTTGTGTATGTATTGTATATGTGACAGATTCTACAATAGCAGAAGTGAAAGAACTTGGCAAGATATTAGATATGGGTGTACAAGAAGCTGAGAATGACACTTATGTTTTAAACTCAGGTACTTGGAAGGATAATGGTACTCAAAATTATAAAAAGGGAGTTTGGAAGGGGAATAGATTATAGGAGGAGGAAAGATGAGTTCAGATTTGGACATGTTGAGTTTATGATCTCTATAGAACATTCAATTTGATATGTCTGATAGGCAGTTGAAGATGCAAGATTAGAGTTTGAAGAGAGGTTAGGGTGAATAAATAGATATGGATTTTATTTTCATTGAGATGATAATTGAATCTATGGAAACTGATGAAATTACCATGCAAGACTGTAAAACAGTGGTTCTCAGCCTGTGGATCGTGACCCCTTTGGGGGTTGAACAACCCTTTCACAGGGGTCACAGGGGTCTCCTAAGACCATTGAAAAACATCTTTCTGATGGTCTTAGGAACCAAGACACTGCTCCTCTGTCTCCAGGTAAGTCCACCCACATGCAGATATGTCCACAGATGAGTATTAAAGGTTGAGAACCATTGGTGTAAAAGAATGTGACATGAAGATCCAGGATAGAACCCTGTGATAAACATGATTTAGTGTCATAATCTAAATTAAGTTTGAGCAAAGGAGACTGGGTAGTAGTCAGACACATAGGAGGAGAAAGGAGAGAACAGTGACCCAAAAACCTAGAGAGAAGAGAATATCAGAGTGAAAAAGGTGAGTGATAGTGTCAAAGGCCACAGAGCAATCAACAGGATGACCATTAGATTTGACAGGTAGGAGACCATTGGCAACTTTGGAGAGAGTGTAGTTTAGTTTAATGATGAGGTCAGAAGCCCGGCTGAAGGGAGTGAGAGGAGAGGAAATGGAGACATCAATTATAGATGGCTTTCTGAAACAATTTATCCAAGAAAGGACAGAGAAAAAGAGAAAGAGAGAGAGAGAGAGAGAGAGAGAGAGAGACAGAGAGAGAGAGAGAGACAGAGAGAGAGACAGAGAAACAGAGAGAGACAGAGAGAGACCGAGAGAGAGACAGAGACAGAGAGAGACAGAGAGAGAGACAGAGAAAGAGAGAGAGAGAGAGAGAGAGAGAAAGAGAGAGAAAAGGAGAGAGAAAGAGAGAGAAAGAGAGAGAGAGACAGAGACAGAGGGACAGAGAGAGACAGAGATACAGAGACAGACAGAGAGAGTGAGACAGAGAGAGACAGAGAGACAGAGACAGACAGAGAGAGACAGAGAGAAAGAGACACAGAGAGAGAGAGAAAAATAGAGAGACCGAGAGAGTAGAGACAGCACTGTTAGAGAGAGACAAGACTGAAACACATAGAAAGACAGAACAATAGAGAGACAGAGAGACATAAACAGAGACAAAGAGCAAACTTAGAAAGAGAGAGACAGAGAGGGAAACAGAGAGAGGGAGATGGATAGACAGACAGAAAACCAAAAGAAACAGAGAGACAAAGAAAAAGGCACAAAATGAGACTGTTACAAAGACTAAGACAAAAAGATAGGGAAATAGAGAAAGAAAGAGAGAAGGAAGGTTAGAGTGGAGGGGCAGTTGGAATAGATGATCTTTAAAAGTTTTTATAGTGCTGAACTTATTGAAAGAATACTACCTTTGTAGTTAGACAATTACTTTTTTGTCATATTTGCTCTGGAATTTATTACCCATATTTCTTAATCTCTCTGACCCTCAGTTTGCTTATCTGCAGAATGAGGAGATTGAATTATTTGAGAAGTAAGATTTGTTCCTGCTCTAAATCTGTAAATGTAAAGATAGAAAAATGGAAAGGTATGAGAGGTTGTGAAGGGCTTTAAAAGGTAATACAAAATTTTCTATTTTATCATAGAATTGATAGAGAACCACTAGAGTCAAATGAGTTGGTGGGGAGGGTGACATGATGACAACTATATCTTGTAAGATAACTTTGACATTTGAGTGGGGGTGAGATGAGTCAGAGAGATCAACAAGAAGGCTGTTGCAGTATTCTAGGCATGAGAATAGGAGGGTTTGAAGTGGAATATGGATTTAGTGTCCTCTATGCTATGATAAGGCCTGTTCATATGACTCATACAGTCTTGGAAATTTGGACACAGTAACAAAAGATTCTCTCAACTCTCATTTAAAAATCTACAAAGATAGAAATGGTTAGCTAGATTAGAATTATCATTTAGAAATGACAATGGAATGGAGCTAGTTTTTTTGCTGAGTCGTCAATGTCCTCCACATGTCAATGTCCTTTAGTACTAGGCTCCAAGAATGCAGAGTATGATATGATGCTGAGAGTGTTACCTTTGGCTTTTGAGATTCTGGGTTCATATCCTGGTTTTGACTTTGGGTAGATCACTAAACCTTTCTAAGGCTCAGTTTTCTCATTTACAGGAAAAAGAGGTTCTATTGGGTGAGGTCCCTGAGGTTATAAATCAAAGATCCTAAGCCTTCTTGAGCAACAGTGAATACTGATTATTTCCATTCAGCAATAATTATTTAAAGTTTGTATTTCATTAACTATTAAGTTTCTTAAAATCTGTAGGTGTGTAAGTATGTGTGTACTTCAGTATGTTTCATAAATATGTCTTGATAGTCGACAGGCAATCACAAATTCAAAAAACTTACATGAAAACTAGGTTTATTACAAGAGGAATGAACATACATGTAGAACCCAAAGAGTTTACAATTCATAGAGAAATTTGTATTTTTATTACAGTAGTATGAAGGAAGGAAGAAAAAACACAGATCTGTACTTAAAGGTGTTTGGCAGGAGAAGGGAAAAGATGCAGTAAAGGGGGAAAAGGACAAATCCATTTCTGAAGGGAGGACCATGGAAATGGCAAAAGTGGCATTCTTTTCACCTGGGAACTGATGAACCATGAAGATAGGATGATATGCTTATTTATATGGGACTCAGCCATGCAGTGCAAGCAATTTTTTAGCCTAGTGTAGACTGACTGGCAACTCTCTTGAGTCTTGACTCTCAAGGACACACAGGGAATCTGGTTCAGGATTCAAACAACAAATTATGTCATCTCAGGGGGGATATTTGACACATTGAGGGCTTCCTGCATGCTGTGGGTCCAGTGTTTCTGGAAAATATGTCAACTTAGACTAATACAAGGGACCACTGAACATTCCTTAACGTGATTCCCCAACTCAAGATAATATTTTTGAAGCCAGCAGGTGTGTCTCAAGTTCAAGGAGTCTTGAGGTTGGTATCAGTATACTTCTGGATCCTCGACAGGGCCTAGTACAGAGATCAGTGTGGCAGGAGGCACTTGAAACATGTTTATCTTGCTCTAATACCTACTTTAGCCTAATTCATCACTTTCCTGGGGAAATGTTTGGTTTCTATTTAGTGTGTCTAAATAATGCTCATGCTGAAGTTATTGGCTCTTGACCAGTTTCAGGGTTGTCAATTGTATGTGATATTATTAGGAGCATGGTTAGTACTCTGGGCTCTGGCACAGACATAGAAGCTGCTTGAATTTACCTCTCTGTGCACTCAGTCTTGTGGCCTTGCCAACTTTTTCTATACTAGAAGAAACCTTAGTTCTCAAATAATTCAGTCTCCTCATTCTGCAGATAAGCAAACTGAGGGTCAGAGAGATTAAGAAATATGGGTAATAAATTCCAGAGCAAATATGACAAAAAAAGTAATTGTCTAACTACAAAGGTAGTATTCTTTCAATAAGTTCAGTACTATAAAAACTTTTAAAGATCATCTATTCCAAGTGGCCCTCCACTCTAACTTTCCTTCTCTCTATAATTTTTAGGGGGAAAAATGCAGCAATAGTTTATGTATCTTAAAAAGGATAAATACCTGTTGAATGTATAGAAGAGTGAAAAGTTACGTGTTTGATGCAGCCTCCTGCTGGTGAAACCATGCTCCTCTGGATTGCTACCTCCTGACTTTAAACATTTCCCTAAGCTAACTATCATGCCCATAGCATAGTGATGACTACTGAAAGCAACATGAGGATGGACGAATGTATCCCAGACATATCATGCAGAGTAGTAGGCTGCCTGCAGCTCAAGTCTGGCAGGCTCTAGGCACCTGGCAGTAAGTAAATCATTCGATTGAACAAGGATTTTTAAATGCCTAGGCACTATAATAGGAGCTAGGGATTTAAAGACAAAACCAATACTGACTAAGTTCTCAGGGAGGGTATTTGCTTCTCCAGCTCTTGCCTTGGTTGACAGTTCAGCATCTAGTTGGCCCCAATCACCTGGTTATATCATCTTTTTTGCTATGCTATCCCCTATCCCCTTTCTCCCTATTACTCCCCTTTCACCTCTTGTCCTACAGATACCAATCGAATCAATTTGACTATTACCTTTGGAAAGGGTGTAAGAGTGGATTGATCTTTGGCTGGAGAATGTCTTGCTTTTATCATCGCATCCCAAGAGCTTAGTATAGTGTATCTCTGATAAATATTTTGATTGACTCATTCATCCAAAGGGTCTCTATTCTTTTTTTTTTCTTTTTGGAGGGAAGGGAAGGCAGGGCAATTGGGATTAAGTGACTTACCCAAGGTCACACAGCTAATAAGTGTTGTGTCTGAGGCCAGATTTGAACTCAGGTCTTTCTGACTCCAGGACCGGTCCTCTATTTACTCTGCCACTTACCCACCCCAAGAGTCTCCATTCTACTAGAAGAAATATCTTTTATACATATCAGTAAGAATACACTGTATATAAAATAAACCAACTCACTTACAATAATTTGGGAAAAACAAAACAAAATTCTACCTTGTAACTAGAGGTAGCTATTATTGTAGCTATTAAATATGATAGAAGTAGGGAAGGGGTGGAGGCAAGATGGCAGATTAAAAACAGCAATTCAGCTGAACTCTCTTAATACTCTCTTCCAAACAACTTTAAAGTCACACTTTAAAACAAAATTTGCAATAGTGGAGTCAACAAAAAGTGAAGGTGAGACATTTTTTCCAGCCGAAGAAAGCTTAAGGGTTGTCAGGAGTCATCTTTGTCGCTGAGGCAGGAACTGTCCAGAACAGAAGGAGGGTAGCAAGAGCACCTATGGCATCCATAGGAGTAATTTCAGTAGTTATCAGCCCAGAGACCATAATGGGTCAGACAATGGGTCAGAAAGAGATTGCACAGGACCCTTTGCTGGCACTTAGTATAGCTGGTGCTGATTGCTGTTCTATTTTCCATACACAGTTCTGGATTGCAGTTCAGGGGACAGAGTGGAATAAAAGAGACAGTTTTTAGAAGCAAAATAGACTGTTGAGGAGGGCCAAGATAACAGGGACAAGATAGAAGAAGAAACAGGAGAAAATGGTATGGAGGGATTTTCAAAGATAGTCATTAGAAAAGTGAATGTGAATGTGATGCGCTCACCCATAAAACAGAAATAGGTAGCAGAATGGATTAGAAACAAGAATCTAACAGTATGTTATTCACAAAAGAAACACCTGAAACAGAGTTAAAACAGTATTAAAATAAAAAAAATCTGTTAGAGCAGAGTCTAATAAGCTTCAGGTGAAGAAAAAAAGACAGGAGTAGCAATCATGATCTCAGACAAAGCAGAAGAAAAATTGAACCTACTTAGGTAATCAGGGAAACTGTTGTTTGTCCTTCCTTCTCAGAAAGGACTACCAGCTTCAGGAGAAACATATCTTGACATGCCCTGTATCGAATTTAATTTAAATGAGGTAGAACTTAGATTTTAATTTAAATGTGGTAGAACTAAGCAAAATCTTTAGCCTCACTCTCTCATCCAGAATCATTGAAGTTCAGTGGCAAGCCAAAGGTCAAAACAACTGGATGATGGCCCAGGATACAGTGGATGATTTTGGCCTCACTTGGGAAGGTAAATTTTGCTAAAAGGTACCATAGGCAATGAAGTAATATTAACATTTTTTCATAGTCTTTATCTGATAAAGGCCTCATTTCAAAATATATATTCAGTATAGAACTGAGTTAAATTTATAAACATAAGAGCTGTTTCTCAGTTGCTAAATGATCAGTGATATAGATAGGCAGCTTTCAAAAGAAGACATCAGAACTATCTGTACACACTATAATCCATTATTGATTAGAGAAATGCACCTTAAAAACGACTCTGAGATATCACTTCACACCTACTGAAAATGACACATTCTGGAGGGGATGAGGGAAAAAAGGTACATTAGTGTTGGTGGACTTGTAAATTGGTACAATCATTCTGGATAATAATTTGGAACCATGGCCAGAGGGCTATAAAACTAGAGCATACTCTTTGACCCAGCAAGACCTCCACTAGGTCTGTATCCTAAAGAGATCAAAGAATAAGGTAAAGGACCCATATGTTCTTTCTCTCTCTCTCTCTCTCTCTCTCTCTCTCTCTCTCTCTCTCTCTGCCTCTCTCTCTCTCTCTGAGATTTTTTTGTGGTGGCAAAGAATTGGAAACAGGGTATGCTGATCAGTGGGGAAATGGCTGAACAAGTTGCGGCCTATGATTGTGACAGAATACTATTGTGCTATAAGAATTAACAAGGGATGTGGTTTAAGAAAAAATATATAAAGACCTGTGCTGTGTTAAATAATCCAAAGTTTAGTGAGAAGATCCAAGAGAATATTGTGCACAGTAATAGTAATTTTGTAATGATGATCAACTATGAAAGATTTGACTATTCTTTTCAATAATACAGGGATCCAAGACAAGTACAAAGTATCAAGATGAAAAAATGGAGTCCACTTTCAGAGTGAGAACTGATACATTCTGAATGCAAATGAAAGTATAATTTTCTCACTTTATTTTTCTTGCTGTTTGGTTTTGCAATATGGCTAAAATGTAAATATGTTTTCCATTATTCACATGTACAATGAGTATCAGTGGGTGGGTTATGGGGTGGAAGGGAAAGAGAAAACTTGGAATTAAAAATTTAAAGAGATAAAAATATTAAAATAAATAATAAATTTTTATAAATAAATAGTATTTATTTCAAAAATAAGGAACAAGGAAATTACCAATTTGTAGATATTTTGGATATTTCCTCAGATATGTGATTTCACAGACATTAGAATTCTTTCCAGTGGTGTATTTCATAACCCATCCACTCCTCATTCTGTCCAGGTCTTCTCCATGATTTTTCTAAATTAGCAATACCTAGCTTTTATCTAGCTCTTCGATGTGTTTTAAATTTCTTATATAATTTTGATTCTCTTAAGATGTGCTATTATTGCCTCCATTTATGAGATAAGTGATTTGGTCTAATGTGCTAGGGCTCTTCTAATAGATTTTGCCATGTGATATTGGTACATATTGCACTTATATAATGCTTGAAAGTTTGCAAAGCTCTTTACAAATACTATCTCATAGAATCCTATGACAAATGAGAGGTTGATGGTATTATTATTACCACCATTTTAGAGATAAGGAAAGTGAGATAGACATAGTTTAAGTGACTTGCCTATAGTGACACAACTACAGTGTCAGAGGTCAGAGTTGAACTTCCCTTCCTGACTTTATGTGTTCTATCCATTTTGTCAGTTAGGTATCAATCATTCTATTCATTCAATCTTACCCTCAACATGTGAATCTTTTTCTACTTGGAACTGTCTTTCATGATATCTTACAAACCACATATTATGAAATTCCTTCTTTGTCATATGATCTAGCCCATTACCACATTTCTCTCCATTGATATTTGAGTAATTTGAAAATTTAGTTCTTTGGAAGTTGTAGTACTATATGAGTTTGAACTATCTCTAAGAGAATACTGTTTCTAAAGGGAGACCATTGTTTCAAGGAAAAGCTTAGCATGGTTAAAAACACTGAAAAATGTTCCCAAAGCAATTTAGTTAACTCACTTCCTGATTTTCCTTTAGGATATTATTCATATTCATAATACCTATCTGTAGTATCTATTCAAGATTCATAGAAAAATGAACCATGGTGACCATGGGATGTTTATAAAATTGTGTATTGTAATTAGAATAGCAGGCATGCCTTATTTACTTGGTTTTATCTGTGTAGATAGTTAAGCCAAATTTTTTGCAAGGTTTTTCTATGTCATATAGGAGATTCTATAAGGTTCCACACAACTATTTTGTAAGCAGGATCACACCCAGAATAAAGGAGTAGGCCAGGGGTTCTTAACCTTTGTGCTATAGACCCATTTGGCAGTCTAGAGAAGCCTTGTGAGAACAATGTTTTGTTTTAAATAACTGAAGGAAATGCTAAATTGTATCTAAAGACTAGTAGAAAGATATATATATATATATATATATATATATATATATATATATATATTT
This sequence comes from Pseudocheirus occidentalis, assembly GCA_028646575.1. Lineage (NCBI taxonomy): Eukaryota > Metazoa > Chordata > Mammalia > Diprotodontia > Pseudocheiridae > Pseudocheirus > Pseudocheirus occidentalis. Next base: position 57,825,402 of record CM053599.1, on the reverse strand, counting down.
TTCGGATACAAACTCTGTAATCCCCTAAAATCTATCCACTATTCACAAAGAGGTTTGTGGGCATTAGGTTAAAAAGCCCTGGCCTATAGGGAACACCTCTTCCATTTAAAATGTATGCTTGATATCTTAGATGACATTGCAAGATGACTTGATATCTTAGATGACTTTGACAAGCACATAACTCGGGGCGGGTAGGTGGCTCAGTGAATAGAGCACTGGCCCTGGAGTCAGGAGGACCTGAGTTCAAATCCAACCTCAGACACTTAACACAGAAACTATCTGTGTGACCTTGGGCAAGTCACTTAACCCCAGCTGCCCTCCAAAAAAAAAAAGCAAAAACAACAACAAAAAAAACAAGACAAGCACATAACTCCCTCTATTATGCCTTACATGGTATTAATAATCACAGAGCCATTGAGCAAAGTTTTATCCATTATTTCATCTGCCAGGAGTACTCATATGATTTTAACACATTCGTAAAAGCAACCTTGTTGAAGGATACTCTCTACAGTATGTTTTTGTTCTTTTTAATCCAATATCTTTGTATTGTTTTAATGATCAACAAATCACAAACTCAGTGGGACCTTTTGTTTTCTGCTTATCTTAGTCAGTTATGTGACCATAAAGATGTGTTCTGATGTAGAATATCTTAAATGAAAGCCTGAAAACTCTTTCTACTCATGTCTTTCAGATTTACCTTTATATTTATAGATTTATGTATCTGTAGGTATATAGATATGTATTCTTCAGTTGTGTCTGACTCTTTGTGACCCCATTTGGGGTTTCCTTGGCAAAGATATTGGAGTGGCTTGCCATTTCCTTCTCCAGCTAATTTTGCAGAAGAAAAACTGAGGCAAAGAGAGGTAAGTGACTTGTCTAGGATCACACAGCTGATAAGTGCCTGAGGCCAGAAATGAACCTGGGAAGAAGCATCTTCTTGACTCCAGGCCTGCTGCTTTATCTGCTGTGCCACCTAGTTGCCTTATGTAGACATGCAGGAAAGTAATAATATGATGTCAGTAGTTATTGCACTTGGTGCCCTCCTTTCTTTTAGTTATCTTTTGAATGAAGAACTCAATACTTTCATATATGTCATTAAAAATATCTCCAGCATGAAATTTATCTAGATATACTTGTTCTAGTCTATTTGCTCTTTTTCATCTTCATTTTATTCATTACTTTTTGATGTCCTTATATAGAAAGACCATCAGGAACCATGATGGTAGTATTCCTAGGTATGTGGCAGAATTACTAATGCTTCTGAGTCACCTTGTTTTCAGCCACTCCATCCACTGGTGACAATTGACATTACCCCATAAAGATCAATTTCAGAGAACACCATGGTGCTTGTACTCTGACTCTGGCCTTGTGGCTCAACAATAGTCTCAATAATAAGATTTTTATAACATGATATCTTGAACGTTTTTCTAGACAAGAAATTTGATCACAAATAGTGAGAATTAGATCTAGAAATCATCTGGACAAACTCTCCTTTGGATGTGAGGAAACTAAAGCCCATGCTAGATAAAGTGATTTAATGTAGCACATAAATATGAACTTTTTTCCCCCAAGGTCACTCAAGTAGCAGAACATACATTCCAATCTATTGACTTTAGGGCCCAAATTTGGTGTCCTTCTTATTACGTCAAACTATCTTTACATAAAACCAAATATACAAGAAATTATGTATCTGTAGTGTTTTTGTGTTCACTGTGTTATCTGCCATACGAATTTGCATGCATCCTATGTAGTATGCCTACTGGATGTTAGCCCAAAAGAAGTATTGCTTAAAAAAAACATTCCTGGGAAAATAGAGGAGTTGTGGATTATCAGAGATTATACTTGTCTTTGTTTAGTTTGAAGAAAAGAAGTAGGGGAACTTCAATGAGTCATTCAGTTTCTGATAAGGATACTATGATACTATGTATCATAGCATACACAATGTGATACTATGCATCATAGTATACCCAATATGACACTATGTATCATAGTATACCCAATATGACACTATGTATCATAGTGTACACAATATGGTACTATGTATCATAGTATCTTATGATATGATATCATATGATAAGATTACTATGATACTATGATAAGGAACTTTAATGTATGTAGGACTTCTCCTGCTATCACTATCCTGGAGTGGAATTAATAGAAGGCAATATTTTCAACAGAGTTTTTTACTGGACCTGGACATAGGCAACCCCAAATCTGCAAACAGAAGAAGCTGCCTTAATACTTAATACTTTAATACTTTGCCTAGGCTAGTGTCTCCATTGTTTTGCAACTTCTTTGGTAAAATGCATAGGTCCCTTAATTGTACTTTGCATTTAGAGGTAGTTCTGTTCAGGATACTTTTCTCATAGATAAGACTGTGAATATAACACAGATATGTGACTATTATTACTTTTCAGTTGAAAACTAATCAACGAAGAAAAGTAATCACCTAAGAAAAAGCATATTACTAAATGTCTTTATTCATCTTTTCATGATATATATGCATGGCATTTTGCTCCCTATCTCATGAAGGTGTTTGTTTATCTGTGAGTGGGTGTGTGTTTATGTGTGGAAATTTCTTCATCAATTGTGAAATGTTATATGAATGTGTTTTATACTTATTAAAAACATCATATTCATTCTCTCATTTGATCCACACAAATCTATAAAGTAGGCTGGTAGTGTTATCTTTATTTTATAGGTGAGGAAAATGAGGTTTGGTTTATTGATTCATCCAAGGTCAGAAATCTAATAAGCAGCAGACCAAGAATGAAAAGGGATTTGGGGGCTCCTACTTTGTGGCTCATTATACTACACCACACAGCCTCCTATTAAACTTCCTTCTTTCATTTCACACCATTTATGCCATGACACGATATTCAATTCCATTAGTAACTAGAATACTAAAATTAAGGCATTATCAGACCTACTTAAGTTTATCAGATGCCACTTAAGTGTTATGAGGATTCCAAAAAGAATACAAGAATATGAAAAAAAATGGTATTACGTTCTACGTATGGCTAATAGGAAGATGAACAAATGTATGAATATATAAATAGATTGTTCTAAATACATTTGCAACATATGAGTCATTTTGTCACTCTACTCACCCTAAGAGACCTTTTGAGGTTAGAGAGTGATTGTGATAGCCTTCAGTCATGGCAGATAGAAAAATTTTTAAAATTTTTATCCCATATCCCCTTCAGTTCAACAACCCCAAAACACTATTTACATATGCTTCCCACATTTTCTTATATTGGTTTCAAATCCTTTGCCTAGAATATATTACTTTTTATCAATGAATATATAGTTTTCATTTTTATTTTTGACCTTGGGTTTTATATCACAGTCATTTCCCAATACACACCCTTGACTGTAACATACCCCTTTATAATAAATTCCCTTATAATAAATCAAAACTAAGAGGCAAAGCATCTTAAGCTGATAGGATGTAGATTGTTCTATATCCATAGTCCTCTATCTCTGTACCAAGACAAAAGGAGGATATGCTATCTAATTTCATCTTTGGGAGAAAGACTGGTCATTGGATTTCATTTATGTTTAAGTATCTTTCTATTTTTATATGACTGTAACATTTCATTCATTAAATTATGATATCTTGTTCTTTTTAAAATTGATTATTTTTTAATATTACAATATTCAGTTTCACAAGTTTTTGAATTTAAAATTTTCTCCCCCCCTTCCCTCTTCCTCAAGGTAATATATAATCTCATACAGGCTATATATACATATATACATTTATATGTATACATATATATACACACACATTCACATTAAATATAGTTTGATATTTGTTCTGTTGTAAGGAAGAATTATTACCAGTGGAATGAAACACAAGAAAGAAGAAACAAAATATATAGAGAGAAAATAGTATGCTTTGATCTGCATTCAGACTCCAAAATTTTTCTCCGGATGTGGATGGCGTTTTCCATCATGAGCCTTTTGGAGTTGTCTTAGAACTTTGCATTGCTGAGAAGAGCCAAGTCTATCAAAATTAGTTATCCCGCAATGTGCCTGTAACTGAGAAAAATGTTTTCCTTGTTCTGCTTCCCACACTCAGCATCCAGTTCCAAATAAGTTTTCCAGGCTTTTCTGAAGTCCACCAGCTCACCTTTTCTTGTAGCACAATAATATTCCATTACATTCACATACCACAACCTGTTCTTATGTCTTGTTTTCCATCAGTTCATAGAAATCTTGCCATATTTCTAGTAATTCCTCGATTTGTCCTTCTAATAGTTCAGTATCTGTGAATTTGTACTATCATTCAACATTAGAAAAGTTCTATGCTAATTGCTACCTAAACAAAGAGGGTTAAGATATGCTCTGAAAATACTTAATATCAGCTTGGCTAGATAAGACAGGAACTTGTGAAAATAATAATATGGTTTCAGTTCATAATAAATTAATCAGATCAGAAGCAAAGGCTACGGGAGCTGTTTTTGAGGAGTGATGATAGTAGATTGAGACTGTCAGAAGAGACTCTATGGTGGAAGCAAGATGAATCTTTGCTTGACAGACAGATAGGATTTAAATAATTGGAAAAAAAGAGAATTCCAGGCTAGCAAAATGGGATCAGCAGATGCTCTAATGTAGGGATATATAAGAAAATGACAGAATGTAGTGCTTCTAGGACTCTTAGAGTTTACCTTGTCTAGAATTCAAACTTACAGCTAAGCAAAGTAGAGTAGTTAAGCACTTAGACTAAAGTCTCACAGCTAGAGGCAGCTAGGTTTCACCACCAATAGATCTCTTACCCCAGAATCAGAAAGATACCGATTCATGTCGAACCTTGGGAAAGTCATTTAACTTGTTTGTCTCACTTTCCTTAACTATAAAAAGGCTATAATGATAGAAACCACTATCCAGGATTGTTGTGAGGATCAAGTGGGATAATATGTATATAGCACTAAGCACTCTGTTTGGAACTTAGTGCAGTATCTGGCAGGGAAAACTAGGTTGCACAGTAGAAAAAGTGGGAGGCCTGGAGTCAGAAAGACTCATCTTCCTGAGTTTAAATCTGGCCTTAGACGCTTACTAGTTATGGAGCCCTAGGCAAGTTTCCTATGCCTGTTTGCCTCAGTTTCCCCATCTGTAAAATGAGCTAAAAAATGGGAGGGCAAGTAACTCTAGCACTTTTGTCAAGAAAACCCTAAATGGGTCATGGAGAGTTGGACATGACTGGTAAAACAGCAAAACAACTTAACAAAACAGTATCTGGCAAATAGAAAAAATGCAAAAGGATACATTTTGTCTTATGACATTTACAGGAAATAGGGGCATTGATGTCTCTCACTTTTAGTTATTGCTGGCAAGATTCTGCCAGAGTCCTCCTTAATAGACCGATCCTTCACCTGAGAGATGGTCATCTGCCTAAGAGTCAGCATGACTTCAGGAAAAGCCCAGAAACTGTCAGTATGGTCTTTGCTGCCTTATAACACCAGGAGAAATGCCAAAAGCAGGAGAGAGGTCTCTCTACATGATGTCCATGCATCTGACCAAAGCCTTTGACATTGTCAGTTCTGAAAGGTTGTGGAAGATCATGGTAAAATTTTGTTGCCTAGAGACATTTATCAGTATTAGATGCCAATTCCATAATGGGTTCTGGATAATGGATGATGCTCTTACCCTTTCTCAGTCACCAGTGAAATGAAGCAGGGCTGTGTGCTTGCACCCATGCTTTTTAACATGATGTTTTCAGTGATGTTATCAGATACCTTCAAAGAGGATGAAAACAGCATCAAGGTCAGTTATTACATTGATGTAAATTATTTAACTTGAAAAGGCTACAAACCAAGAGTAAAGTGAAGGGAGAATTGGCTTGCAACTTTTTGTATGCAGATGGTCATGCACTCACTCAATCCAGCTTCTGAAGCTGACAGGAAATTAAATATAGATCAATTCTCTGCTGATTATACTAATTTTGGCCTAATAGCACCAAGAAAACAGAGTGTCTCCATCAGCCAACCAAACACCACTTGGAACCATTAGTTACAGCAAATGAAGACATTTTGAATGCAACCAGTAAATTCTCTTACCCTGGCAGTATACTTTTTAGGGAGATACACATAGAGTATGAGATTGAAGCATGCATTGCCAGAGTTAGCTCAATGATTGGGAGGTTCTGAAGGAAAGTATGTGAAGGAAGATGAATTAGACTGCCCACCAAACTGAAGATTTCTAGAACTGTTGTACCAACTTTATTGTTGGATACCAGTGAAATTTGGATAATATATCAACACCATGGCAGGAAACTGAATGACTTTCCTTTGAATTGCCTCAAGAAGTTTCTAAAGATTACCTGGCAAGATAAGGTATCGGAAAATAAGGTCCTTTCTTGAGATGAACTGCCAAGGATTCAAACTTTACTGAAGAGAGTGCAACCCCAATGGGCAGGCCACATTGTTCTAAGGCTGAATGTATGTTTTCCTAAAAGATTATTTTACACAGACTATACAAAGTAAGTGATCACACAGAGGTCAAAAGAGGCTATGCAAGGACACTATTAAGGTCTCTGAAGAATTCTGAAATTGATTGTGAGACATAGGAGAAACTGGCACAGGACCACTCAGCATCAAAAAAGGTGCTGTGCTGTGTGAACAAAGCAGAATTGGAGAAGTTCAAAAGAAACAGGAGATATACAAATTCAGAGACATGTACACTCCAGATGTTCTTCTGGATTGTCTATGCCTCACATGTGGTAGAGCCTTCGGAGCTCACGTTAAGCTCAAAGTTGGACACTCTGTACCTTAACCCTGAAATAGCTATGTCATTTTGGTCCTTTTGGAGCATGAAGGACAACAACCAACCAACTAGTTGGGTGACCCTAGGCAAGTTAATTAACCCTGTTTGCATCAGTTTCCTCATCTGTAAAAAGAGCTTGTGAAGGAAATGGCAAACCACTCTAGTATCTTTACCAAGAAAAACTCAAATGGGGTCACAAAGAGACAGACATGACTGAACTACTATGCAACACAGCATCTGGTAAGTAATAGGTGCTAGATAAACACTCATCAACAACATCCTCATCATCATCAGTAAGCTACAGAGCTGGGATTCAGACCCACTTTATCTGACACCAAATCTAGTGTGTGTTCCCATGTATCATAATGGCTCTTTCTTCAACTTTAAAAGTGGGTTTGAAATTCATTTCTAGTATTAGTGTAATTTAGAATCAGATTTGTTAGTAACATTTTAATTATATTTATGTAATTGTCAGGAGAGTTCTTCAGATCAAAATGTTCCCATTTTTTTCTGAGTATTCTGCAAAATAGACATGTTCAGGGAGCTTTTACATGTTTTCCTGAATAATCTTGGCATCCATTTCAAGAATAGCATGTAAATGTAAGCTATTATGGGTCAGAACACCATTGGTTCCACAAGCAGGTATATTTTAAGATTTTTTTTTGTCTTTTCTGTTAATTGAATAGGAACAACTAGCCATGTTCTGGTAAATGTTTATCAGCCAGGTTTTTATGTATACATGTACACATACATGCATGCATACACACATATACACAAACATTTACATATAAACACATGCATGTATGTATATGTATATGTGTGAATTTACATAAGCACACACATATATACATATTTGTATGCCCATATATACATACATATTTAAGTTTTAAGCCTAATCTGCCTCATTAATAGTTTCTCCATCACTTTCTCAGGTCTGGACAATGAACAAAACAATACATCAAGCTCTGATTTGCAAAGTGCCACTTTCTCAGATGCTAATGCTCACATTGAGAATTTAACAATTGTCTCTGTGTATCACTGGATTATATAACACAAAATCTCAAGACTAATGAATATATTACCTTAACATTCACAAATTTCTAAACAAATATCTGTAGCTCTTGTTATATTCTCTGAGCTGTTTTAAGTTTCTGTTGACAAATTTTTTTCTTTTCCTCTCTACTAGTGTGTACACAATGAAATTTTATTATAGTTTGATGTCTAAATTTCATATGCACAGCGAATAGAGCGCTGGCCCTGTAGTCTGGAGGACTTGAGTTCAAATTTGGCCTCAGACACTTAACACTTACTTGCTGTGCAACCTTGGCCAAGTCACTTAATCCCAATTGCCCTGCCTTCCCCCCATCCAAAAAACAAAACAAAACTCAATTTCATATTCTACAATAGACATTTAATATATTCTTTTTAAGTTGACTTGAATTGAAATTCTTAGGCACATAGATTAAGAATAGTAAGGTATCTTAAAGGTCATTTAGTCATGGGATCATAGATTTAGAGATAGAAGGAATTTTAAGAGCTCTTTCATCCAAACCTTTTAATTTTGCATACGACCAAATCCCAAAGGGATTGAATATTTTACCCAATGTAAACTAGCTAGTTAGTGCCAAAGTTTGGATTTGAACCCAGGTCCTCTGCCTGTTAAATTTAGCACACTTTCCATTGTACCATACTGTCTCTAAAACAGGAAAGAGGTCAGTAGAGGCCCTTTAATGTGTAAGGCCTTGAAAAACTTACAAAGCTTTGTCTTCCTTCTGTAAGGATTTTAGCAGGGGATCAACATGCAAACAAAACTAGCCCACATCAGATTGTTTGTAGTCTTGGGAGGTGAAGGGGGTTGGAGGAAAGGAGAAAAAATTTGGAACTCAAAATCTTATAGAAGTGAATGTTGGGGGCGGCTAGGTGTCGCAGTGAGTAGAGCACCGACCCTAGAGTCAGGAGGACATGAGTTCAAATCCGACCTCAGACACTTGACACAAAAACTAGCTGTGTGACTTCAGGCAAATCACTTAACCCCAATTGCCCTCCCAAAATAAAAACAAACAAACAAACAAACAAACAAAAAAACCCAAAAAAGTGAATGTTAAAAACTAAAAAAAAAATATAACTTGAGCAAAAAAAAAAGTAAGAAGAGACTTGAAAAAATATGCATATAAAACAAACTATCCCGGGGAGGAGCCAAGATGGCGGCATGGAAAGCAAGGATCAGCAGCTCCTGCACGGCCACCTTAAATACACATAAAATCAATAAATTTTACAGCTCCAAAACCCACAGAACTGCAGAAAACA
>CM053599.1:57792121-57815830 GCA_028646575.1 Pseudocheirus occidentalis | reverse complement strand
TTCTTCTCCTCATTGGCTTTCTGGGCCTCCTTTGCTATCTGAGTTAATTTGCTCTTTAAAGTATTGGTTTCTTCAGTCATATTGTTGCCTCTATTTTCATGACTTTCTCACATAATTCTCATTTCTCTTTCCAATTTTTCCTCCACTTCTCTTATTTGGTTTTCAAAGTCCTTTTTCAGTTGATGTATAGCTAGTAGGCATTCTTCCAGTGTCTTGGAAGCATTTGGTGTGGAAATTCTGACTCTGTTGTCTTCCTCCTGCTCCATGCTTTGATCCTTTTTGTCCACAAAAAAGGATTCTAGAGTTTTATTGGTGTTCTTGCTTTGCTTCCTTTTCCTCATGTTGGCCAGTCTATTAATTGCTTGTTTTTTTTAGCTCTGTGGAACTCTGCTTCCTGGGAGTGGGGGGAAGCTCTGTCCCAAATCGCTGGGGCCTTCACAGCTGCCGGAGCTATTAGTGGGGTGCTGCAGCCCCCTCTCTTTGGCTCCCTGAAAGCCCACCCCAGGACCACCTCTCAAGTCCACGATCCAGATCTAGGCCGCTCAATGCAAGAACCCTTGGCCCTGATCAATTGTCTCAGCTCCCCTGCTATCCACAGGCCAGGGCTCTGAAGCAGCCTAGTGGAGGCTGCTGCTGCTTTCAGCTGTGTCTGCTGCCACAGCCGCCTTCTGCTGCTTCCTTGCCCTGGGAGCAGTTTGGCCGGACCGCTCTTCTCTCCCAAATTTAGGAAAATCCACTGACTTTTCTCTTAGCCTTTTTTCTCTTCTGGCCTGATAAATGTGGTAACTGTGCCTCCACTGCAGCTGATCTGCTCTCCTATAGATTCGGCTCTGCCCAACTGGCCCAGAGCCTGGCTAGGCCAGGGTTTTGGCTGGGCTGGCTATGGCTCCCAGACTGCTGTGAAGAGCCCCACCTGATGAGCTGCCTGTAGCAACAGATATGTTTTCTGTATTTTGGATAGTTTTGGAGCTTGAAAATTCGTTTAGAGTTTAGAGCATTTTATGGGTTTTTAGGGTGGTTGTGTGGGAGCTGCGGCACTTTGCTCCTTCTACACCGCCATCTTGGCTCTGCCCCCCTAAATAGATCATTTTTAATGGCGCGAATGCAAGCATCTGGGCAAGATTTTGAATGATCAGGGTGCAGTGATTTTATCTTTCTCCATATCTCTGTATCTATCTACAAGGGAGAATTGCATTAAGATTAGAATACTTGTCTTAGAGTCAAGAGGAAATTGGGTTCAAATTCTTCCTCCAATACCAAGTCATTTGGCTTCTTTGTAAGTTAGGAAACTTACTGGGAATTAGCTATTAAGTATGGAACTTTTAAAATGTATTTTAAATTCTTTTCAAGTTTTAAAGCTCTAAATCAGTCAGCAAATACCCATAGAATGTCAACTGTGTTTACAATTTTCATGCCCTATAACCGTTTTCAAACAATTCTACCTATGCCTAAAATGTTTTTCCTAATTGCTTTTAGCCATAAGCAAGGAGATGTTTTAGGAGAACTATAATATTTTATCTCTCCTATGCACTTTCAAATGCAACCTTTTACCATATTTCTTTATAGACATCCTTGATCTTCCAGTGATTATGACCTCTCACAGAATAGGAATCATGTATTATTTGTGTTTATGCCTCTTTGTATGCCAACTACATTGCTTTGTATTGATTCCCCAAAATGTTTGTCAAATAAAATTTATTTGAATTAAGGATCCCTCACAGTCTTTTAAAAAATATTTTTGAAACTCATCAGATGTCACCTTTATTTCTCAGTGATTCTCCCTATCCTGCAGTAGAAGAATTCTTTGTAACAAATAAATTTACTTAAACAAAACAAATCAATATATTGGCCGTGTCTAAACATATATGCATCATTCCATACCTATAGTTTATCACTTCTTTGCTCCTACTTGGGAGGCATGGTTTATTATAAGTCTTATGTGGTTATGGGTCACTAAATTGATCAGAGATCTGAAATATGTGAATGTTATTTTGCTTAATTATTATAAACATCATGTAATTTTTTTATTTCTGCATACTTCCTTCTGCATTAATTCATTCTTACCTTCTTAAGTGCCTCTGAATTTAATCATTTCTTGAAGCACAATATCTCATTTTATTCAAACTACAATTTGTTTTGTCATTATCAAATGAACACATATTTGGTTATAGGTTTCTTATTTTTTTGCTTCAACAGATGCCCTCCCATTCCCTCCCTCCCTCCATCTCCATCCCCCCCCTCTCTCTGTCTCTGTCTCTCTCCACACACATATATATGTATACTATATTAAATATATGAAATTTTTTCTTCTGTCTTTAACCTTATTTGGGACATATAACTAGTGCTTTCACTTGGTCGAAGTGAATGCAGCTTAATGACATTTTAGTATAATTCCAATTTGTTGAAGTGATTCGTAAAGCTCTCTATCAATAATTTGTCAATGTGTCTGTCTTCATATATTTGCTTAAATGAATTTGATTATAATTTTGTCTACTTCTATAAAGGAGCTGTTTGGTAGTATGCTTGGTATGACATTAAGTCTTTAGATGATGTACCATGTTAGGTCATTAGAGATACAAATGAACAATGAAACAAACCTATTCTCAAGGAACTTAGAATTCATCAGTGGAGAGAGCATTCATACATGTATGTAAGTGTGCATATATATATGTATATCCATATGTGTGGGTATATATGTGTGTAAGTGTGTATATATGTATATGCATATATGTGTGTATGTGTGTGTGTGTATGCAGAATAAATTTGTGCAGGATAGATACAAAGAAACTTAGTACAAAGTACTTGAGGAGATTAGGAAAGGTTTCATTCCAAAGGTGGTGATTAAGCAGACTCAAAGGAAAAGAGGAGTTGTATGAAGTAGAGAAAAAGAGGGCAATGATTTCCCCTACCTCAAATCTTTTATTAATTTTTTCATCTCTTCTAGGAATTTAGTAAATGCTTGTTTGTATTACCATAGTGCCTGGCACATAGCAGGCTCTTAATTCATATTAATTGATTGATTATGATTATTTGCATCCCAATATAATTTCTTTGAAGAGAATGTGGGTTCCTTGAAGGGAGATGATGGCTCTTTTCTTTTTATTAGAGTACCTACAATGTAATAAGTACTTTAACAAGTATTTTATGTGTCGATATAAAATTACAGTACAGTAGGGATAAAAGAGATAGAGCTTTGGCTTTCCAAAACCTATGATTTTATAGAGGAGAAAAATGAAAATTGCTTAAATATGTGCCTAATGTTTGGTTTTCAGTGGATTAGAGGCAAAGCTGGCAATAGAAAACAGATTCATGTTATATTGGAGATATAAGATATGTCAACGGTCACCTAATAGAATCCAACATAGGCCTAAATCTCTAAAGGTCTTTTTGATCTATTATGTAGCTACTAAGAGAATGATCCCCAGAAAAATTGGGCTACAAAAAGTATCACATTCATAAATTTCCGTATTCCATGGTTAAGTGCTTCTCCATGTCATCTGTATCAGTCAAGCAATTACCCACACCAAACAAATGGCTGATTCATGCACTGATGGTGTCTTCCTCTAAAAAAGTCTCATCATAAAATCTGAATCCAGATAATGTTTAAATAGAAACGTATTATGAAGACACTGGATTTCTTTGGGTTCAGATAGAGGTTGAATGGGGCCTACCAGATTGGACAATGAATTCAGAGAGCCCAATATCTGCCAAAGTTAAGAGGCCCTAGCTTCACACTGTAGCAACAACTGTTCATTTTCCCAGGTTGTTTTAGAATAGTGCTGGGATGACATCTGAAGTGATTTTCATGTTACTTATCACACTTGGGAGAGCTTCTTTCTTAAGGCTATTGCTATCAGGAGTGTTTTTGGATTCAAACACGAAGTAATCCTTTACTCAGCAACATAGTCACTTTAGACTTTCAAAAATTCCAATGAATCAATTTATACTTACTTAAAGGAAAAACCATCCCTAATGTCCTGGTTGAGCTTCCATTTCCTACTCAGAGGCAAATGATTGTGTTCTTCTCTTGACAGCTGTTTTCCAATACTTCACCATTGTTAGAGGACAACATTAAGAGCAAAAAATAATGGTTGAAGCCTTACTCCATTCTTAAATTCATTCCAGGTATTGTGGGGGATACAAAAATGATAATAGTAATGATGTATAATGTCTACTCTTAGAGAGTGTATAATCTACCATGAGTGTTAAGAAATGGAAACAGAAATATAATACTAGGTTAACTTTGAAAGTGCAATAAGAGGGTTGCCAACTGCTCTGGAAGTCAGAGAAGGGAGAGATCAATTCTTGCTGAGCAGATCAGAGAAATTTTCAAAAGAGAGGTGACATTTGAGCTAGAAATTGAATTCTAGATAAGGATTAAATAGAGAGTCCTGGTAGAGAACATTGTAGATCAGTGGTTCTCAACCTTCCTAATGCTGTGACCATTGAATACAGTTCCTCATGTTGTGGTGTACCTATAATTTTGCTACTGTTATGAATCATAATGTAAATATCTGATATGCAAGATGTATTTTCATGGTTACAAATTGAACATAACCTACAGGTTGAGAACTGCTGTTGTACATAGAAGAAAAGGCATGATACCGATATGTGTTCAAGGAATGACAAGTATTCTACTTTTACTGAAGCTTAGAGTGTATGTGTAGTAATGATAGATGAGGCTGGAAAGATAGGGTGGATCTAGATTGTTGAGGACATCGAATATTGAGGGCACTTTTGTTCTTTAACTCACTGAATACTAAGGAAAGACTTGGGATCTTATTTTGCTCTATTGGGGAGATTTCGGAGGTTTTTAATCAATGGGTGAAATGACTTAACTGTGCCTCAAGAAGAGTGACCTGATGGTATTGTGAAGAATAGAGAAGAGAAGAGAGAGTCAAGAAACAGAAATCTAATTAGGATAAGGACAAGAACTAAGGAAAACACAGTTGTAGAAACTCTTTTCTTTGAAAATTATAGTCTTATGATATTGTATAGATTACTGAGAGGTTATTAGGTGACTTACTCTGGTTGACATAAATATTAAGTGTCAAAGGTAGGACCTTCAAAAGCCAGGGCACTCTCTACTGCCTTACCCTTGGTTTCATAGATTAGAACACATATTTTTGTATTAGAAAGGGGAAATGTAGACCTTTAGTTTGATGGTAGTAATTTGAAATATAAAAAATGAGATAGGTATAAGAATTACTGCAAAGATTTTCATCAGATAGTGAGTGTTATGATGGAGAAGGAGAGAGAGGCATAAAGGAGGACTGAGGTTTGAGTATGGTTAATAGAAGACATGGAAAGAATTGCAGTTGCACATGGTACTACTTTATTAAGCCCATATATTTAAATAGGATATAAAAATTGAATATACATAAACAATCTCATAAAGAATCATACCACCTTTGAATATATATATACACACATACATACACACACACATATATATATATATACATACATACATATATAAATACATACATACTCTTTTCTTGTGATATATTTATTTGTTGTTGCCGTTTTGCTTTTTGGAGGGAGAAAGGCAGGGCAATTGGAGTTAAGTGACTTGCCAAAGGTCACATGAATAATAAGTGTGTTAAATGAATGAGGTCAGATTTGACCTTAGGTCCTCCTGACTCCAGGGCCAGTGCTCTATTCACGGCCTGACCTAGCCGCCCACTCTTGTGATAAATTTAATCTTTTTTTAAAAACTAATAGTTATTTGATTCTGCCCATCACTTACTGGGGCCATAGTTAGTGATTGAGACAATGGGAAGGTCAGTAGATCAATATTTCTCATTTTTTTGGTGACACTTGGTGTTGGGTGTGTAGAATAAATAGGCAGCCTCCTGTGTAGGATGCTTTCAAAGGTGATGATAGAATTCTCGAATCCACAAATGCAAAGATTTTGCAAAGATTTTCATAGAAGACTGGAGTACACAACTAGGAACAATAGGAAGGAGTCACAAAGAGACGGGTTGTGTTGCATGGAATGGAAAGACTCATTTTACAATGAGATACTAGGCTTAGAATGTGATATGTGAGCTAAAGGAATGTTACTTAATTGACAGGTTGGTTAAAATAACTATTAGATCCTTTCCAAACATAAGGTTCAGAAATAGTTAGAAAAAAAGGAAATGAATGTCTTGAGATAGGAGAAGGAGCAGAATGGTAATTATGGCAGGACAATCTCCCTTTCAGCAGGGCAGAAATAACTTAGCTATTACTTAGTTAGCAAGAACAATTAATTAAAATCTACAACTCTGAAATGGTAGGTGTATTTCCTCCCACTGGCTGCCCTATCCCAAATAAGAAACTGTTTTCTACTCCCCCACCTATGTATCACAGAATGACTTTCCTATGTCTTTGACACTTCTGTATGTACCACAAAGGGGACAAATATATAAGGAAGAAAAATGGGTTGGGCTGAGAATGTAGAGAGCAACAACATGAATCTTGGCTAAAGACTGTTTGATACGAATTTTCCTGCTATTTCTCTCCTTTTCAAGATGCTGTCTCTCTTATGAAGTCTGTAGGACTTGATTTTTTAATATCCATATCTTTTACTTTCTGACCATAGATTTCCACCAGCATGGTGGAAAGAATATTGAATTAAAAGTGGAAGGAACTGGGTTTCAATAACAGCTTTTCAATTTATTACACGAAAAAAAATAACAGAAGGAAGATAAAAAGGAAGGAAGGAAGAAAAGGGAGAGGAGAAAAAAGGAAAGAAAGAAAAACAAGAAAGAAAACTGAGGCTTTTGGTTTACCAGTGTGCCACTGTGGAATGAAGATGACCCTGGGTTCTGGATAACCTTACCATTCAAGTCTTGCAAAGTCTGCCATGTTGGAAAACTTTCATGGTTGATCCTGGCCGAAAAACAACCAAACAAAAACCCAAATAACAAAGGCAAAACAAAAACAACTAAGCTTCAAGGAGTTGTTGCTATAGGAAATGTTTGTAAAGAGTGTTATAAATATGAAAGTATTGTACAAATACTAATTATTATTATACTTATTTTATCAGATGAAAAACTGAGTCTGATAGCAGAGAACTGATGTGCCCCTTCTCCCCCCACCCACATCACACAGCCAATAAGTGATAGATCAATGATCCAAATGTCATCTACAGACTATACTTTATGTGCTCTCAGATGAAAGAAAGAGAGCTCAACTTGGAAGTCAGCTTGAATTAATCTTTATCTCTGTCTTCGTGTTCAGTAGACTACCACAGCATACAGATGAAGTGAGATGCTTTGATAGCACAAGATATTTTTAAAGTTCATCAACACAAAGCTATCTAGCACAGGTGTTTCTGTAACCAGAGCAAATTCTATAATGAGAGGCAAAGGTAAAATTACAGTATTCATTTGGTGACTCTAAAAAAGCCCAGTTCCATATACAGTAAGTACCTACTTGATTTCATGTTAATGTCTAATAACAGGTGTGTGGAAATTTTTTTAATGCTACCAGTTAAGAATTAGTCATGCATATACTGAATCAATAACAGCGAACTTGGGCAATGACTGCAAACTGGCTCTACTGTGAGCCTTCTCCATGAAGGGGAAGAATTAGCTGTGGATTTGTCTGGTATTTTGATTTGCGATGGAAGAACCTGCTAAATTGGGTTCAATTCGTCAGTCATTTATGAAATAATTACTACATGCAAAGCACTGTGCTAGATGCTTTGTATACAAGGACAAAAATGAAACAGGACATGTCCTCAAGGGACTTATGTACTGATCGGAGGATGTAATTTGCATGTCGCTAAGTGAATGCAAAACTAATAAAACACAAATATAGTGCAATTTCAGGAGAGATCACTAGTAGCTAGGGTGATCAGGAAAAGTCTTGTGTAGAAACTCACACTTAAACTGATCCTTAAAGGAATACAGGGATTCTCTGAAGTGGAGATCAAGAGAGACTGTGTTTTAGAAATGTAGGACAATTTGTGGAACTGAGGTAACAGATGGAATGTCATGTTCTGTGAACTTCATGTTGGTTGGTTTGACTGACACATAAGGGGTTTAAAAAGGACTTATGTAGGATAAGACTCTGAAAGATCAAGGAAATGCATAATTAAAGGTCTATACTTTAACTGTGAGGAACTAGGTTTGGAAGACTTTTGAGCAAGTGTATAACATTATCCAACCCATCCTTGAAGCATAACAATCAGTGGAATAAGGGGGCTAAAAACTGGAGGATAGAAAATAGTATAAGACTAACCTGGATAAATATAATGTCAAGGTTGTCAAGGGAGGAATTTGAGAACACAATATGCAAGGGTAAAGCAGGAAGGAGTGGCTAGAGGTTACAATGAGAATACCAAATAGGTTTAGGAGGAGTGAGAAAGAGGGAAAAGTGCAAAAAGTAAGGAGACTGTGATCAGAAAGTGAATCATGGAGATACAGAAGATAAGGGTAAAGGTCTGATCAAATCTCTGATTCTTATTATGTATGACTGAGGTAGAATGAAGGTGCAGTTTGTTGGATGTTAACAGGTTGATAAATCAGGAGGCCAAGATGATCGAGGAGACATTTACATGTGTGTATATTGAAGTCTGTAAGGATGTGGCCAAATACTGGAGTGGAGGGAAAGATGTAAAATCTTGAGAAGGGAGAGCAAATTGCCTGAGGGGACTAGCTGTACCCTATAGATACAACCAGCATCTACATTGATTATTATGGATAGAGGTGAAAAACCTTAAAGGTGGAAAGGTGAATTATGGTAGAATTTGTGGGGAGTAGGTGAAAAAAATAGCATTTAGTGCAGGAAAAGTGGAAGGGGTTTCAGAGCCTTCTGCAGTGACTGATTTCTTTCTTTTGAATGTATGAACATGGAGAGTGTGAGAAAAGGAAATGCATCTTATAGTGGTCTGAATATAATAAGTACTTATTTTTCCAACCCCATATTATTTCATAATAACAAAAGGAAAGTTAATTAGCAATATAATAGGGATTTCAAAGGTCATGATTGAAGGAGGAGACAGAGTAGTAGAATCATGACAGTTAGGACTGAGGTAGCTGAGGATGAAGGAGTAGTGAATGGTAACAGGAAAAGGGATTTTTGCTTAGAAGGCAACAATTCTTTATCACAATTATTAGAAAAGGAAAAGGTGGAAGTTTGATGACCATAGGATAGGGAATCAGAATTCAAATGGACCTTCTAAAACAAAGGTCCTGTAATTTGTATCAATCATTATAAGAAATGTTTCTCTATAAACGAAGTTCGAACTACCATATTTGGATCATAACATCCCAGTCCTATATTTGCTCATAGAGGTGATGAAATAGCATGAAAGAGATCACAAATCAATGAAACAATTGGGTTGCATTAAGTGTATGTAGAGGAAATCCATGTAGGAGGCACCCCAATTTTTAAGATATTTCATTTAGTAGATATTTATTAAGTAACTACTATATACCAAGCATTGTGCTAAATTCTGAAAATACAAAAAAGAGACACAAGACACTCCCTGCCCTCAAGGAGTTTACAGTCTAATGATGGAGAAAACATTCAAACAAATATATACAAAGCTAGCTATATTCAGGATAAATAGCAAATAATTAACAGAAGGAAAGCAGTAGAATCAAAAGGAGTTGGGAAAGATTTCCCATAAGACATTGGATTTTACGTGGGACTTAAAAGAAGCTGAGGAGTTCAGTAGTCAGGGTAAAGAAAAAGCAGTGCTACAGACAAAGAGAACAGCCAGAAAGAATACCTGGAATCACAGGATATTAGGCTTAATTTTCCACGTCTATAAACGGAGATGATGCTTTAATCCAACACATCATCAAGTCATGTTATTCTTTCCTTTGTATTACCTGTTGTTACTGTGCTTTGCTTTCCCTCTTCACTGTTAATAAACAGGTCCAGATTCTGAGGGCAAAACATTTCTGATATGATTTTTATATTTACATTTTTACATGATAACTGCTTTTTTCACTGGTACCCCCCACCAGTGATGTTTCTATATATACCCAATGCTTTCTGACTGAGAGATATACTGACTTAAATATCTTCAGCTTCAAAGTTCAATGACTTTTAAATTTTCCATTGCTTTACAGAAAATCAAATTTATAAAACTACATATCCATATTATGATGGTCACCAGAGAAGTTGCACACAATAGATAATACACCAGAAGATAAACTCATGAAAAGTAAGATTATTTTGGTAGGTTGAAGAAAGAGAGGACTATGATATTTGAAATCATAATGATAATATTCTTTGTTTCCAGAGTAGCCCTACTAATATTCCCACAATTGGATTTTATTTGGGCTCACATTAAGGTGTGTGCAGTTCACAATATGCCTTCCCTGAAAATAATAGGAGATTTTACAAACTTCTTAAAGTTGTTCAATTTATATAGATTTCTTCTTCCACAAAAGGCATAGGCTGCCTATTGGAAAATGGTTTCTTGTCTAGTTAGACTAGTACAGATTTGTACACTTATACTTATTGCTTATGTGTCCTTTATCAAGTTGTTTATACTATCTGCATCTCAGTTTCTTAATGTCTAAAATAATGACAAAAGTAAATACATTATCTAACTCAAAAGCTTTTTATATAGAATACACTTTGTAAATCTCAGTGTGCTCTAGCAATTTGAAGGCTTCTTATTAGTCCCTTTTAAATCACCAAGTGTAACTTATATCTTACACATTATATTTGTAATGCAACTTATTCATATATGGTAATGTTAATGAATAATTAGTATTTATAAATTGATGAGAAATTAATAAATTGACTTTTAGTACTACTTTGTAATTTCTGAATTTCAGTAGCAAAAGTCAACATTTTTAAACCATTAGCAACTCCCCAAAATTTGAAGATTGAGGTTCAAGACTTTAATCAGACATTCCACCAATCTATTATAACAATAATATCCTCTCATGATTTTTTTCTTCTTTCATTAGTTCTTATTTCTATAGAATGAGAAGTTAGAGTTGGAAATTAGACAACCTGAGGAAGTCAAAATTGTTTTATCTTATTTATAAATAGATTTTACAGAATACTAAACTTTGAAAGTACTTTAGATGGTATATAGTCCAGCTTTTTTTTACAGATGAAGAAACTGAGGCCCAAAGGAAATGACTTGGTTAAAGTAACCTCAGTATTCAAAAAAGCATTAAAGTATAGTGTTCTCTACAGCACATGGCCTGCCTAATTTCTTTGGGAATTTCAGAATTAGAAGACATCTCAATGTATTTGTGGTCTAGTTTATATATTAAAATGATGGGCATTTTCCCCAACAGGGACCCACTCTTTTAAGATTTTCAATGAGTGACTTCTAATTACTTCCAGAGGCAGCCTAATATATTTTTGAACATCTATATGTATTAGGATTTTTTAAAAACTTAAATCAAGCATAAATTTATTTTTGCCATTCTTTCATTTGCCATTCATTTATAACTAAGCAAAAAAAGTTCAGTCCCTCTTCTTGCTGCCTACCTTCAAATTCTTGAAGAGTTTTTTCATGTTTTTTTAAGTTTACTTTTCTTTGGGTTTAATATTTGTATTTCCTTCATTCAGTATTCAAATAGCATGGACTTAATTCCCTTCACTATTCTGGTTGATCTCTAGTTTATTAGTATCCCCTCCTAAAAGATGTGAACTGAAGACAGTATTATAGATGTGGTCTTGTGATTCCATGCACAAGCAGCTTCCTGAAGAATGCTACTGTGAACAACTTTTAAGGTTCTGATTACACAGTATAGTGAACACTCTATTCTGTAAGAAATCAAAGCAACACACTCACAGAAAATTAAAGTACATCATTCACAATATTATAATTTGTCACAGAAAATCACCATATGGCATTCGCAATAGCTTATGATTAAAATTGCCACATAGTTTCCACTATAGTGGCCACAAAGTTTTGAACAAAGGACAGTCATCTAGTTCAATCATCCCTAAGGAGGTTCGCCTCCTTACACAGTCATCTCGAAGTACAATAGTAAAAGTCATGGAGCATACTAAGTTATCTCAATCAGTCACTTATTCAGCAATTAATTACTAAGTTTCATTAATCACTAAGTACAATCATTAGAAGATACACAGATACTCTACCTAGTCACTAGTAAACTACAATTTCATCACTACTCAATACTCATGGGAGAGGTCTTTTCTTCTTGACTCTAGGCTAGCAACTCCTATCTGAATCCACCAAAAAGTCACCTGGATTCAAAGGCAGACAGCTCCCAGTTCCTTGTCCAGCTTTCTGTGTAAGTCCTGTACCATGATGAACTTCACAGGGTCCAGTCCATCTCAAATCCTTCATGGTTTCTGTCTCCAGGAATTCAAGGCTCAACAAAGCCACACACAAAGTCTTAATATCCTGGTCATGCTTCCTCAGTCTTCTGAAGCTTGTTAAAAGAATCAGAATCACCTTATCCAGACAAGGAATGAGTGTGGGGTGGCTTTCTTATTCAGTCTCCTGGGCTCCTCCTCAGCCTCCTCAGCCTCCACGGGGCTTGCTCCAATAACTGAGTCAGTTCTTGATATTCTTCTCTAGCTGCTCTGCCTCCAGATGCTGGTTCCAAGAAATTCTGACTGTACCTTCCTGGGGCTTTTCCTTATATACACACAGTATTAGTTTCCTGTTTCAACCAACCCTTTCCTGATATGTCAGCGATAGGAGACAGGAGTTCATACCTTCTGTTTCCCCAACAGAGGCTTGATCAGTTAGTAAGTGCTAAGTACCTGCTAACTTTGCCAACACAAAGGGATATTCTAATTCAAATTAATTACAATTACAGGTCTGACTATGGTTAAGTAAAGCAATAACTTCCATATCCTAAATAAAAATGATCTAGTTGTTCAAGAATCACTCATTTTATCATATTTAGATATATTTTCAACTCTTTTAAAAGTTTGTTTCTTTACATAATTACAGTTTTAACTATTATTGGAAAATAGTATCATTTGAAATGTTATTTGTAGAGCTCTATTGATTTACTCATGACCAAAAAAAAATTCAACTTTCAAAACAGAGTGTAAGTTATTTCTTCCATCCTATTCTCCACCCCCAAACCACAAATTTCCCCAGAAATTAAAATGTATTTGGAAGATTTGTTTTCCAAAAATTTTAAAAGAAAAGTACCTTTGGGTGAAGCACAAGCTGTGAATATATAATAACACAATTAAATAGGTGGAAAGTGAGAAATTTAATCAACCAGCAAGTGGTATTTTTTCCCAAGAAATTCAAAGCAATGATTTGATATTCTCACTAAATTAACCGAATTCACCAGCTATTTTGTCATTTTTAAAAGAAAACAACCTAGAATGAAAATTTATGATCATAGATATCTGAGATATAGAACAATGAAATTAGTCATGTGGCTGTTCTAATCCATTAAAATATTGGGGGAGAGGAATTCACCAAACTTTCATATTATCTTAGGTTTAGAATGATCATTTCTAATTACTCATCTTTTCATGATTCTTGGCATATCAGAGTTGGCAACTTTGGATGCTTCCTTTGGTGAACTATTCAGATCGGATATGTCAAACACTTATCCCCCAATACTCCCAACTATGGCCTGGGCAAAATGAAAATGTAATTGGGAAGTATTTAACAGAATAAATGAAATACAAATACAAAATATCATGTTAACATGTAGTTTTACAAGTCATTAAGCAGCATTCAGGAAGCCTTATATGTGGTTTTGTATCCACCATTTCTATCTGAGTTGACATTACTGATTTAGTATTGGGAACACTATTCATTTCCTTTTATCCACTAAGTAAACAATGAACAGATTTTTTGAATTACCATTGGCTTCCCACAACTCTTGTGATGAGCATACATTTCACTCTTTTATTTCTTGACTGATCTTTATTTTTGGAATGTTATTGATTAGAGTTATTTTTGTTATATATTCTAGAGAATCTAATAGGAATCTGAGATACTTATTTCAAGAGATTCATTTATGTTCTTAGGACATAAAGGAAGAACAAAAATGATACAGTATGTTTGATATTAACTTGGAACAATTACTGGTCTTGAAATTCAACTCCACCATAGAAAATTAAACTTACATGTTTTAAAATATGATTTTCTTTTATGCAAATTTCTATATTACAATTATTCTCATCTCAAAATCTTACTGAATCTCCATAGAGTCATGGAGAGTACTCCAGTCATCTCTGGCAATGAGAGTGAAACTCTGAAACTTTGTATTTTTCTACCATTACAGAAATCCTTCAAATATGTTCCTGTATCAGCAAGCACCTTAGCATACCCAGGAAGGCTGTTAGCTCAGGTTCTTAGGTCTACTTTTCTAAAGGAAATGAACTCAAAATGGGTAAACAATCTTACTTTAATCAATCAAATATATATCATTTACCTAGTTCAGGGGAAAAAGCCAGCACCCTAAACTTCAGATGATACAAACAGAATACAAAAAGAAGTTACAAGTAGACAGAGAAACAGATCAGCAGATGGACTTCCAGCCATCTTACCATTACACCCATGTCTAGTCAGTTACCAGAGAAGGAAGCATTAACTTCTGGGTTTTCAAAGCCAGGAGGCTAAACAACTGCCCAGTTTCTTCTGGCCAAATCACATAACTCTTTTCAAAGTGAAACCCCAAGTAAAAAAACTCACATCAGGGTATATATAACCTTCTTCTGGATCAGAGAATGTCACAGCCCTCTTGACCTGCTGCCCAATCACAAAGTAATAAGGTGTGGGAATTCCTGAAGAACAAGCCTCCTGCCACAGGCTCCATGTGACCACATTCACCCTATTAAGGGGCAGAGTATACTTTCAAATCAGAGAAAGTTCTCAGAGCCACTTAAGCCTATCAAGATTTTCAGATTCCCGTAATGTTGGCCCCAAGATCTTTCATGCCCACATTACAGAGGCATCTTACATCTGAATTAGCATTAATATCTCTTAAGTGCAACATCATCCCCACAAAATAGAGACATCACACTTGCAAGATACATAACATAGCAACTCCTTACCAGCAACCCAAAACAAAACTGTCCAAATAAAGTTCTCTTGGAGGATGGAGTTGTTTGTATGGTGGGTGGGGTGAAATGCTATGGACCCCCCAAAGACCCACTCTATTGGTTTTCTTACCCTGTCACCCCTCAGGACTTAGAAGCAGAAGCTGGAGCAGTTTTAAGACTGGGACTTGGCTCATTAGAACCTGCACCTGAGAGTGCCAAGAGGAATGACAGATTAAGGCCAACATTCACAGAACAGAAAATTAAAATAGAGTGTAACTCATTCCTTTAGCAAGTAAGTTCTCAATTCAATTGCAACGCATCAAGGTCCAAGTATCCCACCCCTGACAGTAGTCAAAGTAGCCCACTTCTGGGCAGTATATTCATTTAGTCTCTTCCAAAATGGAGATTAGTTTCCAATCATAAGCAAAGTGCATTCATTTGGTCAATCATAGAGCACAAAAAAGTCAAAGATTTCCCACCCCTGGATAACAACTGAATTACAATACCATCCATTAACGCCAAGCAGTTTCTCAAAAGGTGCAGGAGAGCACAAAAGGACATCTACCCTTAAGCTACAACAAGGTTGAGATATCGTTGCAGCATTGAAAACCCAAAGAAAGGTCCTGTCTTCCTCTTGAATCACAGCAGTTTCTCAGCAATCCCTCTTCCTAGGGAGACAAGGCTCAACAAAGCCATTGCCAGTGTCCTCATCAAGTCACCCTCTGCCTGTAGAACAGGCCCAGAACCCCTGAAAACATCAACAAGGCCCTCTTCTAGGATTTCTGTCAATATACAACAAGAAAATCCTCCTTCAGGGCTTCTGAACCAACAGCAAGGTTCCAGGACTTCTACAACAGCAGCACTGTATTTCACCAGTAGGTGAATCTGGCAAAACAAGATCTAAACAGACAGACAAAATACCAGCATCACAGCCATGCCTCCTCAGTTCTCAAAAGTGCTGGACAGCTCCAACTAGCCCTCAGCAGTCTTTCTGTTAGTAACTCTGGCTCCATGATACTGGATACTGCTTTTCTAAAAGTCCTTCTGGCCTCCTCTCAGCTTGGGCCTCTCTCCAAATTCATGGCTCCTCCCAGTTCATCCTCTCTCTTCACGTCAACAAATCTATCCCACAAGTGGTATTCACAAGCTCTGGGTTTTAACACTCAACCCAAAAACCAAACCAACACAGGGGGATCACCAAATTCCATTACCATTATACTTCATGAAGAGAGCCCATGTCTATTTTCTGAGTATCAGTCTTTTAGTGATGATGAGATACAAAAGACACAGGCTGACCATTTGATGCTGATTTAAATATCTTTCCATGGCATAGTATAAAGCAGAGGTTCTCAACCTGTAGGTCATGACCCCTTTGGGGTTCAAATGACCCTTTCACAGGGGTCGCTGGGGTCACCTAAGACCATCAGAAAACACATATTTCGTATGGTCTTAGGAACTGTGACACTGCTCCTCTATCCATCTCCAGGTGAGTCTGCGCACATGCAGATATGCCCCCATATGAGTATTAAAGGGTCATGGCATTAGGAAGGTTGAGAACCACAAGTATTAAGCAAAGAAAAAAATGCACTTTTGTGTAGCCTCTTTCTACTTTTTGTAATGGTGGCAGCAAAATGGTGGAAAACAGGGTAGAGGATACTAAGAATCATATATTTTAAACCATCAACAGACATTGATTTGACTGTCAATCATCTAATTGTGAAATTCTTTCCCAGTGACCAATACATAGACACATTGCTAAAGGAGCTGAGTGATACTGATTTTATAATTTTTATTACCAAAAAATGTTAGAAAGGACAAAGTTCTACAAGAAGCTTAGGTTGGATTACAGCTTTTTTTGTGAGACAAAAAAGTTGGCAGAACAAATTTTGTTAAATATTAAAAGATACAAAATGATTATTTCATGGGACATATGATAATCATATAGTGTTTGTTATAATGTCACATATGTTAGTTTGTGAAAATACAATAATTTAAATACTTGTGACATTCACCAACATTGGTTGCTCAGAATGAAGAGGGAGGAAATATTCTATGAAGAACTTGATTAGAACTACTAAATGAAAATCAACATGTTTTCTGATACCTGATTACTTCAATACAAAGGTGAAAAAAGGATGAGTATGGGTAGAAATATATGGGAAAGTAGTTTCAGGAGTAAAAGGTGAAGGAGACTAAAGACATGTAGATTATATAAAAGCTTCATATCTCAGTATCATGACTACTTCACAAATAGAATTTGTAGTTACTTAGAATAGAAAACACCAAATATAATCACAAACAGTAAAACTGGTTGGATTTTAATGGGAATCTTCTTATATATTTTGAAAGTAGTCTGCACAATCTTGACTATTGACTCCTTGGAGCTAGTGGATAATCGAGGGTAGAAAGAATAAAAATTAGGAAAAATATAGAAGAACAATTAAGAAGTTTTAAACATTATTTTTTTTAAAAATTTATTTAATATTAAAAATGGGAAAGGGACAAGAGAAATTACATCTATAACAAATATAATTTTGTCTGGAATTTAGAACATCATAAATTAATTACTATAATAATGAGACAAAAACTTCCTAGACAAGTTCCCTAGAGAAGCAATACTGGAGTTTCTTGACACAGAGAAATAATCACTGGGATAGAATAAGCTTACATGTAATATATGAAAAAGATGAATGATGAATGATTTTGAAAAAAAAACATTATCTTACATTTGACTTAAAGAGGCAGAGAATAGAAAAGGATTCATTGTGCTTACTCCTCATTGATTATGAAAATTTAAAAAAAGGAATGATCCATGCTGGATTTTTTAGACTACATGACAACAAAAATAAGCCTGACCTTCCAAAAACAAAGATCAGTCAAAGCATAAAAGAGTGAGATGCGTGCTCAGCAAACGTATTTGCAACTATGGTCTTGGAGATCACAAAAAAATCAAGGTTGAAAGAAATGCAGATAATATTGATTCTGTCTCAGTGTTATATATGTACATATGAATATACATGTTTATACACATATATACTACATATACTGGATAAGTGTATGCAATGCTGGAATACATACATACACACATATTTACAGACAAATTTACACACATATAGCAGATAAGTATAGGTGTGTGAGGTGTGTGTGTATGTATTATATATATATATATATATATTTATATATATATATGATTTTCTATCTAATATATGATCTCTCTATCCACCTATCTAAGCCCTTTTACTTATTCCACACTTCTCATAACAACATTTTAAAAAATATATTTTACCAATGTTGCTATATGAAATCAAATCTAGGACATCCTATTTTTTTTTCTAAAGAACTAAAAATGATCAAGGATAGATCAATGGAGAAGTGTGTAGTGGATATGGACAGGCTGAAAAATGTAATAAATTAAAAACAATGAAGAAAAACAAGATGAAATGTAGTAATTGAAAATTATATGACAGAAATTAAGATTGGTAATGTGATAAAAACAAGGGATGACACATTGCTAGTGTTCCACTAGTACAAGATGTTGGGAGATATTATGGAAGTGCCTTTAGCATAACTGATCAACCCCCTATAGGAGCTTTTCGGAGGATATGAGTGCAAGTCATTTAGAACATAATAGTTAAAATTAGCATATGGAATGGGGAAAAGAAGTGGGATTTCATTGATATTGGACTTGCAGATAGGTCATCATGGTTCCAAGACAAGCTCTTTGCACACGATGTTATGATCCTTGCATTTAGTCTATACAATAACCATAAGGATGTGTGATTTCATTAGACTATTATATTTATCTGGCTTATACCTCTTATTAGCAATCATGGACTAAATATTTTTCCCATTATACTATTGTTTAAATTCTGTTTTCTACTATGTCTGACTCTTCATGATCCCATTTGGGGTTTTCTTGGCAAAGATACTAGAATGATTTGCCATTTTCATTTCCACCGCATTTTATGGATGATAAAATTGAGGCACACAAGGTTAAACGATTCAGCCATGGTCACACAGCTAGTGAGTCTCTTAGGATCTGAGGCTTGATTTGAACTGAGGAAGATGTCTTCCAAATTTCAGTCCTAGCTCTATATTCACTGCATCACCTAGCTGCATTCGTATTATATACATTGGTAACAATTGATTGGAAATATGATCCTTTCTGTAACAGTTGTGGTTTCAATATTGCCTTTACTAATAATCTCTAGGGATTGAAATCCACCATTAGTTAGAATTGTATGTTAATATATTTGCAAGAAAGAAATAGCATTTTGCTATCCTTTGATGCGGCATCTTGTTAGTTGTGCTTCACAAGGTCTGTAGATCAGAGGCTGAAACAAATAAATTCAATTAGAAACACTGGATGCATTTGGCCATTCCACTTGACAATTAGAGGTGGAAAACAAGGCTATTTAAAACTTTACTCTAAAATCCTATTAAGCATTGCTTAAGTGAAATTCACATATGACTGGGAAAGGCTTGCATCAGGAGCATTGAAGTATGGATGAGGTGTGTACTGAATTATGATTCTGTCATATTGCAAATCACATATAAATTCAAGTACATGAGAAAGTACAAAGCAAAAGTGTTGAAACAAATGGTATTAGTGATTTCATCTTATAAAGTGATTTCATCTTATGGGATCAGATTTTTTATTTATACATTAATGCCTAAGAATTCTAGTGACATAAAAGGATATATATATAATTTTAAAAAAACAAGGATAAGTTTTTTTTCCAGTTGAGAAGTTGTAAAAGAATATTTAATTAAGTTTTAAAATAGGAGATTTAAAACAATGATCTTTTCACAACATGCTTCACCTTATTGATGATAAGAAAAGAAATGTAATAAAAGAACTTCAGAGGTTTTAGCATACCCTAGGAATGACAAAAAAAATGACTCCCAAATGGGAAGTCATCACTGGAGAAACTACAGGATGATGGGCACACTAGCACACTTTATTGGAGCTGTGAATTGTTCCATCTTTTTAGAATCTCTATCTAGTCTGCCAACCCTAAAGACAGCTCTTGGCACTTTGTGGACCTGAAATTAAGCAAGTGGTTTCAAATCTAACCTTAGACACTAACTAGCTCTGTGAACCTAGGCAGTTAGCTTTATTTCTAGCTTAGTTTCCTCATCTACAAAAATCAATCAATTAATCAGTGAATCAAAATTTATTACATGCCTGCTATGTCCCAGGCACTATGCTAAGTTCTGGTGATAATGTGGATATGATCATAAAAAAATGACATAATATGTAGTTAGCTAGCTAGCAATATAAAACAGGGACCAGTATAGCACCTGCCACTCATGATTATAGTGACGGTAAAATTTGATAATATTTGTAACGTGTTTTGCAAACCATAAAACAATATGTAAATGTTACTTATTATTATCTATTATTGTCTATTATGTATCCATTTAAATATAAATTTGAATAATTCAAGAAAAATTATTAAACATACTACAGTAGAGGCAGAGACATGGTGGTAGATTAAAAGCATTCCATCTGACTTCTCTCATATTCCTCTCCAAATAACTTTAAAGTAACACCTCAATTAGAAATTGTGAGCAGCAGAACCAAAAAAAAATAAGAATAAGTCAATTTTCTGAACTAAGAAAACTTGAGGTCAGCCGAAGTTTGTGCCTAACTGGAGGTCACACAGTCAGTGGTAGCAAGAGCAGCAGTTTCAGGAGTTCTCAGCCCAGAGACAGAGGCATTGGACCATAGGTCAGAAAGAGATTACAGGGGACCATTTACTGGAACTGAGTACTGCTGGGACTGATTGCCAACTTTCTTGTACATATGCAGTTCTGGGTCACAGTTCTAGTTTGTAGAGGAGAACTGGGGATCCATCACAAGAGAGTAGAGGGCCTTAGTCACACTTGCAAGGCAAAGAGAGCTTTCATTTTTGACTTCAGGAGAGAAGGGGCCCTTCCTGGCTAAAGACAAGAACACACCAGGAAAGCAGTGACTACACTTCTACAATCTAACCAACATGGAAGCAATTAAAATTTTATACTCCCAAGACTAGCTCTGAAAACAGCTGCAAGAAAAAGCCTGAGGCATGGGCAGTGCATTACAATATTAGTGAGCAGAGTCCAACTTTTACTTGAAATTCAAAGTCAAGACATAGGCTGGAATAATGAACAAATAACAATAAAAAATAATTTTACAATAGAAAAGCTACTATGGTAGGAAAGAAGACCAAGACATAAACTCAGAAGAAGACAACGATGTGAAAACAACTATAAATAAAGTCATAAAGAAAAATGCTTATTAAATCCAAGTCCAACAAGAATTCCTGTAAACAATTAAAGAAAAAAACTAAGAGGGGCAGAGAAATAATTAGGACAAGAAGTTAAACTAATGCAAGCCAAGTATATTAAAAAAAATTAATAGTCTGGGAAAAGAGGCCCATAAAGTAGTAGAAAAATGACATCTTTAAAAAAATAATCATCAACAGAAGTTGCTTAATGATAAAAGAAGCACTAAAATTTATTCAAGAAAAGGACTACCTAAGAAGCAGAATATGCTAAATAAAAAACAATGTTCAAGTTCTCACTGAAAAAAATTGCTTGAAATTAGAATTAGGCAACTACATAGACATCAAGAAACAAAGAAAAAAACAGTGAGAAGAAAAAATATATAGAATAAAATGTGAAATATCTCTTTGGAAAAAAGTTGACCTGAAAAATAGATTGAAGAGAGATAATTAAGAATTCTTGAACTAACTGAAAGTGATGATAAAAGTGCTTAATATCAGTTTTTAAAAAATATATTATTTTCCCCTAGTTATATGTAAGGACAATTTTCAGTATTCATTTAAAAAAATTTTTGAATTCCAGATTTTCTCCCTCCCCCATTAACCTCTCTAATCTATGATAGGGTAGGCAATTTGACATAGGTTATACTTGTTAAGTCATACAAAACATAATACCAAATTAGTTGTGTTGGGAAAGACATGTTTTCAAATGGAAACACACACACACAAATACAGAAAGCAAAAAATAATGTTTCAATCTGTATTCAGACTCCATCAATTCTTTCTCTGGAGTTGGATAGCATTTTTTATCATGAGTTCCTAGGAATTGTCTTGGATCACTGCATTGCTGAGAATTGCTAAGTCATTCACTATTGATCATCGTACAGTATTTCTGTTAGTATGTGCAATGTTCTCCTGGTTCTACTTAGCTCACTTTGTATCAGATCATGCAAGTGAGCTTTTCCTGAAATCAGCCTTTTCATCATTTTTTACAGCACAGTAATATTTCATTAGAATCATATACTACAACTTGTTCAGCCATTCCCCAATTGATGGGCATCTGCTCAGTTTCTAAATCTTTGTCAGTACAAAAAACTGCTTTAAATATTTTTGTACAAATAGGTCCCCTTCCCCTCCACCACCACAACCTTTTTTCATCACTTTAGGATACAGACTTAGTAGAAGTATTGCTGGATATGCACAGTTTTATAGCTCTTTGGGCGTAGTTCCAAATTGTTCTCTAGAATTGTTGAATTAGTTCAGAACTCCACCAGCAATGCATTTCTTCCCTGTGCTATTAAAAAGAGGGAATTGATCTCTCTAAAGTCTCTCCCAGTTCTATTATTTTGTGATCTATGCTGTTTTATCTAGATCAGGGATCAGCACATTATTACATGCTGTTTAAATCTGGTCTGTAGCTTGGTTTTGCACAGTCCAACCCAAGGTACAAATGTTTACCTTGTATTTTAAAATAAAATTTTATTTATTTAAAAATATAAATTTTTATTTTAACTTCCTGGTCATAAATAAAGAGCCTGAATACTGTTGGCCTTCAGGTTATACTTTGTAAATGTGCATCTAGATAGATCTGATAATATAACTACGAGATTCAGATTGAGTTGTTCTTGGCTTGTGTGTATCAGGCCTCCAAATCGGCAAACTCCCCAGTTCATTAGAATATTTAATCTGACAATAACAGACAGGTTTCTAATAGCAAAGCAATCACAGATTGTAAGTGAGACAGCTAAACTCTTTCTACATCCCACAGTAATCTTTCTCTTCTCCAAATATTTATAGGATTTGCCTTTATAATATAATGTACAAGATTATTTTTTATTATTCACTAAAATCTAAAGGGTAAGAAATAAAAGCCCTAATTTACTCATCTGTAAAATTAGAGATTGCGC
Source organism: Pseudocheirus occidentalis (assembly GCA_028646575.1). Classification (NCBI taxonomy): domain Eukaryota; kingdom Metazoa; phylum Chordata; class Mammalia; order Diprotodontia; family Pseudocheiridae; genus Pseudocheirus; species Pseudocheirus occidentalis. Next base: position 57,792,687 of record CM053599.1, on the reverse strand, counting down.
CAAATAGATATTTAAGTCAATGCTAGTTCAACCTAATGTTTATTAAAGAATCTAAGATTTAGAAGGAATTATGACTGACAAGAGTAATAGCAATGACAACAAGTATTTATTAAATGTCCACTATGTGCCAGGCAATGTGTTAAGTACTGGGAATATTTTAAAAAAGGCAAAAATATAGTACCTATCTTTAAAGAACTAATAGTCTGATGAATGAGACTATATGCAAAACAGAACAAAACATAAACTCCCCAAAATATGGTCCAATGTAGTCTAATCTGTCTCTAAAAAAAGTCAACTCCCCTACAATTTCTAATATATATAAGTCACCATCCAGTTTTCAACTACAGATCTCTAGTAAGAGGAAACCTGCTTTCTTTTTTTAAAATTTGTTTTCTTGTTTAGATCATTCATTTTCATGACATTTTTGAATTACAAAATTTCTCCCTGTCTTTCCCCTGCCCCAACCCTAAAACAGCAACCCCACTGTAAAGCCCCTCCCCTGCTCTGCTCTCTTACTTTCTGGTAGGGCAGGGTGGGTCTCCCTATCCCAGCCCCTGTATATCTTA
>CM053599.1:57772509-57791621 GCA_028646575.1 Pseudocheirus occidentalis | reverse complement strand
AAAATTTTTTTTAAACAAATTATGACATATAATTGTGAGGTAATACTATTGTACTGTAAGAACCATGACGATGTAAAAAACATTGATTTTACAAATTGATGCAAAGTAAAGTGAGAAGAACCAAGAAATCATTTTCTCAGCAACAGTGATGTTGTAATGATGATCAGTTGTGAAAGTCATGGCTACTCTAATCAATAGAATGATCCAAGATTGTTCCAACATACTGGTGATGGAAAAAATGCTATCCACCTCTAGAGAGAGACATTAGGAACTCTGATTGCAAATAGATGTTTAATTTTCTCCCCATCATATTTTTTCTTCTTTTTTGCAACATAGCTAATATAGAAATATGCTTTGCATGATTTAACATGGAATTGATATCACACTGGTTGCCTTCTCAGTGGGTGGGGGTAAGGGTAAGTGGGAAGGAGATAATTTAGAACTCAAAATTTAAAAAGAAAATGATGTTAAAAATTAAAAATATATATTTTAAAATATTAATATATAAAACCTTTGAAATAGTTTCTAAGAACAGATGACTAGTGTCAGAGAAGAAAATTTACTGCCTGAAATTCAACTTAAACCTGTTAAAGTAAATAAATAATAAATTGAAAAAAATATGGACTTGCTAATACAGTCTTCAAAAACTCAGGATCATTTCTAGCACATGGCATAAAAGCATAAAGCACAAAAAGAGTAATATACAGTAGAAGAATTCTAGAAATAACATATTTAAGTATACTGGAAAGAACATTTGTTTTAGAATGAGAAAAGTCTGTGTTTGGATCTCTCATTTATTAGTTATAATGATTCGCTTAAAATTTTGATCCCCAGTTTCATCATCTATAAAATGTGGATATTATCATCTGAAAAATGAATGACCTAATATATGTAGAGCATTTTGCAAACCTTAAAGCACAGCATCCATATATCGTTGGTATACTTTGCTTTTGTGTCAGTCTTTCATAATATCTTGATCATCTGTGAAAAAAATTAGTACAAGTATTATTTTATTGTGAAGATATGGATACCCAGGTCAAAGTTGATAAGGTACTTAGATCAGTCCCAGTGATTACAAGTTCAGCATTGTTTCCAATATATCATGATGCCTCTTCTAACCCAACCTCCCCATTTTGTAGATTAGGACAAGGATATGTTTAGACTCTGCCTAGAGTTAGAAATTAGAGTTACTGCATTGAGCACAGTTCATCATCCCTGGACAATGCCTGGCTGAGGGCAAAGGTTCAGATATAAGTAATGAAGATTTTAATGCAAGGACTTCTTAACCTTTTATATTTTTATATTTAATGGATACCTTTGGCAGACTGATGAAGTCAATGGACACTTTCTCATAATAATGGTTTTTTTAATACACAAAATGAAATACATAGGCCTATAAAAGCAATCAATTAAATTGCAATAGTTATTAAAATCTTTTAAATATTTACAATCCCCAGGTTAACAATAATAGCTAGTATTTATATGGTGCTTTAAGATTTATAAAGTACTTTACATATGTTAATTCCTTTGATCCTCATAACAACCTTATACAATAAGTACTATTAATATGCCAATTTCATAGATGAGGAAACTGAGGGACAGAGAGCTTAAGTGCCTCAGTGTCATGCAGTTTGTAAGCCAGGATTGAAATTCAGTTGTGTTGTTTTTTTTTTTACTCCAACCCTTATTTTCTATGCATTGTGCAATCTAGAACTTCTCTAAAGGTTATAACTTCTATTTGATTAAATTGATTTTTGAATATCCTTGGGATCTGACCTTGACTATATCTGGGGTCTATAGGAGAGCACTGGCATATTAGAACATCATTTAGCACATTTCTGTCACCCTATCAAGAACTATAATTCTCCTATTTCTGAAGACTTAAGGAAGGAAATTCATAACCTCTCTCAGCAACTCATTCTGCTGTAGCTTAGATGAAGACTCTAGTCAGAGAAAAGCTTTCCTGAATGATTTATGGTCATTCATTGTAATCTCATGGGCACAAAATTTATTTCTTCAAAGTTTTAATTTAATTTGCTAAATTATTATTTATGGCAGTCATTGAAGGGAGTTGTTATTTGAGAACATGTGATTTGTCATTTATATTTGCCAATGCTTTGTTGATATAAAAATATTATTCATATCTCATAATTTCATGACCTATGCCTAACATAATTAAATTTTAAACAACTTAATTATACTATTTGAGGAATTATGATGTAGAAAGGATTTGACACAAAGTCCATGATAAATGACAGTGTTTTTTTGACCTTTATTTCCCTCAGTATATTTTGAATTTTCTGGTGATACTAGTTTAGATTCTTGCATTGAGACACATTTATATATTACTTGAAGAAAAAGATTCCAAGTAGGGAAGGAATTTATGTAGGATTACTTACCTCCTTGTAATTTCTACAGAATTATAAGAAGTCTATATATAGTGTTATGCTCAGCACAACACAACAAATTTCTCTGACAGGAGGGAAAAAAGAAAATGAATTCATAGATTCATCAAATGTTAGAGGTTGAAGAGATGTTAGAGATCAATTATGTTAACTCCCTTAGACGATAGGTGGAAACTGAGGCTTAAAGTGGATTAGTGACTTGGATGTGGGAACATGCATAAGTAAACAAAAAAGAAAGAACCCAAGGTTTGAGATTATAAAATGTATAGTGGTAGGAACAATTGGTTAGAATGAGGACCTAGATTTGAATCCTAATTTTCCCACTTACCATTTGACCTTGAGTACTCTTTGTATGTATATTCTCTCTGAATCTCAGTTTCCATATCTGTAAAATGAGAAGATTGAACCAAATTTCTACTGTCACTTCCAAGTATAAATTAATAACCCTGTAATTCATTGGTCTCTTGACACCCAGGTGAGTGCCTTTTCTTTGCTTAATTTTTTTGTTTTTTAGAGGGGGGAAGGCAGGGAAATAGGGGTTAAGTTACTTGCCTAAGGTCACATGGCTAGTAAGAGTTAAGTGTCTGAGACTGGATTTGAACTCAGGTCCTCCTAACTCCAGGGCCAATGCTTTATTAACTGTACCACCTAGCAGCTCCCTGCCTTTTCTGATATAACACAATGCAATTAATTTGATATATTTACAAGTTATCAGGTAGGACAACAATTATGACAGTGTAAATTTTTAAAAAATAACAAAATAAATTGAAATTTTGTGCTATACAATTATAATGACTAACCAGGCCCAAAGAGGAGATACGAGAATATACCTTTTGCCTCTTTCTTTGAAGAAGTTGGGGGCTTAGTTTAAAAGTCTACATATCTTTACCTAATATGTTGGGTATGTTTTTTTTCTGAACAGTTTCCTTCTCTCTCAATATCTCTCTGAATCTGTATAGTTCTGTGTCTGTGCATCTTTCTCCATCTCCTCTCATTTATCCTTTGTTATAAGGGACAGCTTTCTGTGTAGTAAAAATGGGATAGATGTTTTGGGAATTGAATGTGATAGAGAAACAAAAGCTATCCATTTTATTTAAAAAAACACAAAAAGGTAAAAAGGTTGTGTTTTCTCTGAAGACAGGGAACAAAGATAGAAGACATCTTAAAGATCATTGTAGGGTGGTAAAACAATACGGTTTTAGAGGTGGAAGGGACCTCTGAGATCTTCTAGTTGATTATCCTAAAGTCTATATAATCAACCCTGAAGTCTTTCTAGTTGTGCAAAGTTAGCCTGCTAGATATCTTTTCTTGAATGTCTTATGGACAAATTGAACAAAACACAACTCATTATCTGTACCCCTAAACTTGTCCTATTACTATCAAGGCAGTACCTTCCCAACTCCCCTCCAGTCCCCAAAGCTTATATACTCAGAACTATCCTTGTCTCTTTTCTGTCCTGGCCCATCTCTACTCCATATCGAATCACTTGTTAAATCTTGCCAATCTTCTCTTCTGTACACTCACATAGCTATCCCTCTAGTTCGGGACCTTATTACTTCTCTTATGGACTATTGTAATAATTTAATGATTATTTTTCCTGCCTTCATTCTTCCTTCTCTGGCACATGTTTCAAATGAGGGTTGAAATGATCGAGCCCTGTCACTCTTCTTTTTAGAAACCTTCAGTAGCTTTTCAATATGGTCTGTAGTGAATTTTCTTGGCTTATATCATATTACTCCTTTTAATGCATTCTTGATTCCAATCAGACACAAGCAATAAACTCAGCAGTCTATATGTTGAGACTAAGCAGTCATACAGATGGTCTTTGTTCCTAGAGTTATCTGTCAGTCAGTTAACATTCACTAAGTGCCTACCATGTTCCAGACACCATAAGCACTGGGAATACAAAAAGACACCAAAGAAAGTCCATGCCCTCAAAGAGTTTGCAGTCTAATGGGGGAGACCACATGCAAACAAACATACCAAGTAAGCTATATATGAGATAAGTAGGAAATACTGAACAAAGGGGAGACATTATTATTAAAAGGGCTTGGGAAAAGCTCTCTCTAAAAGATGGGATTTTAGCTGGGACCTAAAGGATTCTTTGGAATAGCATTCCCTCTGTTTGCCTCTACTTCTTAAAATCCTTAGTTTCAAGCCTCAACACAGGTACTACCTTTCTTCTGACACCTTTCCTAATATTTACAGATGTTAAGATTCTTGCCATCTTCATTTTAAATTATTTCTACTAATTTATGTTTATGGAGAACTCTTCTTCCCTCTCAATTTATTCCCAGTACAATACAATCCCTTTGATTGTGGGGATTCTCTTGTTTTTGTCTAAGTATGATCCTACCTAGCACAGTGCCCTATACATGGTAAATTCTTAAATGTTTGATCACTACTTGTTGGATTCAAGGAAGAATGATTTAAGATACTAAGGAGATTATTAGACTTTATCCTGCTATTTGATCAAGGTTTAGGAGGAAATTCTTCCTAAATAGGTGACTGTGTATTAAATGCTAACAAGTGAAGGATCTCCAATCTTATCATACCACCCAAATTAGGGTCTATTTAAATAACTCACCCTAGTTCAGCATGACCAATTCTAGCATGGAAAGTTGCAGAAGTAGAGGCCTTTGCCTAAGAGTTTGTGTTCTTATTGTGTATAGAATACTAAGATGCTCTACATTTCATTCGAGGTCTACTTATTTATTCTATTCCACTGATTAACCTTATGTTAATATTTTAATACAATGTAGAATCATATGTTCTTAATTACTAGTGTTTTAAATTATTATTTTTAGTTTCCATTATGTTGAATAATCCTTGACTTTCACACACATGAACATACACATCTATATTTATGTGCACATATATACACATGTATATACATATACAATGTGCATGTATACACATGCATGCAAATACACACACATGTCTATTTAGCCTGACTATAGGAAACAATTTTGGCATATATGACCTTAGCCTACTTGATAGTATCATTATGTCAATAATCACAAAAGATAAAAAGTTTTCTTTATACCTTCTTTATTCTTCTTGAGTTTTCTATGTTTGCATTTCAGAGATGCTAATGAAAAGTTTTTCTCAAAATAAATGCTGAGATACCATCAATTGTATTTACCTTCAATGTTTTTTTTTCCTTTCTCAAGAGTTTTATTTTCAGTTTTTCAGGGTAAGTTATTCTTGAGTGTAAGCCATTTCTCTTTACCTTTAGGCATATAAATAAATACACTTGAAATATTGTATTACATTTGTCATTGATGTTTTATTATCCTATACTATCTTGAATGGATTTTCTTGGAATGTTATTTTTTTCTTTTTGTCCACCTGCAGTCTTTCCAATTGATCACAGAATCCTAGAATTTGAGCTGGAAGGGTCCTTCACAATTGAGTCTAATCAGATATGAGATGAATCCAAGGTGTAACATGTTCTGATCTGGAACTTGGTGATACTACAATGTATTCTAATTTTCTGTATTTTGACTTTTCTGCATTTGGCCTCAAAATACTAGACCTGGCAGTTTCTCCCCAGCCCCAGGACATTATAACTAAAAATTACTCATGAGTGGGCCCCGGCAAAACACTTATTTCTCTCCCTGGTATAGTAACAAACCACACCTCTGGGAATAATTAGTTTGAATTGGCTTTGTACTGGCTTATAAAGATATTCAGTACCCATTGGGTCATCTATACCAACTCCCTACCTCATTATATGCATGCCAGACTCTTTATTATGTGTATTCTATACATTAAAAAATGTCTGTACTCCCTACATCTATTTTGCCAAACAAGACATTGATAGGTGACTAACTAGGCAATCCTCAGTCAGCCCTTACCACTAGTTAACTTAGTGACATAGCAGATGTTAAAAACACACCTCGATGCATGCCCTCATCCCAATCCTACCCCGCCTTGGGCTTTTCCTGGTGAACGCTGGGTCAATTATGGGTAAAACTCCTGCAAGGTAGATACAAGCAGTACATATTCCTTTAAGAACTAATCACTCCTTAATCATTCCCTAATCCCACTCCCTTCACCTAGTTAGCATAGATGGCATATGTTTTACTATAGTTTATCCTATATAAACTTTAAGCATACCCCATCTTAGGCTGCAGGTTCCTTAAGAACTTTTGCCCACTGAAAAGTATTACAAAAACCTTTGCTAATTTGAAGTCACTGAATTCAATAGATGACCGTGACCTGCATCCTAGTCCTTGAGAGATGCTTGAGACCCTCAAAATTGCATCATACAACTTTGCTAAGATTTTTCAGGATTCTGATCTGAGCCAATTTCTCTTTTGGACTTTGTCCACAAAAGCTTGAATTTATGTGTCTTTTCTTTTTTTTAAAAAAAAGTATTTACTTTTAGTTTACTGCATTCAGTTCCACAATCTCTTGAGTTTCAAATTTTCTCCCCTTTCCTCTCTTCCCCATCCTCCACAGCGACTTGCAATCAAACATAGGATCTCTGATACTTTCACATTAAATATTAGTCAGGTTGTAAAGAAGGATTATAATCAATGGAGTGGACAATGAGAAAGAGGAAACATAATGAGAGAGAGAGAGAGAGACAGAGAGAGAGAAAGAAAGAAAGAGAGAGAGAGAGAGAGAGAGAGAGAGAGAGGGAGAGAGAGAGAGAGAGAGTGAGAGAGAGAGAGAGAGTAATTTGCTTCAATCTGCATTCAGACTTTGTAGTTCTTTCTCTGTATGTGGATGAGTCTTTTGGAGTTGTCTTATAACTTATATTGCTGGGAGGAGCCAAATCTATTACAGTCAGAAATTACATATACATTGTGTCTGTAATTGTGTACAAATTTCTCCTGGCTCTGCTCTTCTCACTCAGCATCAGTTTAAGTCTGTTCAGGTTATTATGAAGTCTTTCTTCTCCTCATTTCTTATAGTACAATAGTATTCCAATATATTTATATGCCACAACTTGTTTAGCCATTCCCCAATTGATGGGCATCCCCTTGATGTCCTTTTCTTTGCCACCAAACAAATAGCTGCTATAAATATTCTTGTACATAAAAGTCATTTTCCCACTTCTATAATCTTTTTGGGATGCAACCCTAAAATGATATTGCTGGGTCAAGGGATACTCACATATTTATAGCCCGTGTGACTTTTCTTCAAATTATTTTTACCAGACCTTCTATTTTCATTTTCATGACAATGACATTATTGTTTTTTTCTCTTTTTTTTTTTAGTAATCTCAGGAGTTCTTTCTCCTTGACTTTTAACCTCCTCCCTATCTCACAGCTCTTCCTCAGTCTCTTTCATTGGATCCTTCTCTAGATCATGCTCCATAATTATTAGTATTCCTTAAGGTTTTGTCCTGGACTTTTTTTTTCTCTTCTCATTCTATGCTACTTCACTTAGAGATCTCATCAGCTACCAGAGATTTAATTACCATTTCTATGCTAATGATTCTCACATCTGTCTTTCTTGATCCAACTACTTTACTGTCCTCTAATCTCACATCTCCAACTACTTTCAGCTATCTCAAACTAGATGTCTAGTTGACGTTTTATGCTAAACATATTCAAAACTAAATCCATTATCTTTTACTCTAAACCCTTCTGCCCCTAGAATCCCAGTCAAGATCATTCCCTCAGGCTCACAACCTTAGACATGTAGGATTCCTCATTATCTTTCCATCTCCTATATCCAATCTGTGGCCAAGATCTGTTGATTTTACTTTTCTATCTCTCAAATGCACCTCCTTCTCCTTTCTAACATTGTAACCACTCTAGAGTAGGCCGTCATCACCTCACACTTTGATTATTGCAAAAGTCTGTTGATGGGTCTGCCTACCTCAAGTCTTTTCCAAATCTAATCCACCCTTTATTTAGTCACCAGAGTTATTTTCATAAAGTGTGGTTCCCACCATGTCACTAAGTGACTTCATATCAGCTCAAGGATCAAATACAAAATACTCTTTATCACTGATTTCCCTCCTACCTTTCCAGTCTTCCCTTACTTCCCATATGTTCTCTTAAATCCAGTGACACTGGCTTCCTGGTTGTTTCATGAACAAGTTACAAGATTCTCTATCCGTCTCTTAAGTTCAAGCATTTTCTCTGATTATCCATTATGATTGGCATGTTGTCTCTCTTTGATGCTCCCTACTACCTTATCTGACTTCCTTTAAGTCCCAACTAAACAACCCATTATTTACAGGAAATTTTCCCCAAACCCTGTTTATTCTACTGTCTTTCCTCTGTTAATTATTTCTCAATTTGCCCTTTATATAGTTTACTCTGCATGTATTTATTTGCATATTGTTTCCTCCACTAGACTGTAAACTCCTTGAGGGCAGACACTGTGTTTAATCTGTTTTTTTTTCCTCCTCAGAGCCTAGCATAATTCCTGGCACATTGTAGGGGCTTAATGAGTCTTTAGCAACTGATTGAATATGGAATTGATTTACTATGGTCTTTTACAAATTTATTTACAAAATTATTACTTTTTTATTCTTATGTAGTTTGGGGTTCCTTCATCAACATAACTTGGAGCTTAAAGATATATTCTCTTCCTTCTTCAAGGGAAGCAAATGGGAGTTATGAATTGAGAGATTACATTGTCATGCTATGTAACTCTTCTGGCTATTATCTGCTTCTTATTAAAAGGGAACTACATAAAAGTACTAAGTGTGGTCACCTCTCCCTCAAATGTTTTCTCCCTTTCAAATGAAAAAAAAATCAAGATGACTCAGAGATGTCTACAGGCTAGAATGAGGGGGTCTTCTTCCACTGCCCACCCTTGTGTAAACTATGAACATTGTCCAATTTAGGCAAGTCTGTTTCTGATATGGAGCCACTTGTCTTTTGCACACTAGATTTAGCAGTAGCCAAGAGGATTGGAAATGCTTGTAATGAATGGGGAGGGGGGGAGTCAGCTGAGAATAATAACAGTTCAAGGGGCATGACATTTGCATAAGATGAGGAAATCAACCATAGGGTCAATAAAAGGACTTAGAGATCATAAAGAATCAGAGCCTATGAATCATCATGTTGTATCATCTGTATCTTATATGAATGTGTCATAAATTACATGTGAAATATGAGAGTTTGTCCTTGGGATGTGGGAAAATGTTTTGGACTATCTATTCTAGCTATATTTGTTAGTAAATTTCTTTTCCTAAATCTAATGGATGAAAGATGACATTAATGGGGAAAAATGATGGATGTTCATGGGTGACAGAGCTAAGAACTCAGTCCCCAAGTGTTATAGCAACAAGACCAAAGAGAGTACAAGTAATCAACAGCCACTCTGAAAATTCCAAAACATGGATCTAAGTGAAAGTTGGGAACATGGTCCCAAATATTTATTTCCTCAAGATTTACTCCCCCCTTTCCATCTGAATTATTTTCTCTCCAATTTTTTTAAACATTTGCCGAGTTTTGGTTTATATAGTACACTTCTAATGTGTTCAAAATGATGAGGCAGAGCTATTCTCAATTTTCCGTACATTTAGAAGCATCTTGGTGCCCCTCCTCCCCCAGCATCATTGCTTAAATAGATGAAGGAATAAATAAATAAATAAAACAAATAAGTAAGTCAATTAAAAATGAATGAATGATGTAGCGTCAAGAGCACTGGACTTGATGTAGGAGGGACTGAATCTGCCATTTGTTACCTCTGTAATGTTTAACAACTTATATTTCTGTGATTCTGGGTTTTTTTTTTTGGTTGCAAAAGAAAAGGCTAAATTTTGAATCCAAATTCTTTGATGTTATGTTAGATGGACTTCAAAAGCTGTCATTGCAAAAACAATACATCACTGCATAGCTCTCCCTAATGGTCATAATTCTTGGTGAACTTAGCAAAATTGGTCCGTAAACACAGATATACAATAAATTAGTGTTATATAGTTTGATGCTTTCCAGTTTGACAGAGTCTGACCAATTTCCACTCCACTAGTATAGCATTAGAAAACTCAGGGTCATCCCTATGTCACAGCAAGATGATAGAAGAAGATTCTGGCAGGGATAATGATATGGCATTAAGCCAGAGGAGGGAAGTGTAAGAATAACTGATTTAATAATTTTTCATGCTTTGGTTTGATTAGCATAGTAACAAATATGAATTATGCAGGCTCCCAATTCAACAGAACCTTATTTTTCCCCTCTCCTTTCATGTTATGCATCCTTGCAATGATTGCCATTCAAAGCAATAAGATAGGCACTTTAAAATGATACTTAAAGGTTATCCTTTCAGTTTATACAATCTCATTTGATTTTTGTTTCACATAAAGATTAAGATGCATCTGTCAGTAAAAGTAAATATGTGTACTGAATTTCTGCCAGTTTTGTAGGATTTTTGGCAAGCTCTTATTTTAAAGCAGTAAAATATCACTATGCATGATGGTTATTGGTATACAAAACTTGAGTATATATGTATATAAACTCTGTTTATGCATCCATATGTCTGCATATATTGATTTTTTTTCTCAAGATTTCTCTGCTAGAAAAAAGGATTTGCTATAAGAAAAAAAAGAATGCAATCTCATAAAATAAAAGTAATTATCAAGCCATGCATCATTTTCCATTTACAGGAAAAAAAATATGCCTTAGAACCCATCAATTCTCAAGTAAGAGGTCACACATTTGAATTCCACTTGGTATAATAAAGAAAGTAAAAGGAAGATATACTGTCTTCTATAATCAGGTAATTTAACTTTGTACGTGAGAGATTTGTCAAATTGACAATATTATTGCACATTTGCAAAACCCCAGTTGAACTTAGTTGTCCCTATATTTGTGAATTGGACAGATGAAGTGTAAGAATGTGTCTGAACATGCTGGTGCATTTTCTATAAAGCATTATCCACTGATGAACTTTATAAGATGCATTTTCTGTGAAAAAGTTTCTTCCCAGAAAAAAAATCATTTTAATTTTAACTGAATTAGTTGTCTTTGTGTAAAGCCTTTTAAATTTTATGTTATTAAAATTTTATCTTCTGTGGTCATTTCTATTCCTCATTTGGTCATGAACTTGCCCTATATGCATACTGAAATTTGCCTTCTCTTCTTTGTTCCTGAAGTTTACCTATGATAGGACCCCTTTTCTCTAACTCATTTTGAACCAGACTTACTTTGGATTGTAGGTTAGTCTATGCCCAATTTTGCCTATGTTCTTCACTTTTCTCACCATGTTTTGTTTTTGTTTTTGCTTTTGTGGTGAACTGTTATCACAGTTTCTATTATTTTTGCATTTCTTGAACATTATTGGACTCCAGTGTCTTTTGCTTCTCTGTATTGTGTACCAAATCTTTTGCATTGATTGAAAAAATCCATTGAGTTTTTTTTCAGTAAGAAATAAGTTGCTCATTTCTGCTTTGTGGTTTTTACATCTGGTTTTTCTAGAGTCTCTTGCATTTAATTTTAGGTCATCATTTCCTTTGATAATTTTGACCTTTTATTTTTTTTCTGGTTCTGTAAGATGATTCTTTGATAGTTTGTTATGTCACTGAATAGGCAAATTAATTTACATAGGATTATAATTTTATATTGGTGTGACCTATCCACAGACACAATATTTCTCAATATATATCTTTAGTTACGTACAATATCTTTTATGGTTGTGTTCGTATAGTTTCTCTGTGTCTTGGCAGATAGCCTTCCAAATCGTTTATATTTTCTACAATTATTTTTAATTTAATTTCTCTTTTTATCTCCTGATGGACTTTCTTGATAACATAGAAAAACTGGTGATTTGGGTAGTGTTTATTATTTTTTTAAATCATTGTACACTTTTGTTGAGGTAATTATTAAAAGTAATTATAATCGATATTTTTGGGGTATCCAGATAGAACATTATATATCTGAAATATGCAATACTTTGTTATTTTCTTTGCCTATGTTTAGTCCTTCAATTATTTGTTGTTGTTGTTGTTGTTGTTATATTATTATAGGAATTTTCTAGGAGTATAAAAACTAATAGTGGTGATAACATGCATCCTTGCTATATCCGTTATCTAACTGTGAATAATTTTAGATATTTTCTATAATGTATAATGTTGGGCTTCATTTTTTAAAAAAATAAATACTATCTACCATATTAAGGAAAAGTCCATTTATTTCTAAGCATTCTGTTGTATTTTTTTTAAACAGAAATAAATGTTAGGCATGGTCAAAAACTTTTTCAGTTTCTTAAGCATGTGTTTTTTTGCTATTTTCTTAATATATTCAGCTGCCATTGTACAAATCCCATTCCCTTATTGCCAGGTTACCTATACCCATCCCCCTTACCTAACCCAAGCATCCTACTCTACCTCTACCCATCTTTTCACTATACTTATTGTATTCTTCCAACTGTACTCTTCCATGAGCAACAAATATACTTTCATCTTAAAATCTTTTGTTTCTCACTCCTTCCATCTTCTTGCAGTTACTGTTATCCAATTCACTCCTGAAGGAATCCTGGGAGACCTTTCCAAGAACTGGTTACACTTTTACTCATGCATTTAATTGTCACTTTCAACCTTTTCCTATATTAACATTACTCAGCAATCTCTTTTCCTTTCAGGTTAATTCAATTTATTTTCATATTTTTTGTCACTAAATCAAGATTCTGGTTATTGTTATTTACTGAGACTATTCCTTACTCAATGTGTTTAGTGTCTGACTCATATCTCTTGACTGCTCCCTACTTCCTACACTTGTACTAGAAGTGTCTTCTCCCTCTCTCTCTCTCTCTCTCTCTCTCTCTCTCTCTCTCTCTGATCCTGTCTCTGTCTCTGTGTCTGTCTCTTTCTGTCTTTCTCTCTGACTCTGTCTCTGTCTCTGTTTCTCCTTTACTCAAGGTCTTCTGTTGACTTCTAATCCCTGAAATTTTCCTTAATACTCCCCCTGCAAAATTAAAATCTTCCCTCCCTACTCAATTTTGTATCCACTTTTCCTTCCCATTGACTGCGTTATCCCTTTTAAAATACTTTTCTGTATATATGTCTCTCACATTTTCATATCCTTGCAAAAATTGTATTGTAAATTGAAAATAGGATCTTCAGTGTACCTTTCACTACAGTCTTAGAATTTAACATAATGACTTTTGTGCATAGTTTAAGTTCTGAACTGGTGTTTTTGCAACTTCATTGTAGGTAATTTAGAGAGAGAGACAGTAAGAGTTGTCAATAGAATCCGTGCCTCAAACCTAGAGAGATCTGAGAATCTATTGTAACTCTAGAAAATCATTTAACCCAGTGGTTCTCAGCCTTACTAATGCTGTAACCCTTAAATATTCATATGTGGGCGTATTTGCATGTGGGCAGACCCACCTGCAGAGAGATAGAGGACAGGGACCACAGTTTCCAAGATCATTGGAAATAAGTTCTTTCTGATGGCCTTAGGCGACCCCTGTGACCCCTGTGCAAGGGTCCTTTGACCCCTAAAGGGGTCACAACCCACAGGTTGGGAAACACTGATTTAACCACTCAGTTGCCTAGACCAATGCATCTTAAGTTTTAATTGTAGTTCTTGATCCCCTATGAGGTCATCAAAAATTGGGCAAAAGTAAAATGTTTCTGAATGCACAACCACCACAAATTAATTAAAATTAAACATATAATGAATCTGATGTGTTTATGGCAGTATGTGCCCATGTCTCATCACACACCCTCACTGCAGCCTTGGTTCTGAACACAGAGCCTTGTACTGTGCACACCCTCAGGCTATTTAATGCCAAGCATTGCTGCAGGAAGGCTAAAAAGGGCTGTAGTGGAAAAAGGTTAAGAAGTACTGAATTTTCATATGTTTCCCATTATACTTGTTCCACAGAAATTGTTAAATAAATTGTCTATACAAAGAATGGTTGGTTAACCATTTGATTGTTTTTCTTGAAATTCTTCCTAGCCAATCATCTTTTGTGAAAATGAAATCATATCACATTGAGGGATGTATTTTGAATTTTTAGGCACTGTAATGAATAAGAAAAGAAATAACCTCAGGAATGGGTATATATCCAGTAAGACTTAAGAAATGATCATAAATAATTCTAAAACCTGAGTATCAGTCCTCTCATAAATTATATTCTATTGATTTGCTGTGCTAATATTTTTCATAATGCAATGATATAGTAAGTTTTATATTAAGGTCTTGTGCATTGTGTCTTTTTCCAATCAAAGGAGAAACTATATAGTTAATTGTCACTAAAGCAACTGAGACTTATGGAAATGAATTTTCACATTTCAAAAGAAGATTAAACAGGCTTCTTTACAAAAGATCTGAACTTCTGATACTCCACACAATAGAGAAAATTCATTGTGGTAAGCTCGTTTTAATTTTTTTTAACCTGTACATTGACAGATCCTTGGCAGGACAAAGTACAGTCAGGTATGAATGGTTTTTTGACAAATGAACATGGAGTAAGGTGTTTGAGAAAAAAAAGTGTTGGTAGTGATTTCTACAGTGTTCATGATTTAGCCAGCTCAGCATGTGTCAAACAAGTCATTAATAGTTTCTGAGGACTTCATGTCATTAAACTTGGAAATTAGTCTATCAGTGGCAAATCTACTGGAAAAGCTGACTGAATCATCTTAATAGTGGATCCACAATTACAATAAAAATGCAAGACAGAACACCAATATATTCTAAAGTAAAGTTAAAAAAAGAAATAAAACTAACTTTTTGATACAGTAAGTGCAGAAAATGAATCTAGGAATCAGTGTATTATGTTATATACTACACAAAATTTCAGATCAAACAACCCTGATAAAACCTTGTCCTTCTTAAATACCTGTAAAAATATGGACAAATACATTCACTTCTCTGAGTCTCTCATTTATCTCATTTGTTAAAAAGAAGGGGTTGGACTAGATATTTTAAAATGTCCTTTCCTTTCTCTCTCTAGTACCTGTTATAGGGAACTTCAATAAAAATGGCTGAGGAAAAGGTTGTATCTGGACACTAGTCTCCCTACCTTCCACCTAAATACAAGAAATCTACCAAAGTAGTAACAATGTGAGGGGATGAGAGGTAGATCAATAGATAGATAGATAAATGGATAATTAGGGAGATAGGATATATGATTAGTAGACATGGAAATATGGCATGGAATAATTAACCAAAGTCTAGCCTTGAAGGTAGGAAGACCTGGGTTAAAGTTCTGTCTTTGATATATACTGTCTTTGTGACCAGAGGGAATTAATTTTTCTTCCAAGTTCCCTAAGCAACAGTCCAAAAAAATATGTTCTAAGTTACAGACAACTTGCCAATCTATATCAGAGGAGGGAATTTGTACATCAGAGACTTCCCTACAATAATAAAATCAAAGGTTCAGAAAAGGTCCCTCTCACATAAATCAATATTTATATCATTTATATATATGTCTATATTGCTGTATTTACAAACTAGAACAAAGTGAAATAGTTAAATGTAATGACATGAAATAAATATCAAAATTTCACATCATTAGACATTAAATTAATAAGCAATGTCACTTATTTTAAATTATATGACACTGAACTTGCAAGTCTGATATATATTTTTAATTATTCATCATGTAACCATACTTCATCATATAGGATGTGAAACATAACTTTGAACATTTCAGTTTTTCAAGTCTAGCCTTGATTATAGTTGTATTGGTTCTAATTGGGTATAAATCAAGTGAGTTACCAAGACATTAAAGCATGCTTATCTCCAACTTAGATAAATTTCTTAACTTTTCATGAAGTGTGACATTATGCAAAGTCATGTTTAAGGATTCCAGTTCAGTTTTATAACTGTACCTGAATTGTTTCCTTACATTGGAACTGTTTTACTGTCTGTGGCCTTCTCAGCCAGGAACATCCCTTCAGGCATGAGACCCTTTTACCCCATCAGTGATTTCTATCAAGCGCCTCTATTTTGTGGAGGAGCTCAAATCAGCTTGCTTTCATTCATTTTCCTATTCTGTTTCTTATTCTACATACTTGCCACTGTACCCTATGTGGGTAACTTCTTTCTGTCCATACTTTTTAGCCCCCATTTATGTATTGACTTCCCTCAATAGTATGTAAGGTCCTCAGAGAATGGAATTGTCTTTATTTTTTCTTGTTTTTGTATTCCCAGAATTCAGCACAGTTCCTGGTACATGGTAAGCTTTTAATGAATTCTTGTTGACTGACAATTCCCTCTTGGTATCTAAATATATTTATCAAGCCAAAACAATTAAATATATTTATCAGGCTTCCTCCATTCCTCAGTTGAGTCAAGCCTTATAAAGTCTCTGGAAACAAAAATCCCACAAACAATTTGAATAGATTCTTTTATAGTCTGAAGGAAAAACCTAGTTCATGCAAAGTCAACAGAACTACATTTGACAATAGTTTTGATTTTTCCTTGCATGAGAAAGTGATTTATATTTTCCATTAGTGAAAATTATCTTTTCCCCATCTTTACCAGTATCAGCAGCTTAAAACAACACTGGTCTTCTTGTTCTATTAACTTTAAGAATCCTATTTCATACTATAGAGCACAGGTTCTCAACTTGTGGGTTATGTTAAATTTGAATACATCCTACATATTAGACATTTACATTATCATTCATAACAGTAGCAAAATTACAGTTATAAAGTAGCAATGAAAATAATTTTATGGTTGGGGGTCACCACAACATGAGGAACTGTATTAAAGGATCATGACCTTTGAGAAGGCTGAGAACCACTGCTATAGAGGAGTCAAAAGCTAATCTTCCAGATTCCAGGTGTCTCTAATGGCCTATGTTTTCTAATGACTGTCTCTTGCTGTTCTCTCATTTCTTTATGCCAATTGTTCTTCTTCCTCTCTTATTTGCCTTTTAAAATATTTTTGAGCTCTTCCAAGAAGAGAAGGCTTTTGAGGCTTGAGAACAATTCACATTTCCCTTTGAAGTTTCACATGTATGCATTTTGATAATGTCCTCTTCTGAAATTCTTTTTCAGTCTTTCCTGCCCACGTAATAACTTTCTATGATCAAAGCTCTTTTGTTTGTCAGTCATCCCTTCCCCTTACATTTTGTGACTTTTAAAGTTGATCTCTGCTCCTGGGGCACAGGGGTATTGTCCCAAACTTCTTTTACTGGAACCCAGGGGTCTAGTTGCTCACTTTGAATGAGGAGACTTAGGGTACTAGTGGTTTGCTTACTGACCTGGGGTGGCTCAGCCTAGTCACATCTGTTGTTTCCAAGGTTGTAGGACTGGCAAATTCGCCTTCTCTACTGGGTTGGAGGCCTTGTAACTGGCCTGCTGAGAAAGGAGAAAGGAACTTTGGTGTCTGAACTTTGCTGTGGCTAAGAGCCTCCTACTGGATTGCCCATACATCATCTAAACTGGGCTGCACTCCTCTTTTATCCAAATGAAGCATACCATTCCTGAAATCTTTCTAATTTATCTTAATCCCTAAAACTTTTCCACTTCATCTTTTTGTGGATTTTTTTTTGCTCCAGAATCTGTTTATTTAGAGGCTTGATTTAATATTGTTTCTAAGCAAAACTGGAGAGAGCTAAGGCAACTTCTTGTCTTCTCTCATCCATCTTGGCTCCACACTCTTGCTATTCTTTTTAAATATACAGAAAAATTATTCTGTAAATTTAATCCCCTCCCCTACCCAAGAGATGGTTACCATTAGACAAAAATATGTATATGCATGTAAAATCATTCTATATATGCTTCTATTTATCAATTCTTTCTCTGCATGCAGATAGTGTCTTCCTTCCTATGTCCTTTGTATTTAATTAGCTTATTTATAATAGTGAAAATGACATTCATTCTGAGTTACTTGTAAAACAATATTGATGATTTTTTATATAACATTTTCTTGGTTCTGCTCATGTTGCTCTTGACTGTTTCATGCAAGTCTATCAATGTCTTTCTAAGATCATCAAGCTTATCTTTTCTTATAAAGGAGCAGTGTTCCATTACAATCAACTTATTTAGCCAATTCCTAATTTTTAAGTCTTTTTTTTTAAATTTTGAGCTCAAATTCTTTCTTTCCCTCCTGCAGTCATGTTGTTTTTTCTTTTTCTTTTTTTAAATACATTTTTATTTGTTTTCTTGTTTACATCATTCATTTTCATGAGATTTTTGAATTACAGATTTTCTCCCAGTCTTTCCCCCACACCAACGCCAAAATATCAATCCCACTGTAAAGCCCCTCCCCTGATCTCCTCTCTAACTTTCTGGTACGGCAGGGAGGGTCTCCCTAACCCAGCCCCTGTATATCTTAATTCCTAGTTGCATGTATTGCAGAGCTTTAAATTATAGATTCTTTTGGTTCCTTTCTTGTCACGTACCTCTACTGGAAGGACAAGCAGTTCAATACAGGCTGTGGATGTGTAATTACACAGGACATCTTCATAGTGGACATATTGTGAGAGTGATCATATGTCCCTCCTTCCTATCCCTCCCCCCCTTGTTCTATTCTCTGCCCTGTACCTGCCCCTTTACTGAAGTGTGTGCTCCCAGCATGCCCTCCCCTCTGTCATCCTGCCTCTCATTCCCATTCCCCCTACTCTCCTGTGTGGCATGATGCCCAGTTTAGAGTTTATGCAATTTCTTCCCTAAGCCAAATTCAATGAGAGTAATTGTAAGTAAAGTTGTAACAGTTATCCTTTGCCTCTTCTATATGGGATGATTAACCCCATTTTGTCTCTCCCTGTCTCCTCTCATTCTACTTCTCTCCCATCTCAGAATTTTGCCTTTTAAAGTATCACCCCTTCATATTC
>CM053599.1:57748065-57772009 GCA_028646575.1 Pseudocheirus occidentalis | reverse complement strand
CTTTCAAGTCCTATTTTGCCCTCTGATTCTAAAACATCAGGACAATTTTCTTTGAGGATATCTTGAAGGATGCTTTCCAAGTTCTTTTTTTGATCATGGCTTTCAGGTAAACCAATAATTATCAAATTTTCTCTCCTGGGTCTATTTTCCAGGTCAGTGTTTTTTTTTCAAGGAGATATTTCACATTGCTTTCTATTTTTTCATGTGTTTGCATTTGTTTAATCATATCTTGGTTTCTCATAAAGTCATTAGCCTCCATTTGCTCCATTCTAATTCTGAAGGAATTGTTCTCTTCAGAATGCTTTTGAGATTCTTTTTCCTTTTGGGAAATTCGTCTTTTTAAGGCATTCTTCTCCTCATTTGCTTTCTGGGCCTCTTTTGCCATTTGAGTTAATCTATTTTTTTAAAGCATTGTTTTCTTCAGTCAGGTTATTGACTCTCTTTTCATGATTTTCTTGCATCATTCTCTTTTTTCTTCCCAATTTTTCCTCCACTTCTCTTATTTGTTTTTCAAAGTCTTTGTTCAGTTGATTTTTAGCTTGTAGGCATTCTTCAAGTGTCTTGGATGCATTTCATGTGGGAGTTCTGATGGTGTTGTCTTCCTCCTGTTCCATGCTTTCATCCTTTTTGTCCACAAAAAAGGATTCTAGAGTTTTATTGATGTTCTTATTTTGCTTCCTTTTCCTCATGTTGGACAGTCAATTAATTGGTTACTTCTTTTTAGCTTTGTGAAACTCTGCTTCCGGGGGGAAAGCTCTGTCCCCAATCGCTGGGGTTTTCCCAGCTGCTGGAGGTATAAGGGGGGTGCTGCATCCCCCACCAGCTTTGGCTTCCTGAAAGTGCACCCCAGGACCACCACACAAGACCATTATCCAGATCCAGGCTGCTCAATGCAAGAGCCTTTGACCCTGATCAAGCATCTCAGCCCCTCTTTGGGATACACAGGCCAGGAACTCTGAGGCAGCCCAGTGGAGCAGTTGTCAGTTGTAGCAGATCCTGCCCTTCCCCTACTGGTACCTTGCCCTGGGGGCAGATCTTCCGAACTGCTTTTCCTCCCCCAAAGTTAGCAGGAGAACTTTACTTTCACTTACCTTCTCTAATCCTGGTTTGATAGATGTGGAGATTCCTCCAGTTGCTGTAGATCTGCTCCCCAAGGTAGACTCATATTGTGGCTTGGGAGGCTTGGCTCCTCCCAATCACTCTGGGGCCTGGCCGTGGTTTAGGTTTCAGGCTGGGCTAGCTTCAGCTCCCAGCCTGCCACAATGAACCCCTCCTGCCAAGCTGCCTTCAGCGAGAGATGTGTTTTCTCTGTTTTTGTGAGTTTGGGAACCCTAGAGTTTGTTTAGAGTCATATTTTATGGGTATTTAGGGTGGCTGTGTGGGAGGTGTGCAACTTTGCTGCTTCTATGCCACCATCTTGCCTCTGCCCCCCAGTTATGTTATTTTTCAGGGAACAGTTTGTCAGTTTTGATTCCCTCACCTTTTTCTATTGCTTTTTCCTCTGCATTTTAAGGGGACTCATCCTGCTTCATTTTCATTCCAAACATGAAATTCCAGGCACAAAGTCAAATATGAGCATAATATGTACAGGGGACAGTGAGATGTCCCACTATCAATCCAGGAAATAATCATTTATTCAGTAACTGGTATGTGCCTAGCATTATGTTAAGATGCAGGGATACAAAAAGGGACAAGAGATATACCTGTCCTCAAGAAAATAAAAATCTATCCCAATGATAGACACACATCTATATGGGTATGATCTCTATGTCAACATGAATGAATGAGTTGAGGTTGTTTGATGTTTAAGCTGTTGTATAATTCATGTAGTGTAATGATCAGGGAATTTGAATATCTTTCCCTGCCCCTTAATGGTCCTCAAGTGGAACCCAACAAGAGGGCCTTCATTGGGGGAAGTCTTGCTTTTCAGGAAGGTCCATAACTTTTGTTACTTTGTAATTAGTCAATGGGTCACAAAGGTTGTGATGTCCTATGACCCTGAAGAAGGGTACATCTACTCTCAGGTGAGGTTTCCTTTGGGGCTCACTTATGGGAAAAGTTGTGTGATTTGGTCAGATGAGACTCTGGGCAGCCATTGAGTCCCTGGCTTTGAAAACCCAGATGTTAGTGCTTCTCTCTCTGGTAACTAAATATGTATGTATGTAATGGTCAGACAGGTAGAAGCCCTGTCTGTTGGTGTGTTGAATTGTGTTATTTTCTCTGTTTATATTTTTTGTCTGCTTGTAATTTCTGTTTGTATTTTTAATTAAAGCTCATTGACCCCTTTAGAGTTGCTTTCTTTTAGTATAAAGCAGATCAAAGAAACTGCTAGCAGTCATCCTGTGTATGCTAAAGTGCTTGCTGTTACATGTAGTCCAACGAACAATTGTCCCTAGATGTATATACTATGAAAAGTGACAGACAGATGTGGTAACATAGACCAAGTGGAACTTAAAAAAAATTCATTCTAACTTCTCTCTCTTTAGTTCTCCTCTTCATTTTTGTTTTTTAAGTCCCAAACTGAAGAGATAGGAAAATGTTAATAAGAAACCAGGACTGCCTACAAGGCTAAAGTTGAAATAGAAAAATCAGACTGGCAGGTCAATGGGAAATAAAACTAAAGACATAATACTTGATGCAAGATTTTGGCATGAAAAAAGTACATTAAAATAAAAATTAGTCCCAATCCCTACAGGAACTCAGTTGGAAATGCAGTGTGTTAAAAGTCATGACACCATGCCTTTTTTCAGTCCCAAAATGAAGAACAAAGAAGGAAATATCACACATAAAACTTATGAGATGCTTAATACTAAAGATAGGGGAGGGAACATGACATCATGGAATGAAGTATAGACTGGGAATCAGGGTCCCTAGTGTTTACTTGGTGGATGTCCTTTATCAAGTTAATTTACATCAATAAAGCTCAGTTTTTTCCTCTGTAAAATGGAGAGATTTGTATAAAAAACTCTAGCATTCTAGCTCTAGCATTCATTGACCATTTATCATAATAACAAATAACTTTAATATAGCCCTCTGAGGTTTGCAAAATTATTTAGGTGTAATGCCACACATTTGATCTTTGTAGGAGCCATGTGATACAGGACCTATTATTTTGGCTCTTGAGATAGAATGTACCAACTGTCTAATTTTTGTCTTTCCATCTCCAGTGCCTATTATGGTGTTTACTGTATAGTGAACACTTACTAAATGTTTGTTAATTAGTTGTCTCATTTGGAAATAAGGAAACTGAGTCTAAGAAAAAAAAGTGGTTTGCCCAGAGTCACACAGCAAGTAAATAAGTCAGGATTGATTTTTCTCATCACCAATCCCAGGCTTTATCATTCTTCTTTCCAATATCCCAACCAATGTGTCACAATAAGAAATTATCTTACTTCAAATTCATTATATAGAAAGAGCAGTAAAGTCTATCTTATGACAAAGAGAGGAAAAGTTAAGAGGAAATGAATGGAAAATTTTAGGATATGTATGTAAAAGTGGAAAATAACCTGCTCTTATCTGGTGATATCTGAATTCTATGGTTATCCAGGTGTTAATCACGTTTAAGTATATTTTTGAAATATATGAGATTTTTGTGCACTCAACCATTATTAACATGCAGTAGCAAGACTATTTCAGTTTTAAAAATATCTTTTAAGTACATGTGACAGCTTTCTACTGCATCTCTCTGCTGTCACGGAAATTACCCCATGGAGTACCTGTGGGTGTTTTGTAGCTTATTAAACTGTAATCGTGGGGCTATAATTATAGTGGATTTGCCATGATGTCTGATTGCTAGAAAACAGATTCCATTTAAATGAATAAAAAAGGAATATAAAATCTTCCAAATGACATACTTCTATCCAAATGAAATGTCCTATGAAAATTATTTCTCTTCTATAAAAATGACAAATAAATTATAATAATCTCTCACTTAAACGTTTATTAATATTTATCATAGAGGTATGAAAATAGTATCTTGAAATTAAAATGGGTTAGAGAATCACAAATTTTAGAGTAAGAAGGGACCTTAAAAATTACTTAGTCAAATCTTGTTATTTAAAAAAAAAAAGAGAATGTGGACTAGAAAGAGAAAGTGACTTGTTTAGTCAAAGAACTAATTAGTGGTATAACTTTTATCAAAACTCATATTTCTCATTTCACAATCTATTGTCCAGGGCTATTCATCTGCATTTATGGATCTTGTTTCAGTAGTTTAAGATCATATTGAAAACCATGAAATGAGCTTACTTTGTTAGAGGGAGATAAATAAACCTAGGTTGGGGAGAAACATATGTTTTGGTGAGTAAAATATGAACAGAATCTTAGCAACTGGCAAAAAGAAAACAAAAAATATTTTTGAGAGACTTAGCACAATGCCTGACATCTGCGAGGTGTTTAATAAATGTTTATTGTCTGACTGATGCCTAAAGTATATGTTACTAATAAAAAATATTAAAGATCAAGTATTATTTCTAAATATATAAAGTAGCCAAACATAAAAACTAATTTTCTTATAAGAAAAATAATGAAATATTAACAACTATATGAAAGAGATCTCTGAAACACTACTAATGATAAAACTCAAATGTAAACAGCTCTAAAGTTTTACCTCTCCTTACAAATTGTGGGATTTCAAAGAATGGGTGTCATTAAATTTGGAAGGTTTATGGGAATATTCCACAATATTGTGTTTGTGGAAGCTGTCAATTGATCTAAGTGTTCTAGAATATAGTTCTGAAAATTATAAAAATCTAACCAAAAAAAGTTAAAACCATTTATGAAAAAGATACCACTGTTAGACATGACTTCCAAGGAGGTCTAAGATAGAGCATTAGGACACACATATACCAATATTTTTAAAGCAGTTATGTTGCTATTTGCAAAGGATTGGAAATGAAGTAGAGGTGTATCAATTGAGGAATGGAAAAACCAAAAGTAATAGCATCTTAATGCACATGTTAAATGTTAACTAAAAATTTACCATTGAAATTCCACATTATCATTTTAGAGAAGCAATAGAGAACTTGTATAAAAGGATGCAAAATGAAATCAGAGGTACCCAAATAAAACAAATTCTATGTAGTATCAATAACAATTTAAATGATAAGACAACAGCAAAATGATAATCTTTTCATTATAGTGATCAAATATGGCTTAAAATATGGGAGTGGAAAAAATCCCTTCTTTCCTTCTTTCAGAGGTGAGAAGTTTTAGTTTGGTATATTGCATATATTGTCGAACTTGTTTCATGAGCTTTGGTGGATTATTTTTTTTCCTTCCCTGACTTCGTGGTAGGAGTAGTGGATAGCTGTCTGGGGAGGAAAGAAGGAAATATGTATGCATGTGTGTATGTGTATGTGTATGTTATATATGCATCCATGGACACATTCTTACATATGTAGATATACACATATATGGATTGTGTTAAACACACACACACATAATCGCAAACATATATAGCTATGTACAGATGTATATATGCATGTAAAAGAGATGAAGCTATTACCAAAATTAATAAACATAGGAATTATCAATGAAAGAAAATGAAGTTAAGAGAGTATAAGTGCTGGAAGACTCTAACAAACTTCAAACAATTTTGGTAAGAGGGGGCTAAAACAGCAAATTAGCTATTGTCATTCCAAATGTGAGATTTTTGTCAATGATCATCAAATTGATACATGGCTCTAGGGAATAAAATCTATTTACAAAGACAGTCTAATTTTCAAAGAAACAAGAAAACATAAAGATGTTGTAAATGAATGGAAAGATCACTCCCGGTATGGGATGGGCATACATCCCAGGATGACAAGAAACATTGTGTCATAGGAAATTTAGCCATTTTACCTCACAGAGTTGATGATGTACCTGCATGACGTATAATGATCACCAGCCCAAGAAAGGGACCACCATGAAAGTAGCATAGGCTTATACATCAGTATACATTGGAGGGGATGAAATGGAGAAAATAAAAATACAAAAATAAAGCAAAACAAAAACAAATAAAATCCACAAGATCTTTCTGTATTGAAACATTAAAACTTGAAAATTGCAATTTGAAGGTGTACACAATAGAGAGCATTTTAGTTCCCTTCCAACTCTCAGATTCTGTAAGCACAATGCTTGGATCATGATATGAGTTTAAGAGATATTGATTGACTAATCTTGGAAAAAAAACTTATAGAATGTAAAAGTCTACATAAATACGTCATCTATTGGAGCACAGTTCTATTGAAATATTCACATAAAAGATTTACTATTTTTGGCCAACTGAGACTCTCACATCATGTAGATGCTCCTCAATGCAATTGGCTCTCTCTATATAAAACCAAACATGGCCAAGAAATAGAATTAAAATATAGAATAAGAATAAAATTAAAATTTATTAGAATGAGTAATGTGATTGGAAGAACTTTTCAAACTTTTGATCTTCCTCCAAATTACCCTCATGACAGCAGAAATGGATCTTAAGGAAAGTAATGTCCAATGAAATGCTGGCCTTCAGCAGTTCTACTTCTGTATATAGATGACCTGTGTATGTAGATGACCACTGTCTGCTTCTTTTAAAACTTTACTGTCAGCCACCATTGACAGTATATACAATGGAGCAAAAATAGGTTGAAAACCATGATTCAGTATTCATAAATGGAAGAGATCAAAGACTTACTATTCTGATGGCTTACAAATCTATATCATGAATACTTTCTTGTAGAATAGAGTTTGAAAATGTTGTACCTGACATATACTGAAAAACATGATAAAAATTAAATTAAATGTGAAACGATTTTTTATTATTATAAAGTTATAGACAGGACTGGCAGAGAATTGAAATGGCAAATAGTTCAATCCCTTTTTTCTCAGATGAGAAAAATAAGCTTAAGAGGTTAAGTAGCTTGCCTGAGGTCCAAAGGTTGTCAGTGGCAGAGACAGGATGAAAGCTCATACTCTCACACTTCAAATTCAGTATTCTTTCCAATGCAAAATGCTGCTTCCTTTGTAATTTATTTCTGAATCAGTTGTCAGTACATCACCAGACAATTTCTAGTGAGGGCAAAGGTCAAAATCAGCACCAAATTAAAAGAAAGGACAAAGATCAGAAGACACTGAACTTAATTTCAAAAGCTCCAACCTGAGATATTTTGAAGAGGCATTCATTGACACTGAAAAATGGGAAATAGGTGGAGGAAAAGATGCTGATTTCTGGATATTGCCATTTTATTAAGCATTAGCTGATGTAAAGCAAGGTTGTCAAACAAGTGTAGGAAAAAATAAGTGACCCAGCAAATACTTGCCTCATTGATAAGCAGAGAGACATGACAGTTCATGGAAACTTGACAAATTGGTAGAGATAGGTAAAATGTTATGAGGAAGATGAAAGATTATAAAAGGGATAACTTAACTAAAGATTAAGTAGGGATTGGTGAGGAGTCCTGCCAAAAGGTGGATGTGACATAACACTCAACAGGATTATCTCAAGAGCAATCCTGGAAGAAAATAGGAGAAACATAATAAATGGATGATAGGTTAAAAATTGCCAGATTTCTGTGTAGCAATGAATTTTCATCATTACTGACAGCAGAACCACCATTCTCTCTTACAACTTTAGTCTCAAATGGTAGAGGAGGTAGAAATAACAGATTTCATCATCAATACAGCATAGTCTATTTGTAGTTCTGATCCTCTTTTTGTTGTCTTTTGGGGGGGAGGTGAGGAAGATAATAAGACTAGCCTTATGTAATTGATCTCCAATCTATATAGCTTCTCTCTGATTTCTGAAAAATTTTCATAAGAACATTCTGTACTTGAATCAGTCAATGAATCAACAACTATTTATTAAGGACTTAATATGTTCTGGGCACTTGGGACACAAAGACAAAAGTATAACAGTCCTTTCCCTCAAGGAGCTTAGCCAATGCTCAATAAACATATATTAAATGACAACTTTGTTCCAGGTAATGTGCTAAGTAATGGGAATAGAAATATGAAAAGAGAGCCCATCCCTGAATTAAAAGTGTTGATGATCTAATGTTGGAAGATTACATGCAAAAAATAGGTGAAAAGGGAAGTGAGGTACCTTGTGTGATGGCATAGTGCAGATGTCAGTTCCCAAAATAGTGCAGGCAGGCAAGAAATCAGATGTTCCAAGGTGACTCCTCTTGTGCTGAACCCTATGTGATTCCCGTTTCAATCAGAGGGCAGAGGGTAGGGATGATGTATGAGTACCAAGGCTGATGGAATCCTGCAAGATGATAATGTTTTCCCAAAGATCATCTTCCTAGGGCATTATAGAGAAGTCAGAGGTGTCCCACAGTTGTGCAGTCAGGTGGGAAGTGAGTTTATATTAAAAGCAGAGGAAGCAAAAAGTAGCCAAAAAAATAGACAAAGTAGTTTTTGGAAGAAGGCATTAGCAGCCTGGGAGATCAGGAAAATTGAGTAAAAG
This sequence comes from Pseudocheirus occidentalis, assembly GCA_028646575.1. NCBI lineage: Eukaryota > Metazoa > Chordata > Mammalia > Diprotodontia > Pseudocheiridae > Pseudocheirus > Pseudocheirus occidentalis. Next base: position 57,763,572 of record CM053599.1, on the reverse strand, counting down.
GGCAGAGTTTGATTAAAACTTTGATTGAAATTAGGGTTTTCTTAGAGTTACTGTGATGAGGGCATTGATTCATTCATTTATTTATTTATTTTGCTTTTTGGAGCAGAGACGGCAGGGTGATTGGGATTAAGTGACTTACCCAAGGTCACACAGCTGGGAAATGTTAAGTGTCTGAGGCTTGGATTGGCAGTCAGCTCTTCCTGATGCCAGGGCTGGTGATGTATTCACTGGACCACCTAGCCACCTCTGAGGGCATTTATTTAAATATGGGATTTGCCCCATGCAAAGTTACAGAAATGGAAGATGGAGTGTCAGTTTAACTGAACTATAATGTATGTGAATGGGAATAATGTATACATAGGTTAGAAAAATATTTTGGACCAGGCTTGGACATGTCCAACTTGACATGTCCATCAGAGGTATTTTTGTTTAATCTTTGACAGAATAAAAAGCAATTGGAATTTATAGAGTAGGACATGGTCAGAAATAGTTTAGGAAAATCACACTGGTAATTGTTCAGGTTTGGGATGGAGAGAAATTTGAGGCATGTTCCAGTTTACTTACAACTCACTTCTCTAGACTCCTCTTCCTTCACATTACTAAATGCCTTACACCCTAAGGACATCTCTATTTCTGAAGTTCCACTCTTTAGATTGGTAGTTGCTTAACTGGATCACTATTTCAGCAAGATTATGGTCAAGTTCAACTTCACTCAATATGAACTCTCTGAACTTCTATGTCTATTCCTCAAAACCCACTCCCTCTCCACATCCAGCTATATGTTGTCTTCTCACATAAGAATGTAAGCTCCTTGAGGAAAGGAATTATCTTGCTTGTATATATTTGTATCCCCCAAGAATCAGCCCAGTGACTGGTGCATAGTAAGGATTCCTTTATAGGTCTTTTGTTTATTTATTAGTCTATGACTTGAATATGTCTTTGTCTTAATCTGAAAGCACAAGTACTTTAGTCAGGCAGTAAATGTATGCTATGAATTTGGCTACGAATGGAAGAGGAGGCAGTGAGCAGGATAGGTTACATCTGGAAGACGATGCTGTTCCCATAATTAACCATTCTCCAAGTTATATTCTGCTTTATGGATGTGAATCATTAAAGACCACTTTCTTCAAAATTTCAAGTGATCCAAAGGGTAATGAATGTGTTTTTTTTTTCTGGTGACCATCATGAATCCTTTATGTGCTTCATGACCACTGTAATCAAGAGGATTAAAGACATAACATTTTTTTTATTTTTCTGTATTGCATGACAATATGACACTAGGATATATTTTTCCATTTATTTGCACATGTCTTGTGTATTCTGGTTTGATTTGTATTTAGAAGATACTTGTGGATATATCATAGCTTCATCTTTTAATTTGTTGGATATTGGACAAATCTCATTTCAAGGATATAATAGTCATAAGTAGTTTGCAATATACAAGCAGAAATAGTTTTTGCAGAAGAAGTGTCATAAAGGATATCATTTTGTAAACATATGTTCAGAGCAGATGTGATGCTCATGTTAGGAGTATGAAGGAAGGATAACAGATGTGGAGGGCAAATATTACCCATGTATCCACTGAATATTAAAACATCTAAAGATGGACCTCTCTGGTGTGTGTGTGTGTGTGTGTGTGTATGTGTGTGTGTAGAGATGTGAAGAGGCTGAAATAGAAACAGACATTTCTGGATCAGGAGAAGAAAACCAAGATTTAATGAAGGAGAGAGAAAAGGTTAGTAGAAAGATATGGAGAGAATTAGTTTATAGAATCCAAAGATTTAAAACAGAATGAGACCTGAAGGATCATCTGGTGACTAAATTCTAGGCTATATACCTCATTTCATATGTAACATAACTGAGACCCCTAGAAATTAAGTGATTCTAACTAGTTCAAATAAGATTAATAAATGTGAGTTGGACAAACTTATAAGCATTAAGTTTTTAATGTAAAATTCCTGAAGGTTGAGGGAGTTTTTTTTGGGGGGAGAATATGAGGGACATATCTCAATGTTGTAATGGTAATGGGAATTTGAAGATCTTCCCTGGACTTTAATTAGCATAGGGGAATTTGAAGACCTTCTCTGCTTTGAAAGTAAACTCTGCCCCCTAATGTTATGAATATAGTCACATGAAGCCTGTGGTGGGAGGAGTTTGAAAAGGGTGGAGCAGAGCCTTCAGGAAGCTGGGAGTCTGAGACAGAGAGATGGGGGAAGAAAGAGGATACTCAGGCAAGGAGTTAGTCAGGTTTATGAGTAAATATTGATCTTATATTGGTTTGTGGGAAGGCTAAATGATGCTGTGGCTCTCTGTGTTGTTATGGCTTATTTGCTAATAATATGGCTTCTTTGCTAATATGATAGAATTGGCTTAGAATTTGGGATTTGGTTTTCTGGTATATGAGTAAATGTTTTGCTTCTATCTTATATATGAAAAGTCTGCCATATTTTGTGATCAAGTAACAAGCATGAACATTTATAGTCATGGTCAATGTTACAAATATTTCATTGGTACTACACACGTTTAGGTGATGTCTGAATATTTTCCAGTTAGTACTTCAGTTAATTAAAATTGTGAAGCATTCTGCCTTTGTTAGGCAAATGGCAGTTGACTGAGATACAAGGTATGAAAAGTTATTAGTCCTAATCAGCTATTTATGTCATCTTAAAAACTTGATTGGGCCACTCAGGCATGTGGTGGTGAATGTGCAGTTGCAGTGTGGCAGGGCCTGGACCAAAGGCATAGAAGGCTGGGTGGGCTCCATCCAGGAGCTGAAGTGGTGGCACAGAGCATTCTGTGACCTCTGGGCTCATGGAGGGGCCCCAGCACTGGGGGAAGGGGCAGCAGCAGAGGCAGTAGCTAAGGAAAGGGGGAGGACCACCTTCAGGATAGGTGGAAAGACTATCTCCTCATTGCACAGTAGATGCCTGGGACATGTTTCATTGCTTTTAAAGTTCCTTTAAAAAAGTTTTGAAGAAAAACTTGCCCCAGAAGAATGCATTTCCCCTTTGGATCTTGTTAAGAAGATATGAGAACAGAATGAAGAGCTTGGATTGGTCATCGATTTAACATACACCCAGCACTACTACAAACCAGACAGTGGCCTTCCTTAGTTAAATATTAAGATTGGATGCCGGATGCCTGATGAGGACACAATTTTTAAAATTCAAATATGCTGTGAACAAATTCTTGAAAGAAAATCAAGATAATGACAAACATTTTGGAGTCTACCATACACATGGTTTAAATATAACAGGACATCTTGTTTATGGGTATTTGATTGATATTCAAGGCATTAAACCAAATAACACAATAACATCACTCAATAGATGTTGAGCACATGCTATAGAAAGGCAGAATTACATTGATGACTTTCAGCATGCACCAATCAGAAAGACTGAGCGTACTTTAAGGTCAGCCCATTTTGAAGAATCATCGTTTATCAGAAGGAGAAACTTTTATAATACCCATGAAACTCATTATTATGGACTCAGATGGTCCTTCCATTGGTCCAGAGACTTCCACTCCCAGCCCCAAGAATAATTCCACTACCAGTCCCATGAGTTTTACTCTCAGCTCCAAAACTTTCAGTCCCCTGGAATAGAATTCCACTCACAACCATGAGATTTCTACTAGTCATCAAAGAAAAACAACAGAGACAGAATTACTCTTGCAAAAATGTGGGATGCCATATCCCTTTGCCTCATCCAAGAGATGACTGTCCTCAGAGCAGATATCCAAAACCCAACTATAATCTCCTTCTTTAGAACAAAAGACAGAAACTTAGCAGTTATAATGGACCATTTTTTCCAGACCAACAGAGGAAAGATAGACAGCCACGGATATGTAGAAATCAAATGGGAGAAAATAGTTGGAATGACTTTTAATCAGGCCAAATCAAAGGAAGGTCACCATCTCTTTTATTGCTTTCCCAGGGAAGCTTAGGGAGAAATTATATATATGTACACACACACACACACACACACACATACATATACACATACACATACACACACACATATGTACACACACATATATACACATATGCATATACATATATATACACAGATATATACATATATATGCATATATATACACATATATATGTATGTATATTTTACCACTTTGCTGTTGTAGTTGAAGTGTTTTTGAAGGTGATTTTTAAAAAATTCCACATTATATCTGAAATTTTAAACACAAGATGGTGCTTTGGATTTTGACCAAGGAGCAAAGAATCTCCACTGAAGATTATCAAATATTAACATGTATATCTAGATTTGCCAGGTAACTTTTTTTGGTTTTGTTATTTGGTGACATTTTAAGTGGTCTTTATTATGTTTATTTACTGACCCATTGTCACTAACACTGTTTTCCCCTCTATTTTCAGAATGCAGATTACAATGTGCCTAAGAGACAATCTCCTTAGAGTTGGGCCTGTGGGGGATGTTCTCCTAGAGTGGCTGCTCTGGGATGAGGATGCATATGTACATGCCAGGGTTAGGTCCAAAGATGACAAGTACAGGAGTGTGATGTGGTCACTTTACCCAGAAATACTAAGTTTCTTTTGACTGAGTTTGTGCTAACCACACATGTTAGTAAAACAGCAAAATGAACCGAAGTTTATAGGAGAAAATAGATTTCCTAACATACTTCCCACCTGCCATTGGAAAGGGATGACAGTTTGATGCAGTGGATAAGTGCTGTAGTCTTGATATCATGAAGGCCTGAGTTCAAATCCAGGTTGAACACTTAATAGTTGTGTGACCCTTAACAGTCACCTAACTTCCCTGGGCCTCAGTTTCCTTATCTTTAAAACTCTGTACCTGTGGTCCTAGTGGCTCACTCTATACAAATAACCAAATCAGAAATCATAAGATTATTTGTCAAAGAAGAAAAAGAAATCTGAAAGTGAAATCAGATATTGCCAAAAGAATGTTCCTGTTCAAATTAGTTTCATTAGTGCTTTTTCTACACTCCAGGACCATCCCACCAGGCGGCAGGATCTTTTCTTTTGGGCTCTCTCCTCTTTATACGTTTTGAGTCTGTCACTTAAAACTTAGGTGGTCACAGCACTGCCAAGATTAGAGCTAATCTTGTATCCGGTTGATTTTAAATTGGTGGTTTTAGGATGAAATTCAAGGGTGGCTCTAACCTCATTAGGAGCTCATTTTTTGCTTCTGTCCTAAAATAGATTGCTCCTGGTCTCAGGCACCGCATTAACCCCATCCATCCAATGAGGACCCTGGACTGTATCCTCTCTGCTTCCTGCATAGGGGTGTGTGACCTTGGGCCTGTAGTAGTATGCTAGGTGAAGATATAGAAAGGTCTTTGCAGGCCATTTTTTATTTTTACAGATGAGGAAACGGAGGCCCAGGGAGCTGAAGGGACTTTTCCCAGTACACACAGGGAGTAATCATCAAAATTGATTCCTCTGACACTGTGCCAAGCTGCCTCCCACTCAGTTAACTTTAGACCCATTTGCTCCTCTGTAAAATGAGGTTAATGATACTTGCCTCCTCCCTTCCAGACCCAGGTAGTAATCTCCTGTCTCTAATGCTTTGTAAACCTTAAAGAGCTACATAGATGGCATGTCCTGGCCAGTCTCTTCTGGCTCCTGAATCATGTTGACTGTAGACAGAGCTCACACTCCTTTGGTGCTTCAAACTTTACAAAACACTCCCTCCACAATTACTTATTAAAGCACATGAACAAACTGAAAAACGACCTTGGACCTTCCTACCATTTCCTCAGCCAAGAAGGAATTCATGTTGTACTGACAGAATCTTGCCATGTTCCTCCAAAAGAAAAACTTGTTCTTGATTTTAACTTCTTTGAATCATGCCTGGTTTGTTTCCCTTTTTCCTGGCCTACTTCTGGAAGAGTTCAGATCTTTCAATGATCACCCTCTGATAATGTGGACGGATATGAGGGTGAGTTCAGTCTTATACTTGTGTTCAGGAAATCACCCACATTAGGCCAGGAGAGAAGGCAGAGCCACGGTGTTTTCACATGTGGAGTCAGATCTTCACAAGGGGGCATCTAACAGACCTTGGCTCCAGTGCACATAAGTCACCCATAGAGCTAACCAGGCAGCATTGGCAAACCAAACTTAGTTGCAGTTGGGTATCTGTAAACCTTTATTAGTGATGGCTACAGAAGAGTGGCCTTACCAGGGAATCCTGCTAGCCATGACCCTCCAGCTTTACCAGGAGAACTTAATTGGAATTTAACAAGGTCAGGACTGGAAGCAAATGAGAGCAACAGGAAAAACAAATGAACAAACAAACAGAACACTGAAATTTTCATCTAGATCCATAAAGGAGTTCACCAATGGCAGAGTTCAAGATAAAGAGAAATTATTGCTGTTGAAAATGTGATCAGGATACATAAAAGTGAAGGGACTGGAAGGAGAAACCTTGAAGGGACAAAGTGAATGTTTAGAAAACTGGAATTAATTGGTGCTTTCATTTCAGTTCTTAAAGATCCTTGTAGAAGCCTTGAAATGAAAGAATTGCATTGTCGAGCTGAAATCAAATTGATTGGTAGTTTAGATCATATCATATAGGATTTTATTCACAATATTTAGCATGTTAAGCAGGTGGCATTCAATGGCATCTTCACCTGGCAGCTAGGTTATACATCTTTGATATGAGAGAATATTGGTAGTTGGATGTTGTCACAGGTATAGTGTTGAACATATAAACCTACTGAAAACTAAAAGATGATCCCAGTTTCTGTTTCTATTCAGATCAAGTCAGTCAATCATGAAGCATTTATTAAGCATCTAGTATTTCTAGGTAATATGCTGAGAACTGGGCGTACAAAGAAAGGCAAAAGACAGTTGCTACCCTCAAGGAGCTCAAAATCTAATAGGAAAACAAAAAATAAATATGTACAAAAATTGTATACAAGATAAATAAGAAACACAAATGTAAGGCAGTAGAAATAAGAGGGTTTGGAAAAGGCTTGCAGAGTGCTTGATTTATGCAAAATATTCTACTAAAGGAGCAACAAAATTCAAAGGACAGAAGATGGAAACAAACAGATGACAGAAAAAAGATTACAAGCTATCAGTAGACATACAAATGATTGCTCTAAAACGGAGGTATCAAACTTGGAGCTCCTTTCCAAAACTTGGCAGGGCAGTCTGATTAAAATGTAATTGGGAAATATTTAACACAATCAATGAAAACACAACATAATGTTAATTTGTGGTTTTCTCAGTCAATGTGTGGCCTGCAGGTATCATTTCTGTTTAAAGTCTGCACCACTACTCTAAATCACTAACAATAAGAGAAATATAATTTAGCTATGAAATAGAATGAAAAAATATAAAATGATTTTGAGGATTTTACCTCACTTTGCTCAAAATAGCAAATATGATAAAACATGGAAAATGGTTATTACTAGAAAGGCTGTGGGAAGGGAGACACACAAATACAACATTATTGTTGGAGCTGTATGGTTCTTCACTCATTCCAGAGAATGGTTCATAACTGTTTGACAAAAGATAGTAAACTACACATATCCTCTCACGCTATATTTCTGGGAGTTTGAAAAGAAAATATCCATAAAGGCGGGTGTGTGTGTATAGTGAGAGACAGAGACAGAGAGAGAGAGACAGACAGAGAGAGAGACAGAGACAGAGACAGAGACAGAGAGACAGAGACAGAGGCAGAGACAGAGACAGAGAGACAGAGAGAGAGACAGACAGAGAGAGACAGACACAGAGACAGAGACAGAGAGACAGAGACAGAGGCAGAGACAGAGACAGAGAGACAGAGAGAGAGACAGAGACAGAGACAGAGACAGAAACACAGAGATAGAGAGACTGATCCAAATCTGGGGGTGGGGAAGAGGAATGGGTTTTTATGGCTTGGAGAATGGCTGAAAAAATTTTGGTATGTGAATGAAACTTAATACTACTATACTGTAAGACACTATGGACATGAGATATTCAGAGAGATTATGGAAAACTTGAATAAATGTATGGAGCCTAAAATTAAGTAGAATCAAAAGAACAATGTATACAATAAAACAATTTAAATGAAAGAACACTGAAAGGCAAACAGACTCAGATTTATTTTTATTTTTTTAATATTTAATTTTAGCAACTAATCTCAATCCCAGAAAAAAAATCTTGCCACTTAGCAGAGAGATTGGTTCTATGGACAATCAAAGCAAGAAGCATTCAAGTGCTTACTATATATCAGATTTCATAAGTTATTTATTGTCTGATTGCAATTTTGTAGGTATTTCCATATTGGGTCCAATGTTCTTCCTATATTTAGTGATAAGAATTGATGTAAAAAAAAACAAAAAGAGAAGGATGAGGGTGAGATGACATTTCTTCCCTCAACTTGCATAGACATAGTAGCACTACTGCTTCTTAGTAGCTTTAATATATTTCCATGCAAAAGATGTAGTCATCAGACTTATAAGGAGGGACAGTTTTCTTGGTCTCCACAAGACTCCTTCCCAGCCACATCTGGATCGCTGTAGCAGGAGCAGCTGAGTTATCTCCTCCTTAAGCTTTTTTTAGCAACAGAACCTGAGAACAGGTACCAGTAGGTAAGCAGGGTATTCTTCTCTACAGCCTAGGGTAAATATTATTGTGCTCTCTTGACCCAGAAGGGAAACATAGATTCCCCCTCTTCTTGGTTACATCTCGATGACTTGAAACTGAAAGAGTTAAAATTATCCCCTATTAAAATATTTTAAAGCATGTTTGGTGTGCGCTTGTTATTTAGATAGAGAGCTTGGAAAATGTAATTTACTTTTAAGACCTGGGAATTTGGACACCACTGGTATAATTGGGAAAAGGTATGTTGCATTTAAGGCAGGTCATGTCTTCTGAACTTATAGCCCTTGACATTTTTATTATTCCCTGGCAATTTATTTTTTTCATTGCCATGTAACATTTCTTCTTTCCCTTGCATCATTATTAACTTCAATAATGTTATTCAATTTTTAATATATTTCCACTTCATCCTTCTACTGAGAGCATAATCTAATAAAAAGCATCTTGTATGTCTTTAGATGTCATTGCTCAAGAAGAAAAGTTACAACTACAGAAACAATAGTGGGAAAAGCAGCAGCAGCATGCACATGTATGTACACACACAAGTATTTATAACCTTCTAAAGTTTGCAAATACTTCTTGTTTTTAATCAATGAATCAATAGGTTTTTATTAAGCATTTACTGTAGGCCCTTAGGACACAAAGACAAAAAATGTCTTTGACCAACAAAGCTAATGATCTAGCTAGGTGAAAGCACATTTGTATAGACAAATATAAATATAATACATACAAGGTTGTTTTGGAAATAAGGACTCACAGTTGTGGGGATTAGGAAAAGCTTAATGTAGCGAGTATAATTTTATATGTGCCTTGAAGGAAATTGGACATGCTAAAAAACTGTAGATGTCTACTGAGGCCAAGTGGAGGGGTGGAGAGGAAAGCAATTTAATGAAACAGAGATGGTTAATGGACTGCATATGAGGAATTGTAAAAAAAAAAGAAATTTGTGAAACACAGTGTATGTAATGGGAGTGACGTGAAACATGGTTGGAAAGTTAGGTTGATGCCAGGTTCTTTAGGTCCTTAAACACAGAACAGAGAAATTCATATTAGATCCTTGACATAATAGGGAGTCACTGGACTTTTTTTTAAACAGAACAATAACATAATCATATCTGAACTTCAAGAAAATCACTCAGCTAGCTGTGCAGAGAATGGATTGTACCCAGAAGAAACTGGGAGATCAATTAGGAGGCTATTCTAAGTAATCCAGGGAAAATGTGAAGGTGGTCTAAACTTGTGTGTGAGTCTTGTAAACTGAGGGGTGGGAATGGATTCAAGAGATGTTGCTGAGGGACAGATGAGAAGATTTGGAAACTGATTAGATGCATGGGATCAGAGAAGGGCAGGAGGCTAAGATAATGCTGAGGCTGTGAATCTGAGTGATTGAAAATATGATGTTGTACTCAACAGAAGTAGGATAATTTAAAATAGGGGTAGTTTTTTGGGGAAAATAACAAATAACTCTTTTTTGGTCATGTTAGGTTTGAAATGGCTAAAGGACATCCAGTTGGAAATATGTAATAAATGTCATGATAGTAATGTTGAGAGACAGAGTTTTGGTCAGTGGCTTCTCTTGATGACCAAAGTTCCAGAGGAAGGGTTGACAAGGCCTTTTAAACCTAGGTATATCTTCATTCTGATTGTACAGTACATCATTGGGACCTCCTGTTGCTTCCAAAGACAAGGCAATCTGAATTAGTAATTTTAGATCAGGTGATGGGTTAAGTATTCTCATCTGCTCCCTATTACCAAATCATTGCTTCATAGAAAAAAACAGTTGACCTGGTCTTTAATGGTTTATGAGGATTTCTAGACAAGAAGACAAGAAGAAAAGTTAGTCAAAGTATAAGAAAAAAAGTATGAAGAAATGCTTGGAATGGAAAAAGTCCAGGACATTATGGGAGCCTGGAGAAGAGTAAGCCTGGAAAATGTGAAGTATGTAGAAGGAAATATTAGGAAATTAGGCTGAAACCTTAAAGAAATATATGTTTGCGCAGGGAAAGGAAGAGAAGGCAAAGAAGTTACGCTTTTACCGAATAGGAATTAGTCACTTAAGAATTTTGAGAAAAAAGAGTAACATTGAATGATTATCATTCTGTGCTCACAGCAACAGCATTTAAGGTTTTTATTACTATTTTACAAATGATGAAGGCAAGACTTCTACTGCAGGAAGTCTTCCTCAATCCCTTTTAATTCTAGTTCCTTCTGTTAATTATTTCCTGTTCACACACACACATGTATGTGTGTGTGTGTATGTTTGTGTGTCTGTATGTCTGTATATATGTTAATTGATTGATTGGATCTTTAATTTGATTGAATCTTTAAATGTGAAGCTGGTTCCCCCCTTAGGGAAACCAGGTGTTTACCTTAGGGAAACCAGGTGATTCTTCTCTTGCTCCTTGTTACCTTCTGTAATAAGATATAATACTGGGACTTTCCTTGTTCCTAATATTGTATATAATATTGTGAATTGTTGATACTGTGAACATTGTACTGAATCTTAATTTGTAATTGAAGAAACAGAGTGTTCACTAATACTGTGTAATCCGAATCTAAAAAGCTGTTCACAGTAGTATTCTTTTAGGAATCTACTGTTGATTGGCTTTATATTATATATGTACATATATACAGAGATCTATTTTTAGCTATCTAGCTATCTGCATATTTTCTTTCCCGTTACATTGTCCTCAAGGGCAGGGGGTGTCTTTTGCCTTTCTTTGTACCCTCAATGCTTAGCACAGTATTTGCACATAGTACATACTTAATTATTTATTGCCTGACCTACTCCCCAGAGCCTAAGTGATTTGGTTGTTTTCACATTAATAAGCAGAAGTTGAGCGAACAACTTCCTAACTCTAGGTCTAGTACTCTATATTCCATGTGAGAAATTATAATTAAACTCAATATATAGTTTGGAGTTTCTAAAACTATATATTTAAACTATATATCTAATGCTTAATAATTATATCTTGGAACTTAGTACTGCTGTATTCTCATCAAATAGGATTGTGTATATAAAAGTGGTCCTAAATTGTTCTATTCATGTCACATTTTATATCATGCTTTTCCTGTTCTTGGAATGCCCACCTTTCTCACCTACCATTTTGAACAACTCAAGATCTCTATGAGACCTTTCCTAATTTCTTCTCTCAATAATAACTCTGCCTCTTAGGCCTCACAAGGTATTTTTGTTTAATATCTCTTTAAGGGAATCAATTATAAATGCAATTATCATGTATCATTGTTCATTTGTATGTGATTTTATAAGTATGTGTTTGAATCTTTAATCCCTAATTAGATTTTTAATACCATGAAGGCAGGGACCATGTCTTACCTAAATATTGTATCTACCCCAGTCCTTGGTACTCTGTACACTGTGTTGAGTTGCTTCATTCCTGTCTGACTCTTTCTAACCCCATTTTGGGTTTTCTTGGCAAATACTGATGTGGTTTGTCATTTGCTTTTTCAACTTATTTTATGGATGAGGAATTGAAGCAAACACAGTTAAATGACTTGCCCAAGATCACATAGCTAGTAAGTGTCTGAGCAAAGATTTGAATTTAGGAAGATAAGTCTGGTTCCAAATATCATGGTGTTGTCTACTGCTGCACCTACCTGTCTGTTCTGTACAAGGGACTTAATAGGAGTTCGATAAATATTTGTTGAATGGATGAATGCTAAAACAAGACAGAGTTTAAATCATAAATGTAAGAAAACAAGATTACTCCATAATAATAGCTGAGAAATATATAATATTTTATGGTTGCAAATTACTTTATCTCATTTTGTCCTCACAATAGTTTTGAGATGCAAACAAGGACAATGCTATTTCTGTTTTGCTCTATAAAGAAAACAAGTTTCAGAACTTTAGTTACTTACCTAAGATAGTATGGCTAGTAATGGGCAATACATGGACTTTAATTTCCTCTGACTTCAAACCCAGTATTCTTTCCATTAAACCACAAAGGTTCTGATTTAAGGAAGATGAATCTGCTTTACCTATGATCACCAGGAAGGGAGGATGGCTTCAACTTTTTTTTTTCTGGAAAACTCTTTATTGTAGGTTGAATGGGACACAGCTGGACACAGTAAGTTAGATTATTCCAATTTTGTTGGCAACATCTAATGCATCATAGACTGGAGCAAGACAGACATAGGCCTTCTTCTCTTCATCAGGCTGGATCAGTGTGTTGACTTTAGCCACACTGATGTCATACAGCTTCTTTAAGGCCTGCTTGATATCATGCTTGTTGGCCTTGACGTCCACAATGAAGACTAGGATGTTGTTGTCCTTGATCTTCTTCATAGCAGACTCAGTGGTCAAGGGAAACTTAATAATGGCATAGTGATCAAGCTTGTTTCTCCAAGGGGCACTTTTCTGAGGGTATTTGGACTGCCTTCAAAGTCTTAGTGTCTTGGGTCGCCAGAAGGTGGGGGATGTTCGGATCTTCTTTTTGTGGCTATGGACACCCTTCAGCACCAACTTCTTGGCCTTCAAGGCCTTGGATTTGGCTTCTGTCTTGGGGTTGGGGAACAATGGCTTCCTTTCTCCTTTGGTGCCATCTTGGGGGAAAAAGCTTCAACTCTTTTCCCAGTGTTTTACTTACAGGATATTTGCAAACATTGTTTGCACAGAACCTTAAGCTATTTAGAAAAAAGATCTACAAATGTGAACCACATTTAAGAATTAATCAGAGGTAATGACAACAAATCAAAGTAGATACAGGTGGTATAATTTATTTGCCTTAATGTTCTGATGAAATAGGCTTTTTATAGACTGGGGTTTGCCTAGTCTTGCCAGAAGATCTCATAAGGGTTAACAAACACTAGACCATTTAACTGGCATAACAAGACAGCTAAAAGGAAATTGAGCTGTGCGGGCAGTCATTTTGGATTACTTCATTGATGTTGCCATATGTTAGCTGCAGTTGGTGTTCAATAGGGAATTACAAGTGTTTGCAGATGCTTTGAGCGAAAGGCTCCCTGTTCTGTGGGCAGAGGTAGGAGGGTTGGCATATAGAGAAGATTACCCAAAAGAGAGAAAAATATACATGAAGTATTATATTTCTAGAATATTTTCCACATTTATATAACTTCAGGGAGGATGGCTGAGGAAAAGTCACTTGAGGAAAAGACTGGGGAATGAAGTTTGAGGCATTTCCCTCTTCCATCTCTCCACATTGAAATTTGAGAAAATAGTATTTCAAGTCTTGAGGAAATCAATGGAAATTTTCCTTATTTATGGCAAGTATTTAAGGTAGAGCATTTTTGTTCTAGGAAAGCAAATGATACATCTCCTTTTCAAACTGTAACTAGTCAGAATGACTGTGGTTCTGTGTCTAAATTGTGTTAAATAGTCAGCAGTATAAAAAGAAAAAATTCTAAGATGCAGAATATTTGATTGTTATGGAGAACATGGAGAATTTGTTAATGTTTTGGGGACCCTAAAGAGTCATAGAATCAATGATTATTAAAATTCAATCCAGATATGAAAAAGAACATTGTCTTCAATATACTTAACAAGTAATCATTCAGTCTTTACTCAAGGTCATTCAATAAAGTGTGTGGGGTGATCTGGGACATGACTCATTATGTCTTGATGAAAACTGTTCTCTTTTTTATTATTCCTTGAGAAAATCCCATCCCAAAGTAATGAAAAGCAAAAGCTTCCCTGAAAATTTTGCTTTCAGGAGGCCACAATTCCCTTATGTGTTGTATTGTCAAGTGATTCAGAGTTAGACTCAGCTCTGGTATTCCCTCCATCCTATAGTCATAATCCAATGAAGTAAAGCATGCTGCCATTTCTAACACTTTCTTTATCACCAGAATGGAGTACCTTCCCTCCTCCTCTAGAAGCCGCAGACACTTTTTAATGCCAACATCTTTTCAAAATCTGCACTCTTCCCTTTCAGTAAGGCAGAGAGGTCATCCATTCTAGGTATTTGTTTTTTACTTGACAGGGTGGAGTATGAAAAAAAAAGATAGAAGAGATATTGAGGTGGGTGATTTGTGAAAAGGTAAATGAAAATCACTGATCTACAAATTATTAGAGGAGTAGGTACTTCCAAAAGAGAATGTAAGCAACCTGTTGAGAGTCACTATAGAAATTATACTCTGAGAAGTCAGAAATTAATGTTTTAAAAGAAAGACGAAAATGATTAAGCAAAAGCTCACTTCTTCCTTTAGTAAGATATATAAATTTATTCCTCTTCTGTGCCAAAATGTTCATATTGTCTATATTGACTTAATATAACACCCAATGTTTAAATTAACTAGAAAAAAATAATTTGTGCATTAAGAGAATGAGCTACTATTTTTGTGCCTTAATCAGATCTTTCTGAAATGGAAATGATCTGTCTAAAATTGATTAACAGTAAATTACACAGTAAATTATATAAAAAACTTTTCTAGGGTCTTACTTTTTTTAAGTTTTTAAAAGCCTTTCAGCTTTATAAAACTTGTGACTTTTTCAAGAGCCTTGAGTAGATCCTTTATGTAGAATTTATGTGAGGATATGGACAAAATTTTTTAGAATTATGGGAGGATGGTGCAGACACCCACAATGTAGAGGCTGCCTAGATACTGATAAAATTATTGCATTCATTGACACTTTCAAATATTAAAAGACACAGTGGAAGGATTAGCTATATTTCTGTTCACATTCCATTGAAGTGGATATCACCAAAAGAATCAATATGATTGACTGGCTGAGAACTAACCTGAGCCTATCTAGAGGAATATGATAAGGATGACAAAGTGACCTAAAACCAAGCATACTGACAATCAACTGGAGGAAAACTGTGTTTGCAACAAATGTAAGTAACAATGTCTGTAATCGCATTGATCTAAGGATGGGAATACAATCTTTGCTCCTGCTTAGCCTGAAGTAAATAAGACTTAAGGTAGCTGGGCAAGGCATAGCC
>CM053599.1:57727744-57747565 GCA_028646575.1 Pseudocheirus occidentalis | reverse complement strand
CTGCTTTATAATAGAAATTAAAATCTGGTACGGCTAGGCCACCTTCCCTAACATTTCTTTTCATTAGTGGCCTTGATATTCTGGACTTTTTATTCTTCCAAATGAATTTTGTCACTATTTTTTCTAGTTCTATAAAGTAATTTAGTGGTAGATTCATTGGTATGGCACTAAATATGTAATTTAATTTAGGTAAAATTGTCATTTTTATTATATTAGCTCTACCCAGCCATGAGCAATTGATGTTTTTCCAATTACTAAGATCTGTTTTTATTTGTGTGAAAAGTGTTTTGTAGTTGTGTTCATAAAGGTACTGGGTTTGTTTTGGCAGGTAGATTCCCACTCATTTCTTTTTTATAGCAGCTTATTTCTCGACTCAACTTATTTGTAGAGTTGAGCTCTCATCTTGAGGTGTTGCAAGCTTCAAGCATTTTGTGCAGCTGTTTTCTGAACGCTATCTTTTTTTTGGCAAATTTTCTTTTTAATTAATTAACTAATTTTTAGTTTTTAACATTCATTTCCACGAGATTTTGAGTTACAATTATTTCTCCCTGTTTTTCCCCTAGCCCACCCCAAAGTAGCCAGTCTATTGAATACCCTTTCTCCCAATCTGTTCTCTCTAATATCCTCCCCTATCACCCTGATAAATTTCTAGTAGAGCAAGATGGATTACTGTACCCCAGTGCCTGTATATCTTATTTCCCAGTTGCCTGTAAAAACAATTTTTCTTAAAACATTTGCTTTTTGAAACTTTGAGTTCCAGATTTGTTTCTTTTCTTACCTCCTCAATCATCCCTACTAAGAAGATAAGCAATTCAATATAGGTTGCACATGTGTAGTTACCCAAATCATTTCCCTAGTAGTTATATTGTGAAAGATGAACTATATTTCCCTCTATCCTATCCCACCTCCCTCTTATTCTATTTTCTCCTTTGACCCTATCCCTTTTCAAAAACGTTTGTTTCTAACTATCCTCTCCACCAAACTGCCCTGCCTTCTCTTGCCCCCGCCCACTTGATTCTTCTACTCCCCCTTTTTCCTGTAGGGTAAGATACCCAGTTGAGTATGTATGTTATTCCCTTCTTAAGCCAAATTCAGTTAGAATAAAGTTGCCTCATTCCCCTTTACCTTCCTGGTCTTCCCCTCCTTTGTTACAGTTTTCTCTTGCCTCTTTTATACAAGATAATTCACCCTCATCTATCTCTCCGTCTCTCCTTCTCCCAATAAATTCCTCTCTTATCTCTTAATTTTAATTTTTAGATATGATCCCTTCATATTCAACTTATCCTGTGCCCTCTGTCCATGTATACATTAACATACATATGGCCACATTCACACATATAATTATATACACATACACCCTCGTATACATACATATATTTGTATATATATATATATATATATGTACTCACACAGATACACACACATATTCCCTTCAGCTGTTTTCATATTGAAAAATGTCTTATGAGTTACAAATATTGTTTTTCCATGTAGGAACATAAATAGATCAACTTACTAAAATATTCTGGTCAGCTCTGTTTTTTTCATCAAAAATGCTTAAAAATCCTCCTTTTCATTGAATGACCATATTTTCTTCTGTAGCATTATACTCAGTTTTTCTGGGCATGTGATTCTTGGTTTTAGTCCTAGCTCCTTTGACTTCCAAAATATCATATTACAAGACCTTATGTCCCTTAATGTAGAAGCTGCTACATCCAGTGTTTTCCTGATTGTGTTTACACAATATTCAAATTATTTCTTCTTGCAGCTTGGAATATATTCTCCTTTATCTGAGAACTCCAAAATCTGGGTATAATATTCCTAGGAGTTTTCTTTTTGGGATCTTTTTCAAGATGTGAATGGCAAATTCTTTCAATTTTGTCCCCTGGTTCTAGAATACCAGAACAATTTTTCATGATAATTTCTTGAAAGATGGTGTCTCGTGTCTTCTTTTGATTGTGGCTTTCGGCTAGTCCAATAATTTTTAAATGATCTTCCCTTGATCTATTCTCCAGGTCGGTGGTTTTTCCAATGAGATATTTCAAAGAGCATTCTATTGTTTCATTTGTTTGGATCTGTTTTGCAGTATATTGATTTCTCATAAAGTCATTAGCTTCCAATTGCTCTGATCTAATTTTGAAGGAATTATTCTCTTGAGTGAGTTTTTGAAATTTCTTTTCCATCTGGCAAATTTGGCTTTTTAAGGCATTCTTCTCCTCATTTGCTTTTTGGGACTCTTGTGCCATTTAAGTTAGTCTATTTTTAAGGTGTTATTTTATTCAGTGTATTTTTGGGTCTCCTTTAGCGAGTTGTTGACTTGCTTTGGATGATTTTTTTTGCATCCTTCTCATTTCTCTTCCCAGTTTCTCTTCAATTTCTCTTACTTGATTTTCAAAATCCTTCCTGAGCTCCTCCATGGCCTGTACCCAGTTTATATTTTTCTTGGAGGCTTTTGATGCTGGAGTTTTGACTTTGCTGTCTTCTTCCCATTCCGTGCCTTGATCCTTTTGGTCCCCCAAAAAGAATTCTATGGTCTGTTTATGCTTCCTCTGCTTGTTCATATTGCCAGCCAATTACTTGACTTTTGAGCTCTTTAACATGGTAGAACTCTGCTTCCAGAATGGAGAGAGCTTTGTCCCAAATTGCTGGAGTTTTGCAGCTCCTAGAGCAATTAGGAGGGTGCTGTCTCTACAGCCCCCACAAGCTCTGGCTCACTGGTCATATACCCTAGGGTCACAGAAATCTAGATTCAAGAAGATTACAGCAAGAGTGATTACCCTCTGAATGATTGCTTATTTCCCTACAACTGGAGGCTAGGAGCTCCTGAGTCAGTCACAGGGCAGTGGCTGTGCAGCTGTCATGCCTCTGCCACTTCTCACCCCAGGGGTCGGGGCTGGACTAGACTCTTCTGTACCCCCTCTTCCACCAGAGTTCCACACTGACTTTTTTTACTTTCTTTTGTAATTATGGGTTGAAAAGTCTGGAAACCACCACAGCTGCTGGTGCTCTACTCTGCTGAGCTCTTCTCTGGCTGCTGCTGTTCGGGGGCACCTTGGGGCCAGAACCGCAGTTCAGGTGGCACTATGCTCAGCTCCCAGCCTGGTGTGTTAGACTCTTCTTGCTGGCCTGCCGGGCTCACTTCAGCGGGTGATTTCTCTCTGTCTCTCTCTCTCTGTCTCTGTCTCTCTCTTTGGGTTCTGTAGTCTAAAGTTTGTTGAGAGTCACTTATTACATGTATTAGAAGTGACTGAAGTCTGAATCCATGACAAGTTTCTATTTCTACTCTTCCATCTTGGCTCCCCCTCTGATCTCTATTTTGAGACCTGACCTTCATACTCTTCTCTCGTCCTGAGACAGGACCATGGCCCCAGCAAGTTGTCACCACAAATGTTCTTGATCCCTGAGGTCCCTCCTCAAGCTACAAGCTTTTGTTCATCCCCTCTTTCCTAGAACCAAAATCAGGTATTCAGTTCTCCTGTGAGTGATAACAACCATCAGGGCCCCACCTGGTTAGTGAATTGGGGCTCATTATTCAGCATCAGGGGAGAATTTTACAATCTTCTTGTCAGCCATCTGACCCACACCCTGTCTATGGACTGAATGTTCCTGAAGCTGAGACTATGTTGACACAACTGCCCCCAGGGATTGTTGTTTGTTGATTCAAATGTATCTCCACTGAAGTATCTGCACTTAAATCAGGCTAGACCACAACCCCAGAGTGTGAGATGTTTTCCAAAATCCTCCCAAGTTGTCTTTGACCACACAATTAATTTTCCCCAACTTTTAATTATTTCTGTGATACTAAAGTTCACTTTGAGGCACTATTTTGAATTGTTTGTGGGGTGATTGGGAAAACCAGGTAATTTCTACTTTACTGTGCCATCTTTCCAGAACACTCAAATTCATTAGTATTTTTCATTAATTAAATTGGTTGCCTTTGTGATCAAATGTTTTTTGATTTATATATTAAAAAGTGCTCTGACAATTCTGTAGGATTCACAAGATTTTCAAAGGAGTACCTGACAAACAAAAGGTAAGGATCACTCATCTAATTCAACTAAATCAAATGAAATGACTCACCAGGACTTCACATACAGTTTTTAGAAGAACCAGAAGTAGAATTTGTCCTTTCAGTCTCTCTCCTTTCCTCCCCACTCCCTTAACATACCTTTTCTGCAAAGTTCTGTTGTTCTTTTTCTCACAGGACACCAAACCAAAGTTTAAAAAGCAAGCCAATCAGACTTGCTTTTCAGGAACTATCTCAATAAATAATTCATTCCTACCCTGAAGAGACTAGTGATGCAGGACATAAGCATAGCAAATATATGGGAATGTGTTGAATGGTTTTCAAATATTCTAATGAGGTGGGATGATGGAGTGTTTGTGCAATCTTGAGTTGTATAAAGTGAGTACCTAAGGATCAAGAGAGGACACAGGTAGTAAAAAACATACTGCACTGAGATTTCCCTGGAATCCTATCAATTAATATAGAGACTGCCAAGCTTTAGGCCCTAACAAATTGTACCAAAATATACACCAGAGTTTTGGGGAAAATAAATGATGGAAAACCCTACAATAACATTAATTAAGTACTTACTAAGTGACAAGCACCATCTTAAGGACTGTGTATAAAAAAAGACAAAATCCAGAATAGATCCTGATCTCAAGGAGATTATATTCTAATGAGATGAAAAACCCATATTGGGAAGTTATGGTCAGGGAGACATTATTTATTTCAATAGTTACAAGGGGTATTGAATAGAGCCATAGGGGACAAGATATTTGATCATGGTTCAAGAAGTAGAAGAGGGTTGTATAGGAAGGACACAGTGGAACCTCTAAATGCTGTAGCTGACAAGGAGATGTTTGGATAATAAAATCAAAAATCTTTTGATATGGCCTGGCCTGATAGATTGTGCCACACAAAATACTTCTGTAATGGTAATGGGGATTTAAAGATCTTCCCTGCCCATTGTAATGGCAAGCAAACAAGTACTTAGCACCTTGTTTCAAGTTGAGCCCTGGCCTTAATTATATCATGCCTTTGTTAAGAAATAGAACTTGTGAATCCCACAGTGGGAGGAACTTGCTGATGCAATAGGAAGGTGTGGAACAGGGGGGAGCCAATGATCAGAATAAAAAGCTGAGAACAAGCTGAGACAGGGCCAGAACTGCTGGGAGCATGCAGTGTGGAAGCTGAGCAGCTAGTGTGAGTGAGAGAGGGGCATTCTTGATTAAGGGAACTTGTTTTGTTTTGAAGGCCTGATGGACGGGAGACTTGGAAAGGCTTGGGAATGTTGGTGTTTGCTGCATTGGCAATGTGTAACAACTTCATGGTTACTGTAATGAATTTTGCATTCTGATTTTGGGAGTTGGTTTTCTGGCATTTGAATAAATACTTTGGTTCTGCCCTCCACATGGAGAGCCTGATACATTTTGTGATTCCCAAGTCCACAAGCATATTCCTAGTCACTGTGGGGGCTGTGAATATTGCATTGACATTATAACTTCCAAAGAAAGACAATGAGGTCCAAGGACGACATTTTCTTAGATGAAAAAATGTTGTCTCCAGTATATTATGTCTAGTCTGTGTGGTACAGTGGCTGTATAGGCATTGTCTGGGAGTAATGTGAAAGACAGAATCCAAGTTACTGAAAAGATGCTAAAATATCCTGAGTGAACACTCTTTTATATGGTAGTAGAGTAACACTAGGAATGAGAGATCAACAAGACTGGGAAAAGCAGTACATGGATTGTACCTGTAGCTTTTAGTTGTGTCTGTCTTTCCTTGTGACATGATTGTGGGGTAAAAAAGGTAACTATTTTAATCCAAGGTAATGGCTTCTGGCACTAAAATGTTAGAGGAAAGCAATGATAAATAACATAGTGAGAAAGAAGCAACCTAGATTTGCCTAATTAAATTTTATCAGTTAGACTGACTCCAGGTTTCCTTTTCAAATGAATGGTGGCTACAAGTAGGTATTACTTTGTTAAGTCAAGAATTAGCAGCTTTTCAGAAGAATGGTACTGTGTAAAACTTTTAAAGATTCTGATTACACAGCACAATAAAAATATTTGATTCATAACGAATCAAAGCAAAGCATTCACAGTAAAACAAGGTACAACATTCACAATATTACAACTGATCACAGAAAATAAAAATATAGCATTCACAACAACTTCTCACAGAAAATGGCCACATAGTTTGCTTTATAGGGGTCACAAATTTTTGAACAAAGCATTCACAAAATCTTAATCATTCAATCATCCCTAGGGAGGCTTGCCTCCTTAAGGGACACAAAGTACAATAGTCAAAATTCTCTACTCATGGGGCATGCTAGGTTACCAATCAATTACCTATTCAGTCATTACTCACTAAGTACAATCATTTAGTCAATCAGTCATCCTCCATTATTTAATATTCAGGCATTAGGAACTACACAGACCCTCCATCCCTAGGTGACTAGTAAATTTACAACTTCTCAGTTAGTGCACAGTATCCAAGTAAAGTCTTCTTTCAGTTTGACTCAGGGTGGTCTCTCAGATTCCCTGGATTACCTTCCATGGTCCCAGATCCTACCTGTATTCATCAAACTATCTTCTGGGTTCAAAGGCAGACAGCTCCCAGGTCCTTGTCCAGCTCTCTCTAGTTCCTGCTCCACACTGGAGCTCAAAGTGTCCAATCAATTTCAAATCCTTCACAGTCTCAGTTCCTGTGAAGTCAAGGCTTAACAAAGCCACAAACAAGTTTAGCCAATGTACTAGCATCACGTTCATGATTCCACAGTCCCTTGGCAGCTCTGACTGGGCCTAGGAAATTCTCTGCAACTCCTCAATAGCTTGTAATAGTAATTAGTTCATACCTTCTATACTTAGACCTAAGTTACTAGGTGCTACTTAGCCCTAGGCTACTAAGTGCTAAATATCTGATAAACTGATTTCTGTTACATTCCATTCCTCCAGGATTCGTGGAATTACAATTTTAATTTAAATGGCCATGAATCCTGGATCTTGGAACGAACAGAGGCACTATACTTTGTAATCCTGCCAACTACGCCAAAATGTAAAACCAATCAGCAGTAGATTCCCAAAAGAATGCTACTGTGAGCAGCTTTTAAGATTCGAATTACACAGTAGTAGTGAACACTCTATTTATTCCATTACAAATCAAGATTCAGTACAATATTCACAGTATAATATCTTATTACAGAAAGTCACAATATTTCTTATTACAGAAAGTCAGAATATTTAGAACAAGGAACAAAAGAAGAATCACCTGCTTTCCTTAAGGGGGAAACCAGCTTAACACTTAAAGATTCAAACAACCAATTCACCTGGTTTCCCTAAAAGGGAAACCAGCTTAACTCTTAAAGATTCAATCAGCAATTCACAATATACTGATCTTCCACTCATGAGGTAACCATTAACTTTAGTCTCCAATAAAGTCCTTAGAAAACTACACAAACTCTCTACCCCTTGATTTCCAGCAAACCTCAGTTTCATCCAAGGGGAGGCCTTTCCTTCATTTTGATGCTGGATAGTCGTTCTGATTCCCTGGATCCTCTTCCCTGGTCCCAGTTCCCTCCTGAATCTGCAAAACAATCACCTAGATTCAGTAGCTGACAGCTGCCAGGCTCTCTTCCAGTCCTCAGAGATGAACAGCTCACAGGTCCTTGTCCAGTACTCAGGACAATTCCCAGCACACACTGAAGTTCACAGGGTTCAGCGCACCTCAAACCCTTCACAACTTCTCTTGCCTGGAACTCAAGGATCAGCCAAGCCACAAACAAACAAAGTTCCATCCTGTTCATGTTTCAATCAGCTTCCAGATACTGGAGAAGGAACACTCTTTCTCTCTCTTCCTCTCTTTCTCAGCTGACTTCAGTCTTTTCAGTCAGCTTCCACATATGGGGAGAGGAACACTCTCTCTCTCTTCCACTCTTTCTCAGCTGACTTCAGCCTCCATGAATCTTCCTTCACTGAGGAGCCAAATCTAATTCTCTCCTCTCTCTCTAAAATTCTTCTTTATATACAGCACTGACCTCCTGTCTCAGCCAATATCCTTCTTCCAAGTCAGCAGGGGAGTTCACACCCTTTCAACAGTGGACAGAGTTCATACCTTCTATACTTAGCCCTAAGTTACTAGGTGCTACTTAACCCTAGGCTACTAAGGACTAAGTATCTGATAAACTGATTACTATTACATAGCTCCAGCTGACCTTCAGCTCTGACTGGCTGTCGGAAATACTCAGCAACTCAGGCTGGCTCTCAGAATCATCAGAAGTTTCAGCTGGTTCCCAAAATCAAGATCACTTAATCCAGGTTTTCAAAATCAAAATTATTCTCTCAGACCTGGGAGGGGCTTTCCTCTTCTGCCTCCTCAGCTCCTCTTGAGCCTCTACTGAGTTGACTACAAGAAAAATCTCCCTCTTCCTCTCTGGGCTTTTCTTATAGACACAAAATATTAGCTTCATGTTTCAGCCAACCCCTTCCTGTTACATCAGCAACAGGATACAGGAGTTCCTACATTGTGTTTCCCCAACAGAGGCTTGATCAATTACTAAATATATGCTAGTTTTGCCAACACAAATGGATCTTCAAATTCAAATTACGTTACCATTATACACCTTGATTTAGAACTAACAACAGGATTCGGTGATACCAATGAAATCATACATCACAGAACCAAGAGCTCCCTTCAGAACTAGTAGAAACTTTAATAGCTATCTAGTGCTACAAAGGAATCCTCACTATAACATAACTAACATGTAGTCATACAACCTATGATTGGTGACTTTCAAACTCTAAACACAGGAAACAATTCTTGTCTGAGTTATCCACCGAAGGAGCAAACTAAACTGGGTCTGGGAGTACATGAGTACAGCTAATTTTCTGCAAGATCTGCTTTAAAAAGCAGTGTCATATGGTAGTCACAAAAATTTCATTATCTTGACCTGTATTAAGAGACTGATAATCTCCTCGAATTAGAAAGAAGGTAATAAAGTATTCTGAATTCTGCTTGTTGTATGATATCTAGAATAATCTTTTCAATTCTGGGTGCCACAGTTTAGGTAGGTAGTTTAGGATGTTGATAAGCTAAATGACATCCAGTGGAGGGCAATCAGAAGGGTAAGAATTCTTGGGTCCATCGTTATTTAATCAATCAATTAGTGGACAAATATTTATGCAATACTAGACACTAGTAAATGACACAAATTAAAGAATTTTCATTTTTTCGTTCTCACGGAACTTACATTCTAAGGAGGTACATACTTAATGTGCTCGCTCTCTCTCTCTTTCTCTCTTTTTCTCTTTCTCTCTCTGTAAACACACATATATGCATATATACACACATATATATATATATATATACAGAGAGAGACACATATGTATATCTGTGCATATATGTATGTATGTAAGTACAAGGTACATTGTGGTATGGGAGGAACCAAGAATGATTCGATATAGAAGGTGGCTCTTGAGCATAGTTTTAAAGGAAACAAGGGATTCTAAATATGCAAGTATGGAGGGGATACATTCTAGTTATGGTATATGGTCAGTGCAAAAGTATTGAATATTCTGCATGAGGAACAGCATGAAAGCCACTTTGACCAGATCATAGATCATAAGAACAGGACTATTGTACAATAAATTTGAGGACAGATTGTAAAGTCCTTAAAGACCAAACAGAGCTTATATTTTAATGTTGTTTCAAAAAGGGGTCACAGTCCAGAGAAAAAAAGAAGACTCAGTGCAAAAGATGTGAGATATATTATTTGTTTCTGGTGGACAGAAACCCGAGTATTAGGTAGAAACTGAAAAGAAGCAAATCTAAACTTAATGTTAGTAAGAAATTCCCAAAAATTATAGTTTTAAAAAGTGGAATCTGTTATTAAAGTAGGTAGCTCCATCCTCTTCCTTTTCCCGTTTGTAATGGTAATGTAATTTGAATTTGAAGACCCCTTTTTGTATTGGCAAGTAAGCAGGTACTAGGCACCTTGTTTAAAGTTAAGCAAAGATATCATGTACTTAGCACTTGGTAATTGATCAAGCCTCCCTTGGGTAAAGAGAAGGTATGAACATTTCTCTCCTGTTACTTACTTAACAGGAGGGGGTTGGGGTTGGCTGAAACAGGAAGCTAAGGCTGTGTGTATATATGAGGAAAAGCTTCAGGGAAGTGCAGTCAGAATTTCTTGGAGAACTGTGGAGGCAGAAGCAGCTTCCAGAAGGAGACTGAAGAGGATCCCAGGAGCCCAAGAACCCTCCCCAATGCCCCTGCCACCTTCCAGGTTGAATAAGGTTATTCTGATTTTTTTTAACAAGCTTCAGAAGACTGAGGAAGCATGACCAAGATTCTAAAACTTGATCTGTTTGTGGGTTGGTTGAGCCTTGAATTCCTTGGAGCAGTAATTGTGAAGGATTTGAGATGGACTGGACCCTGTGAACTTCAGTGTGAAGCAGGAACTATCCAAAGAGCTGGACAAAGACTTGGGGAGCTCTCTGCCTTTGAGCCCAGGTGACAGTTTGGTTTATCCAGGCAGGATATGGAACCATGGAAGGGGATCCATGGAATCCAAAATAACATTCGTAGTAAAGCTGAAAGAAGGATTAACTTGGATACTGTGTACTGAATGAAGAATTGTTCATTTACTAGTGACCTGGGGTGGAGGGTCTGTGTATTTTCTAATCATTGTACTTAGTGATTAGTCATACTTAGTAATTGATTACTAAATAAATGACTGATTGAGTTAACTTAGTGTGCCCAATGAGTGGAAGACTTTAACTATTGTACTTTGAGATGACTGAATGACTAAGGAGGCAAGCCTCCTGAAGGATGATTGAATGACTGAATTACTAAATAGCTGTTCTTTGTTCAAAACTTTGTGGCCACTATGGTGCACACTATGTGGCCATTTTAATGATAAGATGTTGTGAATACTATACTGTGATTTTTCTGCCATAAGTTGTAATATTGTGAATGTTATAACTTGATTTTCTGTGAATGTTTTGCTTTGATTTGTTATAGAATAATAAGAGTATTCACACTACTGTGTAATCAGAATCTTAAAAGCTGTTCACAGTAGCATTCTTCAGCAAAGTTGCTTGTGCATGGCATTACACCATTAAACGTCAGCAGTCACAAGTTGTAATGGCTAATTGTTGATTGTGCTGTAATGGGGATTCCTTTCTAGTATTGTTGGGAGTGAATAACTGTTGATGTTTCTTCCAACTCTAAAGGGAGTCTTTGATTCTGTAATGAGTGATTTTATTAGTATCACTGAATCTTGATTCCAGCTCTAAGTCTATGATTTTATAATCCTAGTGTATTGCATTAAATGCTTCTTTCCTATACATTGTAATAAAATTAGTGGCATCTGTTCAATCAGCCATGCCCTGCTCTTGTTGGCACAGTTGGATTAGTTTGCCCCTGACCTATTAAAGTTTTAAAAGATGATAACTTAACTGTTCTCCTTGTTTATTCATATTGTTTAGTTTGTGTTATTGTTTGTTTAGGTTTGGGCTGTGATCAGTGGGACCTAGCTTGCCATTTTTTGTTTTTTATTCCTTGGAAGCAGAAAAATGCACCTCTGGGTGTGTGTGGTTGTTTTGAAGACAAAATTCAAACATACATGGGCTACAAACATTCAATGTCTTTATTTAATATCTTCTTTCCTCATTTTTATTCATCATTGGATGAAAAATATATAGCTCCCCTGTCCCATCTCCACACTCCAGAGAACTAAAGATTGACTTCTCTAATATGATTCGATTCAGGATTAGTGGAAAGATTTTTCTTTTTTTTTTAAATGAAAGTAACAGATTTCCATAAGGTCTGGATATCAGAATATTCAAATGTGTACTTTAAAACAAAGCCTTTTTGTGCTAATTTATTCCCACAATGGTCAGAGGAGTAATGAAGACCAAACAGACATGGTATAAAAGCTCCATTTGGAATTGATAAGTTGAAACACATTTATGGAAGTAGGTACCCAACACTATGGCATACATCCTTGGGAATGCAAAGTTTATATATGATAAGATACTGAAATGAAATCTTTTTATTAAGGAAAAAGAAAATGTTTGTATTTTTGGATGTATGTTAACTGGAAATGGGTTAAATGAACTATGAATTAGCTATGGTAATATTTTATTTGGGTTCTTTGTCAGTTATATTCCATTTGATCATGGAACAGTATCACTGAGAAATTTATAATCTAATTAGGATACACCTACTTCTTAGACATTAATCAATGAGTAACATGAAGTATTATATAATTATAATACATGCGCATACACACAAAAACACACTCCAAGTGATAGGAAATACAGCACTATAGTGTAAATTTTTCAGATTCTTCAAAGTCATAGAGAATTATTTGACCTTGATTGTGCAAATAGTTAGGAGGGAAGGTTATTTCTTTTTTATTTTAAAAACAATTTTGCTTTATTTATTAGTGACATTGAAGCTTTTGTTCTCAATAAATTATCAATAAAAATATCTTAGTGAGAATGATATGTTTTAATTTTCTCCAACTTAAAAAAAATCTTGGGTCAGCTCTTGTAATAAACCAATGGTATAGTTTTGTAGTCTGCTTCTAAGATTAATTTGTTTTGATATTTAGCTTTAATGACCATGATAGGTGAAAATATAACTCATAAAGTCACATGAATAGAAATAAAGTAAATTAATGGCTGGCTGTACTTACTAAAATAGCACACTCATTTTTTATTCAATACTATCCATTAATTATGCAAAAGTTTAAGCTAAAATTCAGCCAGTTGGTTTTAATCTTCCCTGCTACCCATCAGCTATTCTTTGACAATAATTCAAAGGCTTTATATTTGTGCATGTTAAAAATATTATATATTCATTTTTTAACATTCTTTTCCTTTTAAATATTGAGTTCTAATTTCCCTCCCTCCAGCTCACCCCCATCCCACTTGTTGAAAAGACAAGCAATATTAAATGAATCACACATATGAAACCATACAAAACATATTTCCATAATAGTCATATTGTAAAAACGAGCAAGAAAAACAGAAAATGAGAAAACTAAACTTTAATTTGCACTCAGAGTTCCTCATTTCTTTTTCTGGAGGTGGATAGTAATTTTATTTCATTATTAATCCTTTGGAATTGTCCTGGATCACTGTACTTATCAGGTAGCTAGGTCTTTCACATATCATGATCATTATTGATCAGTGATACTGTGTTCAGTGATCTCCCCATTCTTCTCACTTCACTTTGGATCAGTCCATATAGGTCTTGTCATTTCACACACACACAACCCTCCCCCGTCCCCCGCTTGAGTCCACTACCTTTGTCATTTCTTATAGTGCAATAGTACACCATAACAATCACTTGTTCAGCCATTCCCCAACTGACTGACATCCTCCCAAATTCCAAACCTTTGTTGCCACAAAAACCCTGCAATAAATATTTTCATATATAGAGGTCCTTTTCTTTCATTTTCTTTGATCTTATTGGTTTATAGACCCAATAGTAGTTTTGCTGGGTCAAAAGGTATGCTAGATTTGACCTTTGAACATAGTTTCATGTTGTTCTCTAGAATAGCTGGACCAGTTCACTACTCCACCAGCAGTTCACTAGTTTACCTATTATGTCTCATCCCCTTCAGTATTTGCCATTTCTCATAGGTGTGAAGAACTACCTCAGAGTTGTTTTAATTTGTAATTTTCTAATCAAAATTGACTTAGAGAATTTTTTTTCATATAACTATGGATAGCTTTGATTTCCTTTGAATCATCTTATTTTTATCCTTTTCTTCTATCTATATAAATTCCTCTTCAATGCCATAGTGTTAATAAAGTTCTTAAGAGTAATGTGTCATCTTCTCATATTGGAATATAAATTCCTCTTTTGAGTCCTTTACATTATTTGAGAGAAATCTTTTGGATTTCTCTTTCATGTTTATCTTTATATTATCCTTAGGTTTGAATATCACATTTTCTTTTCAGCTCTAGTCTTTTTAACAGGAATGTTGAAAGACTTCTATTTTCATTAAATATCCATTTTTTTCCCTTGAAGGATTATACTGAGTTTTGCTGGGTAAGTTATTCTTGGTTGTAATCCTAGCTTTTTTGCTGTCTGGAATATCACATCCCAAGTCCTCTTTTCCTTTTACATGGAACTACTAAATCTTGTGTGATCCTGACTGTGGCTGTGTGGAATTTGAAATGTTTCTTTCCAGCTGCTTGCAATATTTTCTTGTTCACCTGGGAGCTAAGGAATTTGGCACAATAGTCCTGGAAGCTTTCACTTCTCTTTCAAGAGGTGATTGGGGGCTTCTTTCAATTTCTGTTTTTTATTATTAATCCAGGATATCAAGACTATTTTTCTTGATCATTTCTTGAAATGTGATGCCATAGCTTTCAGGTAGTACAATAATTCTTGTTGTCTCTCTTTGGTCTATTTTCTAATTTAGTTATTTTTCAATGAGATGTTTCACATGTTCTAACTTTTTTCATTCCATGGACTTTTTAAAAATTATATTTGATGTCTTATGGAATCCTTAACTTATACTAGTGTGATTTTAATTTTTAAATAATTATTCAAAGGAGATTTTCATGTCCTTTTTTTGTCTGACCCATTCTACTTTTTGAGTAGTTAATTTCTTCAGAAAATTTTAGTGCTTTCTTTTCCATTTGAACTATTGTGCCTTTATTTTTCCACAATTTTATTTTAGACTCAAATACCAGAACACAAATACAAACTTACATTTAAGTTCCAATATTTAAGTTTATGATATGATTGTGTTTCTTTTCTCTATTGTACTTTTAAAGAAATTATTTTCTTCAGTAAATTTTTGTACTTTTTAAAACATCAAGTCAATTCTGTTTTTAAGCTTTTTCTTCAATATTTTTATACCTTTTTTACCAAGCTGTAAATTGTCTTTTCATAATTTTCTTTTATCACTCTCATTTTGTTTTCCCATTTTTTCATCTAACACTTCTATCTTTTATCTTTAACTTTTCTAGGATTTCTTGTTGAGCTCATAGCCAATTAACATTTTTCTTTGAGGTTTTAGTTGTAGCTGTTTTATATAGTTATCTCCTTTTGACTGTGTTATTGTATTCCATACCATGGTAGGAGCTTTTCATATTCAAATACTTTTTGGTTTTGTTGTCATTTTCTCACTTTTCCAGCCTTTTTATTGACTTTTAACTTTATGTCAAATTTAAGCTCTACTCACCTTGGGATATATAAACACTGTCACAAGTTTCAGGGTTTTTAATGAAGCCTTTTGAGAGTTAGTTCTTTGTGCCCACAACAGTTTGGTGCTTCCAAAGTCATGTAATCTGGGCAGAGGGGTGGTCATTGCTCTTCTGGTCTACATTCTAGTCTTTACACAGGAAGAGTCCAATCTCTCAGGCAAAAGCAAATTCTAATAGTCCTCTTGACCCTGGAACCAGGCCCCCTCTTCCCTTTGGTTCATCTATAAGCTCTACTATTTGTCTTGCAATGGTGACTTTAACTATGCATGGACAATAGAGTTGCAAGATGTACCCAATGCCATCAAAGGCTCCCCTATAATTTCCTTCTGACCAGTTTTCCAACTCAATTATTGCCTCTATTCAGGAGGCAGCTGAGGGCTCCTTAATTTGTTTATGCTTTTGCAGTCATTGCTGCCCCCACCTCTTGAATTCACGGCAGACAGGCCCTCATTCTGGCATGATGGACTTCTCCTATGCATCTCTCAAGTTTTATTATGGCAGAAAAATGTCTCACATTGACAATTTGTTGACTAAACCACTTCAAAATTTTATTTGAGGTATCAATTTGAAGTTGTTTGGAGGAGAATATTTAGAGAGTTCAGCTTCGTTGCTGCATCTAATCCACCATCTTGGTTCCACCTGTGCTATTTGTTTCTTAAGTGGCATGTTAAAAGTTCTTTCTCTTCTTCTCCATGTTTTGTTTGTATTAAAAAAAACAACTTTTTCATCTTAGAATTTGGTATGGTTCCATGAGAATTCTTGAAAAATACTAAAGTATAACAGAAAGGGAAAAAATATTAATCATTAGAAAGAATGAATACAATGGGTAAGTGCAAATACATTCTTTGAGATTAAAGCAATAGAATTCTTAATTGATGTTTGTTTAGAAAGTGAATGCAGTATGGTATGAAATCATATTTGAAATTTTGAAAATAAAAACAGAAAGTATTTGCTTCTGCTGTTTACATGATCATAACCCCCATAATTACCTCCTGTGATTTTTGCTTCTTGTTCTCTCTACTCAATGTTTTAAGATGCTAGTAAAAACTATCAGATGGAAATATTTTGCTACCAACACAAAAATGTATTTAAATTAATTAGCTTGTGCAGTTAATTTTTTTTATGAAAACATGTTGACATATTTAAAATAACTTACAGCAGGCACTGACGTGAACTGTGAGGGAAACTTGTTTTATGTTGTTGTTATCACCATTTTGTATATGATAAAAGAAAGGTATGTGTAGGTTGGTGGCATAATTTAAAAATAAAATATTTTTTAAATGGTGTTCCCTTCAGGAAGGAAATGAAGATTTGGGTAGCATCAATTATACTACTAACAACATGCTAACAATTACATTGCATTGATAAATTTATTTGTTTAATAGGGTTTTTTTGGAGCAACTCAGAATTATTCAAGAGACATTGCCTCCAACACAGGATCTTCTATTTTAAAGAACTTTGGCTAGTTGGGTAGGTCCTTGTCTCTTGGAGGTAAAGGATCTTTCTTCTCAGTGGTATTTCATATCCGTGTTTTAAGGGAGAGCCATATCTCATGAAGGATCTGAAATTCTCTTGTGAGATCTGTATCTCTAAGATTCTTTATTGAATGTATACTGCTATATTATAATGGGCTTCTACTTTCTCTGTATAAAAGTCTTATTCTTTGTCATTACTTAGCCTCTGGGTGCCTGATGATTCCTGACAGGAAGAAAAATGAAGCAAGAATTAAAGGAAAATCTTATGAAATTTTTTAATGGATACAAACTATTCTAATGCCAGTTAGTTTTTCTTCATTGTCTCATGTGCCTGGAAAATTTGTCTAATCAGAGATATTCTCTTTGCTGTGTGATGATATTCTATGAGGAATTTGAGTTCCATCTTATGCCACAAATGATTTTGTATTTTAGACTAGAGGGAGGACCTGGGAAAATCAGCACCCCTTTCATATTTAGCCACTAATGGCTTTGCTAAAAACTGAACTGATCCTATTTAATAAAGAGTGTCAGACACTAGGCAAGTCTCACATTCAACCTTGTGGTTTTTCACTCCGTCCTCCTAACAGAGTCAGAGAAATACAAAACCATTTGGAAAGGGTGGATAATTTCATATTCCCCGGTTTTAACTCTCTCTGAGTAGCTTGTATCATCTTATTAATCCCAAGGGCGGGTATATGAATTATAGTTCTGAGATATTCACTGAGCAAACAGTCTTCTCTTTGACCCCACTCTCTTTCACTGAGCCTTAGTTATGGAACCTTGATATAACAGAGTTTGTTGCAGAGGATGATAGACAGGCTTGCTTGGATAATATCTAGCCATTGACTTTTCATTAAGAATCAATAAAAAGACTAAATAATGCATAATCAATCATCTACTCCACAATTGAATGCTTGCAGTTTCTCCAAGACCTATGCTGTTCCTAAGCACCTAAATTAAAAATTCCAGGAAAGATAAAGTTCATTTGTTTAGCACTGAGATTATTATTTTCTTCTGCAAATGGTCAAAAGAATGTAGGGATACCAGCAAAATTCCCAACCAATGTTTAAGTCATAACATCTACTAAGGCTAGTAGTTAGATGAAATAATTAGGAATTCAGAACCTATGTCTCAGCTCCTCTTTGTGTCAGTTACAGGCAGAAATTTCTTTAGCTGGTAATTTTCCTACCTCACCATTTAAAGTGACAGAAACATTTAATTCATGGAGAAGTGAGAGTGGACCTAAATGCGGGCCTTAGCAGAGGAGCAAACCACTACCATTTCATGAGTGGCACTGATGTGAAGCACAGAGCATCATCCTCAGAATGAATATAGAAATTAAAATCCAGTCTTCTCCCTTCACACTCTCCTTTACCCATAACCAAGAGACTTGCTTCTTATTTGCATTATATTTATTCAAGGTATTTTAAAAAGGGTAATCACAATGAGAAATGATGTTGGTTGGCAGTGCCACTTTTTGTTTTGAAGTATACTATAATTTCACCCATTGTTGTTTTTGAACTATTGCCTTTATAATTCTGTGAGAAGTTAGGAAAAATTATAATAATCTACAATCATACTGTAGTTCCAAACCATGTTTAACTTTTTACAAAATCTCTTGTATAACTAATAATGCCTGGCCTATTGTAATCTGGTGGAAGCTTCCAACTCCAGAAAGGCTCTGTTGGAATCATTTATTCAAAAACAAGTCATACCACAATTCTTTTGTATAATTTGCATCATTTAACTGTTTAGGGTTGAGGGGAAAGGAAGAAATAAAACTTATAGGATTCTCCCAGCAGGTTTAGAAAGATATGAACATTTGATTTTGGGGCAGGTAGCCTCATGCTTGATGAAAACTTTATTTGGGCTGAATCAAATCTAACATAGCATCTTCCCCTCCCCCCCTTTTTCATTTTCAGTAAAGTTTTGAGTTTCAAGTAAAATAAGGAATATGTATATGTCTCAGAAAGGAAAAAGGAGGGGGAAAAGCTCATTTTAAAATTATCTATTCTCTCTCTTCCCCAAATTTACAGTCCTACATCTTTCTCCAATATTTAAATTCACTTTAACTCCAAGGAAGAACTAGAGTAGCAAATAGCAATGGACTAAGATATACAAAATTCTTAGACTGTCCCTGTTACATTTTACCTGTGGCAAACCTTTGCAATTTTATTTAACCTTTGCTTTTAGTACTCAGAGAGATGTTTGCTAGAAAGAAAGAGAGAAATGACTTTGGAAAAAGATAATTCCAGAGAAAGACAGATAATTATCCCATGAAATAATAAGCAAAACTAACTCCACTGAGTTGTCACAGAAATTTCCTGAGTAGAAATAGAGAAACATTCCTGAATGCATTCTCAAAAACCTTCTTTTCCACCTTATTTCCTTTGTAAATTTCTTTTGAATTATTTTATTTATTTTCTTGTTTACATCATTCATTTCCACGAGATTTTGAGTCACAAACTTTCTCCCCATCTTTCCCCTACCCACAACCCCAAAACAGCAATCCCACTGTAAAGCCCTTCTTCCCCCAATCTGCTCTCTCCTGTATCCTCCTCCATTGCCCCTCTAACTTTCTGGTAGGGCAGGATGTTTCTCCCTACCCCCGTGACTGTATACATTAATTTCCAGTTGCATGTAGTAAATAATAATAATAATAATGATTATATATTTAACATTTGATTATAGAACTTTAAATTCTAGATTCTTTCCCTTCCTCCCTTGTCACCCACTCCCACTGGGAGGACAAGCAATTCAATACAAGCTGTACATGTGTAATTATGCAGGACATCTCCACAGTGGACATATTGTGAGAGACTGATTATATGTCCCTCCTTCCTATCCTGCCCCCCCATTCCATTCTCTACCCTGTCCCTGTACCTTTACAGAAGTTTGTGCTTCCAGCAACCATCCCCCCTTCCCCTCCTCTCCTTCATCTCACCTTTCATCTCCATCCCACCTACTGTTCTGTGTGGCAAGATATCCAGTTTAGAGTTTATGTCATTCCTTCTCTAAGCCAAATTCAATGGGAGTAAAGTTGACCCTTTCCGTTTTGCCTTCCTGTTCTTTCCCTCCATTGTAACAGTTATCCCTTGCCTCTTCTGTATGG
>CM053599.1:57709186-57727244 GCA_028646575.1 Pseudocheirus occidentalis | reverse complement strand
TTATTAGCTTTTTGGGCCTCCTTTGCCATTTGAGTTGGTCTATTTTTTAAGATGTTATTTTCTTCTGTTATCATGATTTTTTCACATCATTCTTATTTCTCTCTCCAATTTTTCCTCCACTTCTCTTATTTGGTTTTCAAAATCCTTTTTAAGCTCCTCTATGGCCTGTATTCAGTTCATATTTTTCTTGGAAGTTTTTGGTGTTGGAGATTTGACTGTGTTTTCTTTCTCCCATTACATGTTTTGGTCCTTTTTGTCCCCCCAAAAAGGAATCTAAAGTTGGATTGTTGGGGCTTGCTTTGCTTCCTTCACCTGCTCATGTTGCCAGTCAATTACTTGGCTTTTGGGTTCCATAAAACTTGACTTTCAGAGGGGAGAGCTCTGACCCAAATTGCTGTGATTTTTGCGGCTGCTGGAGCTATGAGGAGGTCACCATTTCTGCAGCCCCCACCAGCTTTGGCTCACTGAAAATGCAACTCAGGACCACCACCCAAGACCACAATCCTGATCCAGACAGCTCAAGGCAAGAGCACTTAACCTCTGAATGACTGCTTGGCCCCACTGCCATCTGCAGGCTGGGACCTTCTGAAGCAGTCACATGGAGGCAGCTGCAGAGCCTCTGCTTCAGACTGCTTCTATCTCTGGATTTAATTTAGCTGAGTTCAACTGAACTTTACCTTTGTACTTGGCTCTTATGAGTTGGTAATTCTTGAAATCACGACAGCTGCTGATAATCTGCTTCTCCTAAATGCTCCAGGCATGGCTTGTTCTGGCCACCCTGGGGATGAAATGGAATGGGGCTAGCCTCTGCTTCCAGCCACTGCGATCACCATCTGCCAGTCTGCCTTCAGTGGGAGATGTGTTTCTCTATCATTTTTGTGGATTCTGGAGCTCTAAAATTTGTTTAGAGTCATATTTTATAGATATTTGAGGTGGGCATGGAGGGAGCTCATGGTATTCTCCTGTTTCTATGCTGCCATCATGACTCCACCCATCCTTTCAGTTCTTAAGTCTTGACAAGCCTTAATCTACAGTTTCTAAGGTTTCCTTTTTTTTCTTACAGATTTTGTTTTGCCTCAGACCCTCCAATATGTGGCTTCTACCTTCCTTTCCAGGTTGATTTCCTATTATTCCCTTTCATGAAATCTAAATGCTTCTTCTCACTTCAAAATATATCACCAGCTATTCCATCACTTTGCCCTACATGCTGCTACCTCCATGTATCCACTTAGACCAGAAAACAATTCCATCTAGTTCATCATGGTGAAAATGATTCTTTCCTTTAAGATTCAATTAGGAACCACTTTTTTTCCAGCTGAAAGTATTCTATCCTAAAATAGAGCACTCAAACTGAAAGCATATTATACCTTCTAATATACTTATTTCTCTAAATATTACATGCCTTTATCCCAAGTAGAATTGTGTTTCATTATAATGGCCACATTTTAAAATATCTGGTTGGAAGCTGTAGCATGTCTAAATTAGGGAGAGACAGGATTGTGGAAGATCACTGGGTCTCAAATCTTCCCTACGCCTGGAATGCCTTCTTCCTGTAACTCATTGCTCTCTAACAGTAGAATTAAAAATCATAGCTGCCTGAAAGTGGAATGAGCTTTTCAATAATGTTATGAGGTTCCCATCATTGGATCTGTGCAAGCAGAGACTAGATAACTACTTGTTGACCACATTACGGATGGCAGTCATTCATCAGACAGTGCATTGGAGCAAATGACCTCTAAGATAACCTTTCATCTATATGAGTCTATCATTTTTTTTTACCTCATATCTCTCTCCTAAAGCAGACAAGTAAATAAAATAAACAACAAGAAACCCTATCCTTTTGCTCCCTATATATTTAGTAGAATATTGGGATCCATGGCTCAGTTACTTCAGTTGGTTAGCCTAAAATTAAACATATGATGTTTATCTTGCACAGGTGTAAAATATAATGTGAATAATGGTATGTCCTATAGTATTTCATGGCTGACTGTTTATATTATATATGAAATGTGGCTCGCAATCTAAACTGTACTTTCCCTCTGGTTTTCCCTCCTGCTGGAAGATCATCCTAGGTCAAATGAGGCAGCTGCCTTGTCTGTCACCTTCACAGCCTGTTATTTTCTTTCTGATGACTCACTAAATTAGTTTACTCAAGTAAAAAGGGATTGGCGAGATGTCATGAGGCAGTGTCTGAGTGGAAGCAGGAGTGCATTTCCCCAACCTCTCATCAGTCTCTATGACTGGGCTTTGCAGTGAAAGAAAAATTGACTAGTGGTGAAAAACAGTCATGAGATTTGAAATAAAAAATCAGCCAGTCTAATATAAGAGGCTATACTGCTCTCCCAAAAATGCTCAATACCAGGAATTCATGATTTAGTTAATGTTAAACTGTATCAGAATTTAAACATAAAGCCCATGTTTTAACAAAATAATATATTTCTGCATTAAACAATGTTTTTAGAATTTATTTTGGTTTCACGTTTGGTTTCAATACTTTCTAATGTATTTCTTGTGATTGCTTTTGAGATATATATTAATGTATATATGTATATGTATATTTGTATATATGTATGGAAACACACATATGTCTACTATATATAAGCACACATGTGTATAGACACACCTACATAAATGTATATACACATACTTATACATACATCAATATACACACATACGTATGTGTATATGCATGTGTATGTGTATGTGTATGTGTATGTGTATGTGTATATGTATATGTATACGTATATGTATATGTATATGCATATACACACTTATACATATATGCAGAACTTTACCTTAGATTGGTTGTTGTCATTCATTCTCAAAGAGGACCAAAATGACATCACACTACTAGAGTCAAGGTACAGTGTGTCCAACTGTGGCTAATCTGACCAATATGATCTTTGAAAACGAAGGACACCCAACCTAAAATAAAGTTCTGCCTAAGTCATTTACCTGCTGATATTCCTTTTATAGCTCCCTTTAAAAAAAGATCCAGCTTTTCAGCTTGGAATTCAAACCCCTTCACAATCTGTTACCTTTCTATATGTAAGTGACATTCATTTCTTTCATATTATTTATGTTTCAGAGAAACTATTTCTATATTGTATGTCCAACTCAGCATCCCATCTCCCATTCCTATGCCTTTTCAGACTCTTCAAGTTTCATATAGTTGTTTTTTTTTACCCTCTCACTTTTTAGATTCCTTACTTTAATGAAAGGCTCAAATTATGTTTTGCCTCCTATAGAAAGACATTCTTGATTTATTTAATTGCTGATGCTCTTTCCCTCCTACTATCATCTTCCACGCATTTATTCCTCCACAGAACATATCTTCTTCTGTATATTGTGACCTCTTTTGGTACATGTGGTTTTTTTTTTTTGTTTCTTTATCTTTAGCACCTAGCATGTGACTTGAACATGACTGGAACATTAGTAATTTCTTATTGAATTTAATGAGGAAATTGAACAAATCTACACAACTGGAATCAACATACATCTTCATGTTAAAGTTAGTTTTGTTCACAGTAAATGATACATTAATATAATTTGTATAATGACCAAAAGTATTTGTTATGAAGTAGCACTATAAATCTTTTCCGTTGTCCATCATTTTGTTGACCTTATTATGATCTTGGTATATTTTTGTTTTGTTGGTTTTCTTCCCAAGCTTTCTTTAGCCCTATTACTCCAATATCATCCTTTACTGATTTTCAGTTTTACAAAACATCAATTATAATTTTCCACTATCCTTCTCTATTAGATTTGATAATCAAGTATATAGATTACATTACATCTTTCTGAATGGCAAAGAGAGAAAATATTTCCTGATTTAGAAATTATATATTTTCTTTTAATCTTATGGAAGCTTTTGATTTTTGACAAATAAACATCTGCATGAAAATGTATTGATATGTCTAGATATATATCCCACCATTTATTCTCTCCCATTTAAATAGGTCACATGAAATTATAATGGCAAGTAAACATTTTTGTACTTTTTCACTGTAGGTTTTTCTTTTGAAAATTTTTCAGTGATGTCAATGGAGAGCATGTGCACATAAAAACACACATTCACACATACAAACACAAGTTTTTTTTTAAATTTTATTAGCATAAACTATCTTCCAGTGATTATAGATAGGATCATATAGGGTGACTAGGTGGCAGAGTGAATAGAGCAACAGCCCTGAAATCGGGAGCATCTGAGTTCAAATCCAGCCTCAGTCACTTAACACTTACTAGGCATGTGACTTTGAGTAGATCACTTAACCCAAATTGCCCACCAGAAAAAATAGATAGGAGCATATTATGAAAACAGCAATATCTTACTAACCATTGCAGATCATCCAAAGTAAAACTGATATGCATGCATATGATGGTTTTTTCAGTAAGCTGTAGGTTCAAAGATGACATAAAACTAAGCAGCATTATTTAATGAATAACATCTATTTATGGCCATTAGCTACATTTAGTTTTTCATTTACACTATCTAAAAAGGTGAATTGTGTACATTTTAAGTTTAGACAGAATGCAGAGGGGAAATCATCACGATTGTGTCTGGTGATCCATGAGGGAAAAAAAAAATTAGCTTGAGTAATACACACCAATGAAAACATGGAAATTAATGACGGCACACCTAAAACTGAAGGAGTAAAAGTAAATCTAGAATGAAATATAATATATCTACATACCAAAAAACAGTTCATTATTTTCAAATAAAGAAGTGTTTCCTCATGAATACATTTTAAAATTGGAAATGGGATAATTTATTATGCAGCCTTACTTTATATCCTGACATCATTTAAAGTTAAGCAACGAACAATTTGATTTCTTATAGAGCAAGATAATTAGCTATATAAATATTATAATTATTATTTTCTCAAATCTCAAAATTCTGAATTACTATAATTTCTTTAAGGATTCTTTATTACTTTTGCTACCCAATAGAGTAATTACACAATTACTTATAAAATACAATATTTTGCTGAGAAAAAGAACAACTTTATACTTCATCTGGTAAATTTCCATAATACATTTCCTACTCTGATGCTAATCTTGGTAAAGAAATGGCCCTTAGTTCCTTAAGGCTTTGCAATCATGGCATAGACAATGGTATGATCTATCAAGCTGGAAAGGGATTAATTAAATATGTGTGAGAATAAAATGATTATGTCTATTAGTTGATTACCAGTGTCACTTAGTACATATGGGTATATTAGCAGAAGATTAGCCATTAAATAATGTGTGTATGTTCATTTAAATATGTATACATGTAGTATGTATATGTATGTATATGTGTGTGCATAAACACACACATACATACACATTGACTGTGAGAACCATGAAAAAAAAAGATGGAACATATCCTTCTGACTCATGACATCTATTTTTTCTTCCACTGTGATGATGGCTAAGTGATAGAAAAAAGAAATTAGAGGTACCAACTAATTTACATGTTGTCTACAAATATAATTTTAAATTTGTATAAAAATTTGGGGACAAAATTTGGGCAAAAATGATTTGCCCAATCATGAAACAGATTTTTACATATATTTTTAATTGTGGGGGCAAGTATTGTTTCAAGCTACATATTAGTATGAGACTTCCTCATTGTGAGCCATGGTCAGTCAAAAAGCATTGGCTTTGCCATTCTCAAAATGAAGAACTCTTGACTAGATTATGACATTCAGTTAAAAAGTTATCCCATCAGTATTCATTTTCAACAGAAACTGTCACTGGACAATGAAATGGGCCCATTACTATCTAAGAGGAAATCATACTTTTTTGCATTTAAAAAGTTACATATCATTTTCCAGTTATCCTTGATTATTGATGCAAATAGAAACACACATTTATGCAACAGTTCTTCCTCCTGTGAGTCTATTGTATATGATTGTTAATTATTGACCCCCAAATTTTGGAATACTGAGACCTGAAGATGAACAAAGGAAAAATTTAAAGTTATATGGTGAATATAATTGACTGTTATTGCCAATGATGACTTCTGTGAAGTAGTACTAGAAAAGACACAATCAAGAAATGGATGGTAGGCTTATCAGGTAATGGAATAAAGGCGTAACAGAGGGAGAATGTGGCTATGACTCTAGTAATAACAAAATATTAAGAGGGAGAATGTGGCTATGACTCTAGTAATAACAAAATATTAAGAGATCCAGAAGGCCTCAGTTACAGTGGATGAAACTTTTGAGTAAGATTTTTGTGAAAGCATGAAAAATAATTGCACAGGATGAAAATTATGTCTATCTTCTAACCTGCACAAAGAGAAGGAATTCTGACAATAAAGATAATGTGCATCTATTTAATCTTAAGTGGTAGATTTGATTTTTCTATAAGCCAATTTTAGACAAATCTAAAAACTGTTGGGACTTTCTGGAAGTTGTGTTTTCTAGTGAAAACAATGAGAAATTCCTTGTATTTGACAAAAGTCTCTGCTTTTTTTAAAATGAAAATGTAGGTCATCCAAAGTGCGTTGCCCTACAAATGACCAGGAAATTTTAGCATACATTTTTGCTCTATGAACATTTCTTGAGTTATACCATGAATACAATAAAACATACAGAAAAGACAAGATATATGTAAGGATTCAGAAAATATTGAAGAAAGAATAATCTTGATTAGATAATTCTCTACTACTTTTCTTTTGCTTCAATTCACAAGCCTTGTCAATACCAGAATTTTGCAACTTCATTTTCACTAAGTAGAAAATATTTCAATGCAGA
Source organism: Pseudocheirus occidentalis (assembly GCA_028646575.1). Taxonomy (NCBI): domain Eukaryota; kingdom Metazoa; phylum Chordata; class Mammalia; order Diprotodontia; family Pseudocheiridae; genus Pseudocheirus; species Pseudocheirus occidentalis. The sequence goes on along the minus strand of CM053599.1, from coordinate 57,720,501 downwards.
AATCACTGTTCTCACTTTGTATTCACGAGCACCTTTGAGTTATATAGTGTCAATGCTATTGTCCACACTGTATAAATGAAGAAACAGAAGGTCAATGATGCTAATTGATTTGTTCACAGACACACCTATATATTGTTCACAGACACATCTATATAAGATCATAGATTGACATATGGAAGAACCTTATAGGTTACCTAGTCCAAATCATTCTCCTTAAAGATGAGGCATAGCTAAGGCCAAGAAAGAAAATTAAGTCACTTTCCCTACATCACACAGGCAGTCAGTGGCAGAGCTGGGACTTAAGTCCAAAGCCCTTGATTCCAAATTTGTGAGTCCTTCCAATGTACCATAAGGAAGACCTCAAGTAGCACTTGACCATAAACATTCTGACTCCAACTGCAATGCTCTACCAGTTAAAATACATTGATTTCTATAAAAACCTCAGTCTGCATGCAAAACATATTATAGAGCACTGAAGAATGCACGACATCATTAATTCACACTAGTTAGCTTCTTGAAACTCACATAGATCTGCAATTCAATGTCTCACAGCTGGCATTGGACTTATCAGACAGAAAATAATAATTACAAAACCATGACAAGGACCCGAAGTTAAGTGAGGCTCTTCAGTTGATCGAATGTCACAGCAGGAGAATTTTTTTCCCCTCTCTTTTAAGAATAATGGACCCAGCAGGAACCACTTCAGGTACCAATACTAGTTGATTCTCTTTCACGGTGAAATTCTTTAAGTCTCATTAGGAGTTTTTCAGACAATCTGAGGTTTCACTGACAATGGAAAAGCACCACATCCTGAAATATTTCCAAAGGCTAATTCACTAGTAATTCAAACTCTATAATACAACACTATATAGAAACCTGACATTTTCAATATTTAAATGGGAAAAAATGATGGATCTTTTAGACATCTCTTGATGTAAATACAGTCTTAACTTCAAGCCACAGAGAGTATGCATCTTCATGTTGTAAATACCTCTTATTTCAGAGAAGGTAACAGTTTAATAAGATATATTTTTGTCTACCTATCCCCCAAATTACTTTTCTTTGTCAGGATTGGTGAACAGCATAAGTTATAAAAGTGAATCACCACCAGTTCTAGCTTCATCAACTGGGCCAAACAGATTGATATATTTGAAAGGAAAAAAGCCAAATAAGTTGATGTCTCTTCAGACTCAAACAAGTGACTTTAAGCACAAAACAGTTCTGGTTGGCTAGATTGAGTAATTTTGTTTTTCCTCTTCCACAATATGATTCTCTTCCCTTATGGTACCCAAATCAGAATGACCTAATTTAATGTTTCTGGTATTTTATACCTTATTTATTCTTTGTATCAGATAGACAATTTGATATGTAGTTATAATCATGGACGTAATTCCTTTAAAATTGTATGTTTTATTATTTTTGAATAAACCAGAAAAATGCAATCTGTTTCTAACAAAGTCATAGTCAAGAACTAGTCTTATTCTTATTGAAGAATAAAAGGGTACTCTTCCCTCAACTAATTATCTTGCCAATGTCAGTTTCTCCATTTGTTGTTTATTTCTTCTGTTATGTGTTTCATTTATATTAAAATTAGTCATTTTATGAACTACAAAGAGCCTTCATAACATTAAGAAGAAAATCCTGCAAATAATAACAGTTACAATATGACCAAACTTGGACCTGGTCTAGAGTTGAACTGTCTCTGCATTTTGTTATGTCAGCTAGTTCCTTTCTGGATTAGGTCATATTCTGATTGTTCCTATTACCTCCAGCTTCCTGAGTTTCTGGCAATTACCATCTGTGGACTGTGCTGCTGACTTTTCTCACTTATGGGACCTTGGAGGGTATATCTGAATGTCATGACCTCACCAGATCATCTGGTCATTATTATTTCAGAACATTAGTTTACTATATGTATGTATTTTTATATGCATACTCAGGTTTTGTAGTCATTTAGGAAGCTTTTCATCATATGAAAACTTAGCACACATACAAAGAAATAATTCAATATGTTGGATTGAAACTCAGAAGAAAATATCTTTGTATTCTTTATGTAATCCACTAGCAAAAGCAAATCTGAACATCTTTCCTCTGATTTTCAACAATTTTTCAGTCTTTGTCTTATTCTTCCTCAACCCATTTGGCAAAAATACTGAATTGTTTCACCATTTGCATCTCTAGCTCATTTTATGGGCGAGAAAAATGAAAGACAAGATCAAGTGACTTGTCCAAGGTCACATAGCTAGTAAGTGTCTGAGACCAGATTTAAATTCAAGTCTTCCTAACTCCACATCTAGCACTCTATCCTCTAACTTCCCCTGATACACATAAATTTAAATGATACCCATTCTTCAGCATTATTGACAAGTGACAATCCAGTCATTGCTTGCGTCTAGTTGATGATAAAAGTTCCACAATTACCAAAAGTAACTCATTCATGCTGAGGTCACAGTCATGACCTTTACGTAAGAGTATGGGTCTTTTCATTGTGACTATGAGAAGACAATTATGGATTCCAATATGTTCTGGGATTCATTTAAGCTTAGGCTTCTAGTCCACGGATATTAAGTACTTTTCATGAGTCAAGGCACTCAGGCTTTCATAGAATATCTTTGCAGTCTGGTGGAACTAGTAATGTAGAGGATATTTAATTGGAATTAGAAAATTAATTAGTCTTGAGTTGGCACACAAGTTGCTTAAGTTTGAAGTGTGCTATAGTCATGGCAACTGGGTGCCAAGACTTTTAAATAGTTTTTGGAGGCAGTACTGACCAAGTACTGCCAATTTTTGTATAGCACCTTCACTACTAGGGACATTGGTGTAGCAAGTTGTCTTTTTCACCTAGCATAGTGTGCTTGCATTGTTTAGTTGCCTTCTATATAGTAGGCACTTAATAAATGGACTTCTGGGTTATAAGATGAATGGTATGGAGGTGTTGTTTTTTTCCACAAGACGAAAAAATTCTCAAACTTCTTTAAAACATAAATTATCTACAGTTGCTTAAGCAATTTCAGCTCTTTCTGTTATTTGGGACACCAAAATTGACAACAAGGTAAAAGGTCAGTGAAGAATTCTATGACAATATGACTGCAAAAACTTGCCCACAGGCTTGCTGTAGAAGAGCTCTACAGCTTTGAAGCTATCTGTGCTATGGAGAGCCCAAAAGCAAAAGCTTGCTTAGGTAGTAACAGTAACATAACAACCCTCTGCACTGAAACTGAATTCAATCAGAGGTCTGAAGATTATGGAAAATAGGTCAGGAACCTAAGGAATGTAGTCTATCTACTTAGAGATAAAGTATCCATGTGTGTTGTCTTCTGCATTTTGAATGTAAGCTCCTTAAGAATAGGAACTCATATTTTTCTATTCGTAAACCTAGCATTTTGCATAGTGAATTGCACATAGCCAGCATTCAATAGATGCTTCATTCATTTATGTGTGTGCATGTGTGTGATTTTCATAAATTACTGAAACTGGGAAGAGAATGAGGTGGATTTCTTCTTCCTCTCCCATATCTAGTTAGTTGCCAACTCTGCCTTCACCAAATCGCTCACCTCTAATCCTGTCTCTACTCACATAGCTCTTTGCTTTTTTCAGGATATGGTTATTTTAAAGTTGGGCTAGAGAAAGGCTCCTAATTTGTCTTCTTCCCTTTGGTCTTTCCCTATTCTAATCCATCCTCCAAAGATCTTCCAGAATAATTTCTTAAGGCATGGTTACAACCATATCACCCCTGCCCCAGTTTTAAAAAAGAGAGAGTTTTCAGTGGTTCCTTGTTGTTTCTGGTATAAAATATAAATTCATCAGCTTGGCATTCAAAGACTTTCATAATTTGGTGCCAGTTTACCATTCCAGACTTGTTTCACATTACACTCTGCATAATTCATGTTTCAGTTGAATGAATCTAGTTGTTGCTTCATGAACTTGGCAATGGACTTTGTGTATTCCCAAGGACTCTCTCCAATGCCTGTAATTAATTCTTACCTCATTTCTACTTCTTAGAATCTTTAGCTATCTCAAAGTTCACCTCAAATCCCACATACTGTCCATATTCTTTTCTGATTCCCATATTCATTAGTGTTCTTTCCTTTTCCAAATTAGCTTGTATTTATTTGTGTTTACTTGTATGTATCCCACAGTAGTATGTAAGTTGCTTGGAGGATAAAATGTTTTTCATACAACTGTGAATTCCTAGTACCTAGCATAGAAGATAGCATTTAATAAAAGCCTGTTTAATTGAATAATCTAAAAAGTGTACTGCTATAATCATTGCCCATACTCTACCTGGAGCACTTCTTCAAATATATTAAATAATAATGAAAATCTGTAAACCCTTAGAGGTTCAATTGGATGTCAAATATAGTTTTGGTCTAAAAGACTGAGAAAAAAAGAGACAAACGTAGTTTATACACAATAACTTGCCTTTAATGGACCACTACTTTTAGTCTTCTTCACTTTAACTTTTTTCAAAAATATGAATTAAAAGCTTGGTGAATTAAAACCTACTCCTTCTCTCAAATTCCCAGTGTTTGTTGATATCACCACCATCCATCTGTCTGTCCAACCTCACAAACTAAGAATCATTTTTGACTCTTCTCTTTCACCTCACTCACTCATCCAATGAATTGCCAAGTTTTGATTCTAATTTCACAATATCTCTTTCATTCATTCATAAATTTTCACTCACATAATTTCTACTTTTTTTCATACCCTCATAACTTCTATTACAATAGATTCGAAATGGTCTATTGGGTTATTTCAATAGTTTCAAACTGATCTTTTTTATCCACTCTCTGAATTTCAGTCTCTCTTCTACCAAACTTCCAATTTGATATTCTTAAAGCACAGCACTTACTGGCTTATCCCATCTTAGTGGAATCCACAAAGAACATGCACACATAGTTCTAAGATAGAAAGTTGACCAGTGCCTCAGAAATCTAGTTTTCTAGAAAATGAATGAGGCATGGTCTTGAAAGATGGAGGGATAAATTAGGATGTGAAGAATCAAGAGTATTCTAAAACTGGTTTGTTCATTATTTGCTTTTTTTCTGTTGGTTTTGGTTGATGTTGTCATTGTTTTGGGGTCAGCTATAGAACTATATTCAAGAATGCTATATTTTCATTTTATTACTCCTGAATAATAGCTGCATTTTATTCCACCCTAAAGAATAATGTAGTAAAAAGGAATCAGTGAAACTGACCAGACAGATACCCTTTGCAGTTTTTGTTCTGAGGGAGAATAGATAGAACTGATCAGAAAGCATTGCTGAGCTGAAGCTCAAGAATAATAGTGGTAGGGGAGAGGATTCTGGGAAGATGTCAGAGTAGGTCAGAAAATTCCATGCTCTCAAGATCCTCCCCTCCAAAGAGTCAAAATAGCACCATAGGGAGAACAAAGTGTGAGTGGAGATGAATAAGAACAGGGACATAACCTGAGTCACCTGGGACAATTTGAGAAGATTGGAAGAAAAATCCCAGAACCGGATTTGGTCCATGACAAGAGTAAACACCACCAGGCCAAGTTCTGTTTTAACAGCAAGTGGCAAGCCTCTCAAACAACAAGTGACAGGGTCTGGGGTTAGTTGGTTTGAGAGGTTGCCTCAGACATTATAACACCATGCAAAATAAGCTTTCCAGAAAAATGCTACTGTGAATAACTTTTAAGGTTCTGATTACATAGTATAGTGAACACTACATTTATTCCCTAACAAATCAGAGCAAAACATTCACAGAAAATCAAGGTACAGCATCCACAATATTACAACTCATGACAGAAAATCACAATGTGGTATTCACAACAGCTTATCGTTAACATGGCCATATAGTTTTTATCAACGTGGTCACAATAGCTTTCAATAAAATACAGACATTTAGTACATTCAATCATCCCTAAGGAGGTCTGCCTCCTTACTCAGTCATTCAGTCATCTCAGAGTACAATAGTCAAAGTCTTCCACTCATGTGGCACACTAAGTTAACTCACTCAGTCAGTCATTCAGCAATCAATTACTAAGTATCATTAATCACTAAGTACAATCATTAGGAAACTACACAGACCTTCTACCACTAGGTCACTAGTAAATTAACAATTCCTCAGTCAGTGTACAGTATTCAAATAAAGTCTTATTTCAGTTCAACTCAGGATGGTCTCTCAGATTCTGCAGCTCCCATTCCATAGTCCCAGCTAATACCTGAATCCTCCAGTCATCTGGACTCAGAGGCACACAACCTCCAAGTCCTTGTCTACTTCTCCATGTAAATCCTGTTCCACACTGAAATTCACAGGGTCAAGTCCGTATCAAATCCTTCACAATTTCTGTTCCTGGGAATTCAAGTCTCAACCAAACTACAAAAAGACAAAATCTTACCATCCTGGTCATGCTACGTCAGTCTTCTGCAGCTCATTCAAAAAATCAGCATCATTTTATCCAGTCTGGGAAAGGGGTTGGGGGGGGGGGTCCTGGTCTCCTTGGCTTTTCTTCAGCCTCCTGGCCTCCTCTTCAGAAGAAGCTCGACCACCAAAGGTTTTCAGGAAATTCTGATTCATTTCTTCATTCTCATGCTGCTCTGCTTGCAGATTCTGGTCCCAAGAAGTTCTGACCATACCTCTCTGGAGCTTTTCTTACATACACAGAGCATTACCTTCCTGTTTCAGCCAACCCATTCCTGTTATGTCAGCAACAGGAGGCAGAAGTTCATACGTTCTGTTTTCCCAACAGAGGCTTGATCATTTACTAAGTGCTAAGTACCTTCTACCTTCTCCAACACCAAGGGGTCTTCAAATTCAAATGAATTACCTTTACAGACCCAGCCACCAGACCTTTTATCCCTGAGATAGTGAGGGGACTTAATTGTTTGAGCCTGGGAAGATCAAGGGAACCTTTGCTGATCATGAACACCAGACAGAGATATGCTGAAAAGAGCAGCATGGTGAGAAAAAACCAACACAGGCCCAGAGAGTGCAGAAGCAATAAGGCAGAAAGCTTATGGATGTGGGCACTTACTAGAGAGGTTAGTTGTTTGACTTTGGTTTCAGGCTAGAGGGGAGAAATGATGATCACGGGCAAGAGGCACCATTTTCCATATTCTGGGGTGAGAGGTGACTACAAATAATTAAACTATCACCGCAAAATAATGCACAGAAAAAGGAGAAAGAATCCAACCAAAGAAACATAATATGCAAATAGAGTTAAGCACTGGGGCTCATCTTTAGAGGAGGGTATTGAACTAAAGAAACCTCCAAAGAATAACAACAAATGGTCAACTGCCCTAAAAGAGTTTATATAAGACTTTAAAAAAGATTTTAAAAATCAAATGACAGAAATGGAAGACAAACTAAAAAAAATAAGAATAATCAAAGAAAAACAAGTAGGGTATGAAAGCAAAATTAATCAACTAGAAAAGGATATCTAGTATCTTAAGGAAGAAAATAACATCTTGAAAATCAGAATTGGCAAAGTGAAGTCAGTGAAATTATAAGACATCAAGATATGATTTGGGCAGCTAAGTGGTACAGTGAATAGGGCACTGTCCCTAGAGTCAAAAGGACCTCAGTTCAAATCCAGCCTCAGACACTTAATACTTCCTACCTGTATGAACTTGGTAAGTCACTTAAGCATAATTGCCCTGCCTTGACCCCTCAAAAAAGACAAAAAAGGGAAATGATTAAACAAAATATGAATAATGAAAGAAAGATGAGAAAGTTTAAAATCTTACAAGAAAAACAATAGATTTCCATAATAGATCAAGAAAATAAAATATTAAAATAATTGGACTAACTGAATGTTTCAATCACAAAAGGAATCTTGGTATAATAATACAAAAAATAAAGAAATTTTTCCAGAAGCATTAAGAGAAGGGGGAAAAATAAAAAGAGAGAAAATCCACCAATCACCACTGAAAAGAGATAATATGTGGAAAATGTAAAAGAATATCATAGTCAAATTCCAAAACCCCAAATCAAGGAAAAATTACTAAAAGCATCAATAGAAGATGGAGGCATAGAAGCAGGAAAATTCGTCATCTTTCCCCATATCCAATTCAAATACCTCTAAAATATGACTCTAAACAAATTTTAGAGCTCCAGAACTCACATAGTGACAGAGAAACACATCTCCCACTGAAGGCATCCTGGCACGTGGACAGTAAGGTTTCATCGCAACACACTGAGAATTGAAATCAGCCCAACCTGAAACTGGTACTGAAACTGGCCCAGGGAGGCCAAGCCAGGCCTCAGCTGGAGCATTCAGGAGAGTGGATCACCAGCATCTGTGGCATTTTCCAGAATTATCAACCCATCAAAGCCCATGACAAAGTGAAAGATCAGTGAAAATTGGTTAAATTTGGGGGAAAGGAGTGGGTCTGTCTGTCTCCAGGGCAAGAAATCAGCAGAAGTTTGGCACTGTCACTGCTTCCACATGGATTCTTCAGAGCTCCCAGACTACAGATTGCAGGGAGGCCAAGCTAACATTCAGAGGCTATGTGCTCTTGCCTCAACCTACCTGGATCAGGATAGTGGTCTTGGGTGGTGATCCGGAAGTATGTGATCATTGATCCAAAGCTGGTGGAGGCCACAGAAATGGCAGCCTCCTAATAGCACCAGCAGCTGCAAAAACCCCAGAGATTTGGAGCTAAGCTCTCCCCTCTAGAAGCAGAGTTCTATGGTGGCTCAAAAGTCAAGTTAATTGACTGGCAATGTGAGCAGCCAAAGGAAGCAAAACAAGCTGAGGAAACCAACTTTAGATTCCTTTTTGGAGACAAAAAGGATCAAAGCAAGGAATGGGAGGAAGAAAACACCATCAGAACGTCAGTACAAAAATCTTCCAAGAAAAATGTAAACTGATTACAGGACACAGAGGAGCTTCAGAAGGATTTTGAAAACCAAATGAGAGAAGTGGAGGAAAACTGGGAAGAGAAATGAGAATGATGTAATAAAATCATGAAAAGAGAGTTAACAAACTGACTGAAGAAAATAATACCTTAAAAATAGATTTACTCAAATGACAAAAGAGGCCCAAAAAGCCAATGAGGAGAAGAATTCCTTGAAAAGATGAATTTACCAGATGGAAAAAGAATCTTAAAAGGACACTGAAGAGAATAATTCCTTCAGAATTAGATTGGAACAAATGGAAGCAAATGACTTTATGAGAAATCAGGATACTATTTAACAGATCAAAACAAATGAAAAAATAGAAGACAATGTGAAATATCTCACTGAAAAAAACTCACTGTCCTGGAAAATAGATCCAGGAGAGACAATTTAAAAATTATTGGAATACCTGAAAGCCTTGATCAAAAGAAAAACCTAGAAGTCAACCTTCAAGAAATTCTCAAGGAAAACTGCCCTGATGTTTTAGAACCAGAGGACAAAATAGAAATTGAAGGAATTCACTGATCATCTCTTGAAAAAGATCTCAAAAAGAAAACTCCTAGGAATGTTATAGCCTGATTCCAGAGTTCCCAGTTCAAGGAGAAAATATTACAAGCTCACAAGAAGAAACAATTTGAATACAGTGAAAACACAATATGGATAACCCAGGGTCGAGCAGCTTCTACATTAAGAGACTGAAGTTCCTGGAATATGATATTCCAGAGATCAAGGGAGCTAGGATTAAAATCAAGAATCACGTACCCTGCAAAATTGAGTAAAATGTTTCAGGGAAAAATATGATCATTCAAAGAGGTGGAGGACTTTCAAGCATTCTTGATGAAAAAACCAGAGCTGAATAAACAGTTTGAGATTCAAATTCAATAAGTATGAGAAGGTGAACAGGGAAAAGAAATCATAAGGAACTTATCAAAGTTGAACTATTTACATGCCTACAAGGAAAAATGATCATTTTAACTCATGAAACTTTTCTCAGTTTGAGGATAGTTGAAAGTAATATAAATGTATACACACATATGTATGTATACATACATATCTATCTATAAAGGATGGTATATATACATATGAATTCATATGTGAGTGTGTGTATATATATATATGTACATATATGCATGGATAGAGTGCACAGGTTGAACTGATTAGGAAGGGATCATATTATAAAAGGTGAAACTGAAGAAGTGGGAGAGGAATATAATGAAAGGAGACAGGGTGTGATGGAATAGAGTTAATTTTCTCATATAGAAAAGGCAAGAAATAACTGCTACAATGGAGAGGAAGAACAGGAAGGCAAAAGGGAGCAGAACATCTTACTCTCATTGAATTTGGCTTGGGGAGGGAATAACATGCACTCTAGTTTGGGTATCTCACCCTAAAGAAAGTAGGGAGGAAGAGGATGATAGTGGGGATGTTGGATTAGAGGGCAGGTGTGGGGAGGGTTGTTAGAAGCACACATTTATGTAAACAGATAAATGCAAACTAGAGAATAGAACAAGGGGGGGGGAACGATCTTTTAAGATATGTCCATTGTGGAGATGTTTTGAGTAAATACACATGCATAGCCTATATTGAATTGCTTGTCTTTCCATTGGGGATAGGTGATGAGGAAGGAAGGGAAAGAATGTAAAATTTAAAGTTCTATAATTGAATGTTATAACGTACATTATTATTATTATTATTATTATTATTATTATTATTAACTACATGCAACCAGGAATTAAGATATGCAGTCCCTGCAGTAGGGAGATCCATCTTGCTCTACTAGGAAGTCAGAGGGGTGATAGGGAATGATGTAGGAGAGAGCAGATTAGGGGAGGAGGTATACAGTAGGATTGCTATTTTGGGGTGGTGGGTAGGGGAAGGAAATTTATCATTCAAAATCTTGTGGAAATGAATGACATAAACTAAAAATAAACAAAATTTAATTTTAAAAATAACATCAAGATTAAAACAATTTAAATATGATGTTGGCATAATTAGAATTACACAAGCAGCAGGGACATTAAAAGACCACAAGTCTCAGAACACAAAATTTCAAAGAGCAAAAAAAAAATTGGGGCTTTGGCCAAAAAAATCATATCTTCCAAATTTAACTAGGATTTTGATGAAGAAAAAAGTGGATACTTGACAAACTCACAGATTTTCAAGGCTTTGTTAAAAAAACTCCTGAACTTAATAGATGATTCAACATACAAAAGCCAATAGAGATATAAGGTACACAACAAAGAATGATTACAAAGGATCCATGAGGACAGACTGTTTGCTTTTTATATATGTAAAATGCAAAATTTGTGTCTAAGATTCTTTTTTTAAATTTTATTTTATTATTATTATTTTTAAAATTAACTTGTTTGTTCACTTTTAGGTTACAAGATTCTGTTCCATAGTCACTTCAGTTAAAGATTTTTCTCCCCTTCCTCCCCATCCCCCAC
>CM053599.1:57683516-57693780 GCA_028646575.1 Pseudocheirus occidentalis | reverse complement strand
ATGGCCTTTTGTGCTCTCCTCTTCCCTTTTGAGAAAGTACTTAATGTTAATGGATGATATTGTAATTACTTTGAACCCTAGGGGTGGGAATCATTTGGCCCTTTTGTGAGTGTACTTTGTTTATGATTGGAAACTGATCTCCATTTGAGAAGAACTCTCTCCATTTGAGAAGAGACTTTGACTGACTAAAAGACTGTACTGTCTAGGGTGGAGCAGTCTGATCTCCATTTGAGAAGAGACTTAAATGAATGCACCCTTTAGGGGTGGAGGAGTCTGATCTCCATTTGAGAAGAGACTATGACTAAAAGCATGTACCTTCTAGGGGTGGAGTAGTACCTGGACTGAATGAAGAACTTACTAGTGAAATGTTTGAGTTATACTGTATTTTTGACTTTCTTTGTTCTATGAATATTTGCAGAATAAATGGGGTTTGCTATGCTGGTAATCTGAACCTTGGGAGTTGCCTTCGTTTGGCTTGACAGATGCTAGTATTATTCTCACTTTAAATTTGAGGGAATTTAGGCAAACAGAGGATATGTGATGTTAGATTTCTGTTTGAGGTTAGATTTCAACTTAGCAGCCACAGCAGGACAGTGATCAACAGTAGTGATTTATAGTTGAAGCAATCTACTTCCACTCCACTACCCTTCTTATCTTTCCTTCACTCACCACAAATCACTAGTTTTTACATTTTGTTTCTTCTTTTTCAATTCCTCCTTTAAAACATACCTTCAAAAGTCAAACCTACATTTCTTGCCCAACACACTATTCTCCTTTTAAAACTACTCTCTCCTCATTTCCTATTTTCACTGTTTCCTTGTTACTTTAATGTATTACTATAACAGAATCTTTGGTTTCTGGGGATATGTGTGACTGTATGTTCAATTCTCCTTGTCTGCTTCAGACACCCTTAGATTGAAGAGGTTACAGAATAGATATTGGAGAGCTCCTCCTAATTCATGTGCTATTGAAGCAGGGCACTGAGGAAATTCTCATCTTCTCTTCTAGCTCTTTTCCTGGACTTTATCATTTCCAGAAACTTATCATTCTGCAAAATTTCAGAGACTCTCAGCCCTTCTGTTCATTTCCCAACATGGTCCTGTGACTTCATCATTCCTCTGGGGAATCCGCCGCAATGACCACTTTTTAGCTTCATTTTGTTTGTTATCTCTCCAATAGGATGTAAGCTGCTTGTGGGCAGGTATTTTTCAGATAAGGAAACTGAGGTCCAAGAGGTTAAATACCTTTCTTTGAATGGCAAATATTTAACATAGTATACTGGTCATATAATAGGCACTTAATTAATGTTTATTGTATCTAACTTTGGTTGATTTTACATGTAAACACACATGCACTAGTGTGAAAGCACACTTGTGTGTGTGCATGTGTTTGTGATTTCATCATGTTAGGTTCACCATATCATTCCAGTTTTTCGCTATATTTTTATTGAACTTAACTGCAAATTGCTACAATATACTTTTCCCAAAGGTCCTTAGGGATTTGTTTTTCCTTTCTTCTCAAATTGTCATTTATGTATCTGCCTGTTTATAAGTTGTATTCTCCCAGTTGATTGTGAGCTTAGTTAACTTCTCTGTGTAAAACAAACATAAAAAGGGAAGATGGGCAGAAGGTAAAACCTTTTACATTTTAGAAATCTTCCAGTTCAAAACCTATATCCTATGAATACCCTGCTGTGGGCAGGGGCATTATTTTGTTTTGTATCTGTATTGCCAATGACTAGCAAAGTTCCCACTAAATAGTAAGTACTTAATACATATTCATTATATTGGATTTTGTTGCTGTTGTTTAGTTTTGTTTTTAGTTTCAGTTCTCATATTACATTAGTCTTTCCACTTTGGCATCATATGAAATATAACCATTATTCCTTTTCTTTCTATAGTGGAATTGTTGATAACCTTTTCAACTGGTCACATTCTCTTTCCACTTTAAAATGGCCTATTTTTGAAACTTCTCTGGGCTTTAATAGGGCAGCTTAGACCTTTATCTTGTTCAGTTCTAGTCCTTCATAGCAATCCCCAGAAATCATTAGCTATAATGATCTTGCTCACTATTTCTTTCCAGTTCCTTGTTTGTGGTATCTTTTGCTTTAGAATGAACTTTCTTGTAGGCAGGCATTCTCAAGCATACTTTTATTTGTATTTCCAGCACTTAGCACAGCACCTGACATTCAGTAAGCATTGAAGAAATTCTTGTTGACTAAATGACCTCTGACTTTCCTGATCCATCCTACCAAGGGAGAGCAATAAGAAAAGCTCATTTCTGTCTCCACTCTACCATGTAATTATTTTGTTGATTCTCTCTTTTGGAAAGACTCTCCAAAACATTTCAGAATTGGAAACAATGCCAGAAGGTCCAAAGGTAAAGGGGAGAGGCAGCTCAATAGTATGTAAAGATTCCTGAACTTTGAGCAAACTGAGAGTAATTCTGGATCGGACAAGTAATAGCTATTGAACAAGGCATTTAACCTCTTGGACCTCAATTTCCTTATCTGAAAAAACAAGGATAATGTGTTTTTTTGTGAGAAAGGTAATTTTTAAAGCTATTAGAATTCATTAGAATAAGAGTTAGCAGGTCTCAGCAGGAAATAAAAGGTGAATTGAAAAATTGTTCTCTTCTTACTATTACAGAATATGAATTCCTCAAAGCTTAGGGTCCATCAGATTCATTTTCTTACATATGAAAACTTAACAGGAATCTAATGAAAAAAAATGAGAGCCCAGGATTTGACGAGTTACCTCAGACCACTAACCCAGCTTTTTGCTGTTGTCTGCCTTACCTTTCAAAGAAGGTGAAAAATCTTATTAATGTTCCTGGATAATTGTGCTACTCTATTTAGAGGGGCGCTTTTTCCAGATAACAGCAGCAATCAACTGAAGTTCTCGAGCATGAGATTTGATTACTGCTATCTTGGCATGTAAAACCAAAGCATAATTGTCATAAAATTATCAAGCACCTCTTTTAAAATATTAACCAGAGATTAAAATTTCATGTCAAAAGATAATCATTTCTACCACAAGGAACACTGTGAAAATTCAACACATGTTTTGGTCTCTTAAAGAAATTGGAAATGTTTGAAAAATAATTTTCAAAACATGCTGCAAAAGTATTATGTAATTTCTAGAAAAGAGAAGGTAATAATATACTTTGAAAACAGGTAATATTTTACTCCTGAAGCATTCTATCATATTTACAAATATTGCTCTAATGAACCTACATAAAATTATTATATAAGAGATATAAAGTGCCAGATTATCTAGGTATTCCTCCTTCTGAGGTCTTCCATTGTTAAGAATGGTAAACATTATATACATCAAGAGCCTTTCAATATATTATATAATCAAGCAATCAAGAATTTATTAAATACCTCAAAATATTTTAAGACAATTTATATATAGTATGTGCCAACCACTGGGCTAAGCAGAAGCTGAGAGGGACCCTTACCTCAAAGTACTTGCATTCTATGAGGTAAAAAGAATAGAGGAAAGAAATTACATATTCATGGCTAGGCAAATAGAGAATACATGCAGAGTATTTAAAGGGGACATTTTATAAGTTAGGGAATGGGGCAGTGTAACAGCAAGCACCCTAGCATACCCAGGATGGCTGCTAGCACAGATTCTTTCATCTGCTTTTCTAAAGGAAAGGAGCTTTAAAGGGGTAAACAATCTTACTTTAACTATACACACACACACACACACACATATATACATATATACACACACACATATATATACACACACATATAAACATTATATATATATATATACATGATAGAATATATATATATAGATATATATAGAAATAATTACGTATATGTCCAGCTTCTGCTGTGTGTTAGCTGTGTGACCATGGATATGTCCTAAAGCTTCTGAGTGTCTCAGGAAATGTTCTCTGACTACAGCTTTTGTTGACTGGTCATTTCTGCCACGTATACATTTCACATAGACTTTTTTTACTCCGTTTACAATTTTCTTGGCAAAGCTGCTAGAGTGGTTTATCATTTCCTTCTCCATCTCACTTTACAGATGAGGAAATTGAGGCAGAGAAAGGTTAAATAACTTGCCAAAGTTCACAAAGGTAGTAAGTGTCCAAGGCCAAATTTAAACTCTGGTCTTCCTGACTCCAGGTTTGGCATTCTATTTGCATCAGTGTAGGAAATTTTCACATTGAAAATGTGAAATACCACTGATGGTATCCTATATCTGGATTCCTAAAGGAAGCCAAACTATCACAATTATCAATGATAATTATACTTGAAGTATTCTACTTGCTCTTATGTACCATATGGACTTGATCTTCTTCATACTTAACCTCTTTATCCTGGTTGACAATGTCCTGATAATCTGAAATTTAGTGTATTTGAATGCAGATGTAGTGAGATTCAAAGATTCAACGGAGGCTATGCCTGAAGTATCTTGTTGATTCCATAGTTTGTGAAGGCAGCAAATTCTAGTGAAAGGACATTTTGCCACAGTAAACCAGATTTGGACAGGGACACAGCCACTAAGCAGGTTTCCATTTACAAAGTGTCTGGATCAATATGAACAGATAATAAGTCCAATGCTGCCTTTTTTGCTCTCATTCCTACTTTTAATTGCCTCTACAGGCTCTGACTCCATAGAAACAAATTATTTCCAACAAGTTCTTATGGTTACTAATTCAGTTTTCTTGGAGTTTTAGGCTATTCTGTTTACAACTATATGGGAAAAGTTGGTGTAATTGTGTAATCTGTGTTTCAAGACTAAAATCCCTTTTATATTTTATATAAATGGGAAATTAATGTCTTACAAAATAAAACATCAAGAAAACAAGACTGGACAAACCATTTCTTTCTGTTCTCTTTTTCTTTATCTTCTCTTTTATTATGATTAACTTTTTAATTGTTTTATTTATCTTTTCAACCTTCCAAATACTGAAAGAGAAGAAGAGGAAACTTGGTGAATGCATCAGTAATTTAACATTTAAAAAAACATTGAGAGTATTTTACCAGCACTGTGAAAAGCACTATGGGTATACAAAGAAATACATTTAGTATATATTATTTAACTTCAATCAACTTAAAATCAATTTGGAGGAGTCTCAAAGCTATTTTTGAACCTTGACAAAAAACCAACTTCTGAATAAATATGACATTGATAATTATTTCATTACATCTAATTAATACTTTTGTTTAACATGTGGAGATGGTTATGCTGACACCAGTTTATGATGTCATTAAGTCATACCCTAAATTGAACAAATACTTTTCAATTTGTAACCCAAGTCAGTTCAAAAATCACTTAAGTGCTTAGTAAGTACTGACCAATATACTATATGTTGGGAATACAAAAGCAAAAATCAAACAGTTCCTGCCCTCACCAGGCTCTCATTCCATGGGCATGAGGAAGTACAGCATGTAGATAGATTAGCTGTTGTTGTTGTTATTGTTGTTATTTAGTCATTTCAGACTCTTTGCTGCCCCTTTAGCAGTTTTCTTGGCAAAGATACTGGAGTGCTTTGCCATTTCCTTCTCCAGCTCATTTTACAAATGAGGAAAGTAAGGCAAATAAGGTTAAGTGGCTTCCCTTGCATCACACAGATAGAAAGCATCTAAGACCAGATTTGAACTCAGATTTTCCTGACTCCAGACATGGAATTGTATTCACTATGCCACCTAGCTTCCCTAGGTAGATGAGTAAATACATGTAAATTGAAAAGGATTTGGGCAATCGACTTTCACAAACAGTTAAGAAATCAATCAAGTAAGTTAAAAAATCAAGTAAGATCAATTACAACTGACATGAACATAACTATGAAAAGAGTTAAGGATTCCAGGAGGAGGAGATAAAGAGGGAATGCTTTCTATTCATAAACAACAGTCCAAGCAAAGGAACAGAGGTGGGAGATGGAATGGCATGTTTGGGGAATGGCAAATAAGGCAGATTGACCAGAAAGTAGAGTCAATAAATAAACATTTATTAAGCACCTACTATGTGTGCATGAACATAAAAAGGGATAATATGAAATCAATATAGAAAGATAGGTTAGATCCAGATTATGAAATACTTCAAATCTAAAGGACACAATGGAGGTATAATAGGCTGACTACAAAAATCCCTGGGATTTCTAGTTCTTCCTAGTTTGGGAGGAAGAAAAACTAAAACAAAACAAAATATGAACATAGCCCTCAGAAGGGGGAATGAGTGAAAATTTTCACAGCAGATTTCCATTGATAATAACTGTGAAAGTTTTCATGTGACCCTTCAGGAAAAAGAAGAGAAAAGAGTCAGGTGATCATTATCCCATGAGAGGAGCATGATCTTGGCATCAGCTAGTGCCTGTAACATATATGCATTTCCCTTCATTATACAATAAGATATCTTTGACTTAAATTAAAAATCTGGGATATGTGTGAGACCATGTGGTTTATTGAGGTCACTCACACTAATAGCAAGAGTGCAGAAAGAAGCAATCCAGCTGATAGGAACTGAGGTACTGGCCCTTTCCCACCTTTGACTTTCTGCCTTATTTCCAATTAATTGATTTAAAAACATATTCTATTAAAGAATTCATTTGTCATATTTTATATTCCTTCACATAAATACTGTTTCCTAAGACTGTCCTTATGTTACCAGATGTTCCTTCATTTGTAGTATCAGGAACCACACAGGAGTGTGTGACCCTTCATAGTACAAGGATGAAGGCTCATGTCCAGCTGATTGTTTAAAAAGTTGTTCTCTTTAACTGAGAACAAAAGCAGAATAATTACCAGTCTTCCAAGTACAGAATTACTATAAATGTTGGCAACATTTAATAAATTTGCTTAATTGACAAAAGCCAAAGTTACGTAAGGATTATCTTTTGATATTTCAATAAACAGAATCATGACCAATGAGTGTGTCACAAGAAGTTAGATTTCATCTAAATATGTAAGGAAACATTATATAATCTTTAAACTGGTAACAACAAAGAAACTGTCATCCACTTGTTTTTCTTTCTTTATTTTTTTTGGCTTTTTGGAGGGCAATTGGGGTTAAGTGACCTGCCCAAGGTCACACGGCTAGTTTTTTTGTGTAAACTGTCTGAGGCCAGATTTGAACTCAGGACCTCCTGACTCCAGGCGCGGTGTGCCACCTAGTCATCCCCATTCGCCACCTAGCCACCACCCCACTTTTTTTCTTGTATTTTCTGAGGCGAATTATTTCCTAAGATTTATTGGCTCACATCCCTGAAATGTGACAGCCCAGCTGTCTATTATGAGAGGGAAGGAATCATGGCCCTTAAAAGATTTAATTATTAACACAGTAGGCTGATGACTATAGTTTAATATGTTAAAATTCTTCTAGTGTACCCCTTTCATTTTTTTTGGCAGAACAGAAACAGTATTGATCAAAGTAGTGAAGTAAGCAAAAATGTCAGCTATATGGGAATGTTGGATTTGAAGTTCTTAAAATGTATTCAAATGATTGAATTATTTTTGTCTTTAATCTAGTTTGAATTGAATTTATTGTAAGTCTATTAAAAACAGACTCTAAACTATCAGAAATTACAGGCATCTTACAGATTACATTGTCTTACCTCTAAATAAGTAAACTGAAGTCCAGTGAGAGATCTCAACAATGTTACATAACTAGCACATCCTAGAACTAGAATGCAAAACTTGGCCAAACCTTTTGGCTCTACATCCTATTTTCACAATGATATATAAAATGATATAATTATACATTTTTAAACCATAAAGCAATAATTGAACATGTTCTGTATTTATAACACTAAAATTAGTAGTGAGGATAGTCATATAATCTTCCCAATCCCTACTCTATAACCCAGACAGTGGAAGGGGAATTATAACAAACAAGGGTTCTAAATATACTAAGGATTAATCTGCTGGGAGAGAAGGCTACATCATATACACAGCATTTGTCAACTTTAGTACTAAGATGCTGAAAAGTTAAATTGGGGTTAAATTTGGGGCAATATGATACACTTGATTTTATTTCAACTGAACTACCCATGGAATAGAGGGCAGAAATACTTAGTGCCATGTTAATGTACCTAAAATGATAGACAAATCAGAAAACTGGTCTTCAGGGGTGGAGCTAAGATGGCACAAAGCAAGCAGTAGCTTTTGCAAGCTCCTCCAAGAATTCTGTTGCTAAAGGCTAAAACGTGAATTTGAACAGATTTAAGAGTGACAGAACCCAGTAGGAGACAGAGCATGGCAGTTCCTTAACCCAGGAAACTGCCTACTCAGGTCTGGGCAAAAAGAACGTGAAGCACACAGAAGCCATGCCAGCCACTGTGCAGCTGAGAGCAGAGTACAGCAGACTGAGAAGAAGCCCCAGTCAGCCAGCAGACTCACGTAGCGATAGGGATTTGTAGCCGTCTCACCACAGGACAGAGGATCCTCAAACCAGGTAGGAAAAAACTCAGGGCCCACAGAAGGGTCAGCAGTTTTCCCTGGGGTAATCTGGATGTTTAAAATTATACACCCAAACTTCCAGAAGCCAAGATGGAGGAATGCTCTGATCCCCCCAACCTCAGAAAAGTCTGGAATTGAATGCCCCTTCCAGAGTAAAATCTTGAATTAGTGGAAATAGCCTCAGGCTGGTGCTTTGCTGATGAAAGGGGAAGGAAGACAGTAAGGAGTACAGGCCCAGGAGGGTGGAGCCAGCAAGCCCTAACAACAAGAGCCCAGGTGTGCCTTACCATTACCTGGCCAATCAGCAAACAGCAGCCCTGCCTCTGGCCTCTAAGTACTGAGCTGCTTGAACTGTAGCCCAGAGACACAGAAGCAGAAATCTGAAGGATCCAGACTACCACACGCTCATAGTTTACTCTGTAAGCATCAGGGTAACTCAGGGGAACCATTGAGAATTCTGGTCTTGGCCTCAGTCTACACACTCGGAGCCTACAGCTACCAAACCCCTACCTCCCAGCCTGAGAAGCACAATACTTTGGCACCACAGAAGCAAATCCACTCTAAAAATCCCAGACATAGGCACTCACAATGGGGAAGAAGGAAACTGCAAAGGCTAGGACCATCAAATCCTTTTATAGTGAGCAAGAACAACCAAATTCAGAAGGCAATACAGACTCTATACTCATACTGGATACCACAGAAGGAAATGTGAGTGGGTCTCAAGCAAAAAGAGCCTTCTTGGAGCATCTCAAAAGAGATTTTAAAAATGAAATTAGAGGGGTAGGAGATTAATTTAAATCTAGAGTGACCAAATTGAAAAAAAAAAAGATCTCACTGAAGAAAACAAATGTTTAAAAAGTAAAATTGGAGAACTAGGACAGGGCGTCCAGAATCTAACCAGAGAGAATACCTCCTGAAAAATGAAAAAGGAATATATAAAGTAACTCCAAAAGCTAATTTAGGAAAATAATTCACTAAAAATTAGAATCAGACAACTTGAATCTAAGGACTCTGTGATGTGACAAGAGTCAGTCAAACAAAACATAAAGATTGAAAAATTAGAAGAAAGTGTAAAATACCTCACTCAAAAAAACAACTGACCTGGAAAACAGATCCTGGAGAAACAACCTAAGAATTACTGGATTATCAGAAAAGCATGATGAAAAACTCAGACTGGACAGCATCCTCCAAGAGACTATGAAAGAAAATTGTCCTGAGATCCTAGAATCAGAAGGAGAAATGGTCATTGAAAGAATTCACTGATCTCCTCCTGAAAGAGATTCCCAAATTGAAAACTCCAAGAAACATAGTAGACAAATTCCAGAGCTAGAAGATCAAGGAGAAAAAACTGAATGCAGCCAAAAAGAAACAATTAAAATATCGTGGAACTACAGTCAGGATTACACAGGACTTGGCAGCTGCTACATTAAAAGATCATAAGGAATGGAATGTGATATTTAGTAAAGCAAAAAAGTTAGAACTGTAACCAAGGATCAACTACTTGGCAAGACTGAGCATATTCTTTCAGACAAGGAGATGGTCATTTAATGAAATAGAGGACTTCCAAACTTTCCTTATGAAAAAGCCTGAGCTCAATGGAAAATTTGGTCTCCACTTACAAGATCCAAGAAAGACATAAAAAGGTAAACAAGGAAAAGATACACTCACACATATACATACACACACATTGGGACTCAATAAAAGCAAACTGTTTACATTTATTTGTGAGAAGTAGATACCTGTCAATACTGAAATTTGTATAAGTATTGTGGCAGTTAAAAGAGATGTACATAGAAAGTGGGTGTGGGTATAATTGGGCCAATCTGAAGATTAAAAAAAAAA
>CM053599.1:57641720-57683016 GCA_028646575.1 Pseudocheirus occidentalis | reverse complement strand
TTAGTAGAAAATTGGTTAATAGAAAATTCCTATAAAACATTTACTGTCTAAAAAAAGAGATAAATAAGCTGCAGGCACTGATCGTTGTGAAAGCACTCAAGGATTTGTGAGAGGCTTATATAACACACAAGCACTCAGCTTGCAAAGAAAATGCTAAGATACATTATAACTTAATACAACGTTTGTCATGTTCATGGCACCAGAAATTATCTCTAAAGTTATCACAGATATAGCCATTAAAATAAATTTGAAAAATTGTGCTAATTCAGTTAAACTTTAAATATAGAATACACAGCACTTTTTAAAGGTAAAGGAAAACATTAATTAGGAGGACAATTTTAAAATTAGAAGTAATACTATGTCGATCTCAGAGAAGTAGTCTTTATCTTGAATAGTCGATATCTTTCCCTATGATTCATTTGAACCACTTATATGAACCCACTAATAAGAGGCTTTAAAAATCATCAAATTTTAATGTAGCTTAACAGGTATTTCTTGATTAAGAAAGTACTTTTAGTTAAAATGATTAATTATGGCATTATAATCTTCCTGATAAAGCAGTTTAATAGAAAAAAAGGAAAAACAATATCTTACAGCTTTAGTGTCTTCTAGATAATAATTCAAACCCAAATTCATTCAATTCATTTTGTTTCACTGCAGGATTGGAAGACTTTTGGCAAACTGCAAATGAAATGAAGGTCTTTTAAATGGTGTGTAATCCAGTAGTAGCAATATGTTAAGCATGATCAGCCGTGAAATTTGGCTACTCTGATCAAGAAAATGATTCAAGACCATTCCAAAGGACTATGATGAAAGATGCTGTCTACTGCCAGGGAGAGAACGGATGAACTCTGAATGTAAAGTGAAAAATACTTTTTCTAAGCTTTATTTTTGTTTCTTTATTATGTTTATTTTTTCTTTTGAAATATAGCTAATATGGAAATACATTTTATATGACTTCTCATGTATAATCTGTATAAAAATATTTGACTTTCTCAAAGAGGGTGATAGGGAGTAAAGAAGTGAAACAATATAGAACTTGAAATTTTAAAATATTATTAAATTTTTACATATAATTGAACATATTTAACAAAATAAGTTTTCAAATGATAAATAGAATGCAAAAAATCAGGGTAGTCTTATAGTACTCTATACAATCAATTCCTATCTCTACACTACCTCAGCAGAAAGTACTTTCTATTTCAGTATTTACTTGTTTGATGAAAAATACCCTTTAAACTTGAAAGGCAAAATAGTGCAACAATAACAAGAAAACAATAACAACTGACCTGATTATTATTCTTTTATATACATATATATGTATGTACAGAAGTGCATGTATACACACATAGATATTTGCATATGCACATATGTGTATATACATATATACATATACATTAACACAGATTAGAGAGATAGATAAGTAGATAGATAGATAGATAGATAGATAGATAGGTAGATAGATAGATAGATAGATAGATAGATAGATAGATACATACATACATACATACATACATACATAGATCCATCCTACAATATACAAGGTCCTTGGCTAAGTGCTAAAAATAAAAGGTTAAAAAAAGTATTCATGATTTTTAAGAACCTTACCTTCTACTGGATGAAATATCCAAAAATATTGGATAGGATAAGGGAAAAGCGTTACCATTTGGAATGACCAGGCAATTTCTCACCAATCAATGGACAAATACTTAGTAAAAGGAAGTTTGATAGTAAAGAACAGATTCTAAGAGGCAGAGGGGAGGAGGTCTAAATGAAGAACACTAAGTTTCAAAGCCCATATATGAAAAGTGTAATGTTGTGCCTAATCAAATGCAAGTAAGTGAGTTTGCCTACAGAATACAGAATGTGAGATTACATAATTTAATTTAAGTCTCAGTACATAGGTTAGAGTCAGATTATTATGCCAAACAGAAGTTACTTTTTGTCCTCTTGGAAATAGGGAGCTGATGAAGGTTTTTGAGCAAAGGAGTAACAATGTCAGGGTGTTAATGCTTTATGACTTTATTTCATCATCTCATTTAATTTTCAAACAAGCCACTATCAAAATTTTTAGAATGTACTCATAAAGTTCCAAGCACTGTTCTTGGTGTTGGCAATTACAAGTACAAAGAATATAACTATTACTTATGCCAATGAGCTATTGAGATACTCTATATGCTATTATTATTCCCAATCAATGGTTGAACAAAACTTAGGCAAAAAAAGTTTAAGTGATTTTTTCCTGGTTACAAATCTATGGAAGAATGAAATTTGGAAATCAAATGTAAGCCTCTCCTAATTACAAGTCAGGTGCTAACATCTTCCCGATTTAATTTCACAAAGTATTAGGATATACTGCTGCCCACGTGCCAAGTTGGGGAATATATGAAGATAAAGATAAGGTTTCATCCCTTCATAAGTTTATAATCTTGTAGTGTGATTAAGCCAGCTAGCTAACACAATGGATAGAGCTGTGGATTTTGAGTCAGGACAACTCATTTTGCTGAGTACAAATATGCCTTCAGACACTTACTGTGTGACCCTGGGTAAGTTACTTAACCCTGTTTGCCTCAGTCTCTTCACTTTTAAAACAAGCTGTAGAATGAAATGCCAACCTAATCTAGTGTCCTGAACAAGAAACCTGAAAATGGGGTCATGAAGATTTGGACATGACTGAACAATGAACAACAAAATGTCATTAAGCAACACATACACAAATATTTGTGGCAAAACAGAATATGTGAAATGCAACAAGGTGGGGCCTAACAATGCTAATTCATTGCTGAAAGGGCAAAAATAAATGGCAAATAGTCAAGTTTACCTCTGCCTATACACAAAGTGCCATTTAATATGCTTAAATAAATTTGTGAACACATCTGCCTTTAGTTCAGAGTACTTCAAATATTTAAGGATGTGTGATTTTATTTATATGGTACTCCTCTCATCAGTGCAGGTTTCAGCCCCCTCTACACCTTATTATACACTTGAAGGAGCTGTTTTGGGGAACTAAGTGCATCCCCTGTGGTGATGAACAATTTTAAAATTAACTAGATTGATCTTAGAGAGAAATATGGTTTGACTCCAAGTTACATTGAAAACCTTGCCACTTGGTAGAAATCAGCACAACTTTCAAGAATCTAGTATCACCTCCATACCATGACGATATACCACAGTAAGAATCAAATAAAATTAAATCTTTAACTTGTGGTCAAGAAGGTTTGCTGCCTTGTTTACAAAGAAATGTCATCGAAATACCACAAAAAGTGAAAGCACCAAAGTTTCACAGATTTACTCAAAGAAAGATTGATTCATGTTGTTGGATAAAAGCAATAAATGTTTTCATTGCTAATGACACTCTTTCAAATTATAATGATATATGCTTATTTTTGAAGGATCCATACAAATCTGTATTTGGAAAAAGGTGGTCTGGGTAATCTGCAAATCAGTTTCTTTTGACATATATGAGCCCCAAGTTACATACCACATGTAGTCTTGTCTCAGACACTAATTTGATGTTGATCAAGACATTTAATTTTTCTAAGCTTCAGGTTCTTTATTTGTCAAATGATGAAATTCCACACGATAAGTGCTAATATGGGGTAGCTAGATGATCCAGTGAACAGAGCACCAGCCCTGGAGTCGGGACAATCTGAGCTGAAACCCCAACTTAGACTTTTGACACACTTACCAGTTGTCTGACCTTAGGCAAGTCACTTAATCCCAATTGACTTACCTTCCTCCCTCCAAAAGAAAAATAGATAAGTGCTAATATCCCTTAAAGATTTATATTATTGGGTAATATTTATTTATCTCCCCTTCTTTGTAAAAGCCCAGTTTCATACTAATACATCCCACCCTTTTTCTGGGCCTCTATCTAACTAATTTCCCCGAAATTCTGGACCAATACCTCTCCCTACTCAAACACCTCAGGTGTTCTGCTGTCTGTGTCTACTTTAGTCTGTCCTCCATACTGCTGCCAAAGGTACTTTCCTGACCATGTCATTCTCAAATACAATAAACTCTAGTGTTTCCTTAATGCTTCTAGAAACACATACAGACTCCTCTGTTTAGCTTTTAAAGCACTTAAAAATCTGGTTTCAACCTATTTTACCAATCTCATTGGACATTCCTCCTTCTCCCACACTGTGCTGTCTGGATAAATGGTCTTTTCTAACTTCTGGACACATAATATTTCATCTCCCTTTCCCCCCTAAGCTATCTACAATGAACCTACTTACAATGCAATCTCTCTTCATCTCCACCTCATAGAAAAATCTCTTCTTCAAGATGCAGTTTGAGCATTAGCTTTTACTTGAAGCTTTTCCAGACTCCCCTAATTGCTGGTGTCCTCCATCCCACACTACCTTGTATTTAACAGCCTTGTGTTTAGCTGTATTTTTTCTCATTCGGTTCACTCTATATCTACTTAATATGTGTATGTTCTTGAGGTCTTTATGATTAGAGTATAAGCAACTTGCAAATAGAGATAGGTTCATGTCTTACAGTTTTATCCCCAGTACCTAACCCTTAGTAAATATCTGATTGAGAAACTAATTGATTGGTACACAATACTGTCCTTCTCCCTTCAACTATTTTTACCCCATATTAAAAAAAAATTCTAGCTTCAGCTCTAGGGATAAGGAACTGAGTATTAATAAAATAAAAAGAATTAGATACTAAAATTAATGCCAAATTATCCAGAAAGAAATGCTGCTTAAAATGTAATGAAACTCATTTTTAAAAGTTATATTGAGAGCAACAAGAAAATTTAAATTTATTCTTTAGAGACAATAAAATAATATTAAATCATTTAACTAAATTTAACAAGGTAAAAATGTGAATAGAATATGGAGAAAGCAGAAATCTTAAATTCCTATATTTCTTCCATTTGTTCTATTGAGAAAAAAACAGTGCCCACAATTATAAAAGCTAAGGAAAGTTATAGTTTCAAGAATATTAAAATTCAGGACAGTTGAAGATATTTTTTCTGCTTTAGTTGGATTTATTTCTTAAAATACAGATGAGTATGAGCTTCAGAATAATGAAATAATTTGCACACAATTCCATAACCACTTCTGGATATCTTTGAGACTTCATGAACTGGAGGTGCCAGTAGAATGAAGACAGACAAATTTTACCACACTTTTCAAAGGAGAAAAAAACTACATTTCAGACCTCATAAATGAGAACGTGACAAACAATCTCTAGAAAAAAAGAGTAAATTATTTTAAAAGTAAAGGATTACAAGGAGTTAACACAGATTCAAAATGAAGATCTCATGATAAACTAACCTTATTTCTTCCACATTAGAAGGTCAGGAAAATGTCATAGGCACTATAAGGCTTTGATATAAAAGTACAGCAATTGAGAAATTTGTTCATGATGTGTTTTTTCATTAGAAAAAGAAATTTACATAGTATCATATTGCCTATGATGATATAATTTGAGAGTTATAAGGGATCTTGAATAATGTCTACAATCTTCCTGAATAG
Source organism: Pseudocheirus occidentalis (assembly GCA_028646575.1). Classification (NCBI taxonomy): domain Eukaryota; kingdom Metazoa; phylum Chordata; class Mammalia; order Diprotodontia; family Pseudocheiridae; genus Pseudocheirus; species Pseudocheirus occidentalis. The sequence continues at coordinate 57,677,524 of CM053599.1, read as the reverse complement.
AAAGCTCAGAATTCATCTCAATATAGAAATGGATATATGTAAGGGATTGATAAGAAGTAAAATGACACAGCATGCATAAAAATAGGGAAGCAATTCAATAATTTCAGGCAAGACATTAACTGTCCTGATAAAATAATGAACCATAACTGGAAGGAGTTGTGGTTGTCTATGTTGGGGGAAAAGAGGAGATTAGGGAAGAAATCAAATCCCTCTATCCCCTCATTTTAAAACGAGGAAATTGAGGAAGGACAAGAATCAGATATTCCTGACTTGGAAGGCTACATCTCTAATTGTACTATGTAGCCACCTCTTTTAGTTGTCTCATTTATTTAAGAAGTAGAGTTTCTAGAGGACCTCAAAGAGTCCCTGTGTTTTGAAATAATCTGAATTGTTGAAAAATTTAAATGACTTTATGATTGGATCACTGAGGTGCTATCAGTGATAATCAAGGGATCATGGAAAAGAGGGAGAGTGTTAGAATGAATATGTACAAATATCTTACAGTTTCTTTTTTTGTCTTTTTTTGGAGGGGGAAAGGCAGGACAGTTGGGGTTAAGTAACTTGCCCAAGAAGTGTAAAGTGTCTGAGACTGGATTTGAACTCAGGTCCTCCTGATGCCAGGGATGGCTCTATTCACTGTGCCACGTAGCTTGCCCCTACAGTTTCTTTTTTGTGAGAATAAGCTAAATGTTTCAAATTACAGGTGGTTAGTTTGAGGTAGATCAGTAGATTACTTATAAAGCTTTAGAACATTTTATTACAGGATGATTTGTGGACCCTTTGAAAGGAAGTAGGTGATCACTAGAGTCATCATGGCTCATGAATAAGTCATGCCAGATATTTTTAAAATAAGATTAATGATATAACAGGGTCTTTAAGGATTTTTAGCCATTATCTACTGTTTTTCTTTTCTTTTTTGCCCCTGAACTCCTTTTAAGACCCAATTATATACCATGCTACAATAAAGAAAACTTAACAGAATAGGAAAAGAATAAATAAGATTAATATACACACTCAATAGGGTACCTTACCCTATAGGAAAATAGTGGGGGGAGTGAATAAGAGGGGGAATGATAAAAGGAGAGGGCAGATTGGGGGAGAGGGTAGCTATAAGCAAAATCTTTTGAAAAAGGACAGGGTCAAAGGAGAAAATAGAATAAGTGAGGGGAAGGATAGGATGGAAGAAAATATAGTTAGTATTTCACAATATACCAGCTATGGAAATGTTTTGTGTAACTGCACATGTACAACCTATATTGAATTACTTATCTTCCCAGTGGGAGTGGGTGAGGAGGGAAGAAGGGGAAAAAATCTGTGACTCAAAGTTTTAAAAACAAATGTGTATATTACAAAAATAATTCTGTTTTTTTTTACATGCAACTGGGAAATGAGATACACAGGCACCAGGGTATAGTAATCCATCTTGCCTTTTGAGAAAGTTGGGGGTGGAGGGGGAGGATATAAGAGAGAACATATTGGGGTAAGGGGTATACAATAGGCTTGCTATTTTGGGGTGGGGGTAGGGGAAAGATTGGGAGAAAAATTTGTTTACTCAAAATCTTGTGGAAATGAATGTTAAAAACTAAAAATAAATAAATTGAAAGAAGATTAATAAATAGAAGACATACATCATAATTATTTTTCTTTTGACCCCAAATGTTCCCTCCATGCTTCCCAGTGTAGTCTCCATAACCTATTTCCGTTTAAAACTTGACTTTGATCTCTTTCTAGTTCTTTCTCTGTTACCTTGCCTTTTGGAAAAGGAATCTAAACAATCATTCTTAGGTAGTTGTGACCAGCTATGGAACACACTGTGCTCTCTGCATGGCTGAAAAGATCACAGGACTTCTTGGCCAATCCATGTCTTGGGCCCTTGCTTGTTGTGTTTGTTCTTCATTTTGAAAGAATACCATGATATCATGGAGATGATGACATGACTTGCAATTGACTTTGATTTCAGTGAGGGAAGGCTATGCAAGATTACCAGTCTCACTTTCTCCTCCAGAGACATCTGGGGCCAGTGGCCAGATATTCATCCGGACAACTGGAGAGGGTGCTAACAATTAGCCTAGAGGAATAGAAACCAATGTCCTTCTTGATGTTCTGGTTTTCTAGTGTGAATCATCCTTCAAACAGATCTGAATCCTGAGAGTAACCTATAATATTGATTAAGGCATAGAAAAAGAGGAATCCACAACTCTATCACAGCAAGAAAGAGCATGGTTTATAGACACCCATGGCCATGACTGCCCCCCCCCTGTCTTTCTGTCTCTGTCTCTCTGTCTCTCTCCCTCTCTCTGTCTGCTTTTCCTTTCTTTTCAAAATTTCCACCATTAAGTACTTATCAATTCAGAGCTTATATTTCTTGGACCACATGCTTCATATGAAAAATAGGAAAACTGAAGCTATATAATAACAAGGTACCTCAACAATCTTTTATCAGAAGTCCTTAGTCTGTCATCTGTCAGTGTATGTGTATAGAAAGGTAGATACAGATATGCACATATGTGTGAATATGTAATATATAAGATAAGAAATAAATAAATGATACTTCAATATACAAGAATTACTGATATAAGTTATTGAAGTATTTTGTAATGAGTGTTTTTAATTATATTGTTAGCTTAGTTATATTGAGTGCCTCATGACAAGTTAAATCCCAAAATGTTTATTCTTTTTGTAGTGATTTTGAATTAAACATCTCTTTCTATCTTTTCCCTAAAAAATATTCTTCACATGTCAAGTGCCCTATGAATATTCCTGGGGTTCTACTATTACTAATGTGTTGCACATGATCTCATCCTCTATTTCAACATTCAGAAGAGCACTAAAAATTTGTAGCATATTATAAACAAAATGTTCTAAATATTATTGCAAACTCTTTGTGTCATGATATCTTTAATTCTTATGTACTTTAAAAAAATATCTGACCTGAAAAGAGATCATAGATTTAGATGCGAAAACTGGAATTAACAAAGACATTTTGCTACCATTTACTTATATTCCATAATGTACAATTTTCTAATGTACAACAGGAACTATGAAACTGCCCTCAGATTATCAGCAGTGTGAAAGTGATTAGGTGGCACCACAGGATAAGTCCAACTTCTTATCATATGGTCTTTTGGATTTCGTCATCTAGAAATTGACTCTAAAAATGGAGGGGAATTTGGAATGAGAATATTCCCCAAGATATAAATATGAACAAGAGTAGGTGCATTTATATCTACAGATGTTGAACATTGACATCATACAAGAGGGAGATAAAGGGGAAAATTAATTCCCAACTTTTGATTGATTTAGGAATAGAAATGATATTTGGAGTTAGCTCTGGAATTTCTGTTGTACTGTGTTCCAAGACTGACTTCATACTGGAAAGGATCTCTTAAAGCCAATTTAAGACCTCTGACACAAAAAAGATGGAGCTTTGAAATGGTTCCAATATTTTTCCAAGAAATATCAGGTACATGGGTTCTGGTAGAGGTACTCTATAGTTAGCAGTATAAACTGCTAGCTTAATATTGGTATTGTGCCCTGGAGATAAGCAAAATATCAGGTCATTGGTACCACTCACTTCCCCAGTCTTACTCCTGGAAACATTATAGTGAAAGACATATAGACTGGAAGATAAATGTTCATATGAATCATAGTACTCATGAGGAGATTTTGGATACTTGCTGACTTCAATAAAGTGATATCACTTCTTTTCACATTTGTATGCCAAATATAAATGAATGAATAAATACCTTGGCATTCCTGCAGTTTAGGTGTGAAAAAATGACTAATTCATCCTGTTGAATTCTTATCCTTCACAAACAAATTAGAGAAAAACAAACAGAGCAAAATAAAACTTTTAAAATAATTAAATATAAGGAGACAACTGTAGTTTTAAAAATGCTGATAAGATTTTAATTTGCTTGGAGTTGAAAATAACTATGTTGCTGGTGTTATAAGGCCCATAATGAGCAATTATATCACACATGATAGATTCAGCAGTGAAATATTATCAGTTAACAGCTGGATCTCATAAAAGCATAGCACAGTGTGAACCTACAATTTACTAGAAGTAACCATCTGCTGAAATATACTATTCTGCAAATTTAAAAATAAAGTAAAATGTTGTTTGCTTTACTTAATAAGTCCATGAGATGAGGATGTACAGTAGCAAGAGAGTATGACATATGCATTTTGATAGTCATATTTGAATCTCCATAATTTTAAATTTATATTGAGAGGATTCTGTTTTCTTCAGTTGCTGTGCCCAAGGAAAAAGGCAAATAGTTAGGTTCTTCAGTTAAAAGTTTAGTTAAGGTCATCTGGGTTTAATTTGTATTAATGGCCCACTTATCTGCAACACCCTGACCAGTTCAAACCAGTTCTCTAATTTTCTGGTTCTTTAATGCTCTCCATTCATATTCGTACCAAAGAGGGATTTATTGCGTAATCCCTACTTTGCCAACATGGCATGATGGACAAGGACATTGAATTTATAGACAATTCTAGTTTAAACTCTAATTCTGCTGCTTGTTCCCTGAGTTAGCTAGGAAAAGTCTAACTACACTGGATCTTAGTTTCTTCATTTGCAAAATTAGACATTTGGTCCAGATGACATCTATAGTCTATTCCAGTTCCAGATCTATGTCTTAAACCCAGATAAGAAATGTCTGTCATTTTTTATCAAGACTGATCTAATCCAGATTAAGACCCATGAATTAAGGGGGTGGAGCCAAGATGGCAGCATAGAAGCAGCAAAGCCTGGCAGTTCCCACACAACCACCCTAAAACCCCATAAAAATGGGACTCTAAACAAATGTTTGAGCTCCAAAACTGTCCAAAATACAGAAAACACATCTGTTTCTACAGGCAGCCCAGCAGGTGGGGCTCTTCGCAGCACTCTGGGAGCCATGGCCAGGCCCAGTCCAAAATCTCAGCCAGGCCAGGCCAGGCCCCAGGGCATCAGGTTGAGCCCAGTCTATAGGAGAGCAGATGGGCTGCATTGGAGGCACAGTTACCACATTTATCAGGCCAGAAGAAAAAAAAAGGCTAAGAGAAAGGTCAGTGGATTTTGCTAAATTTTGGGGAGAAGAGTGGTACTGCCAAACTGCTCCCAGGGCAAGGAAGAAGTGGGAGGCGGCTGTGGCAGCAGGAACGGCTGAAAGCAGCAGCGGCCTCCACTCAGCTGCTTCAGAGCCCTCGGCCTGCAGATAGCAGGGGGGCTGAGGTGATCGATCAGGGACAAGGGCTCTTGCATTGAGCATCCTGGATCTGGATAGTGGTCTTGAGTGGTGGTCTTCGGGTGTGCTTTCAGTGAGCCAAAGATGGGGGAGGGAGGTTGCAGCACCTCACTAATGCCTCTGGCAGCTGTGAAGTCCCCAGTGATTTGGGACAGAGCTCCCCCCGCCCCCGCCAAGAAGCAGAGTTCCACAGAGCTAAAAAACCAAGCAATTAATAGACTGGCCAACATGAGAAAAAAGGAAGCAAAATAAGAACAGCAATAAAACTCTCGAATCCTTTTTTTGTGGACAAAAAGGATCAAAGCATGGAACAGGAGAAAGACAACACAGTCAGAACTCCTACACCAAATGCTTCCAAGACCCTGGATCAACTTAGAAAGGACTTTGAAAACCACATAAGAGAAGTGGAGGAAAAAATTGGAAAGAAAAATGAGAATGATGCGAGAAAGTCATGAAAACAGAGTCAACAACCTGACTGAAGAAAACAATACCTTAAAGAGCAAATTAACTCAGATGGCAAAAAAACCCCATGAATTTCATATAAAAAGGAGCAACTGAGAGAGGCAATATAGTTCAATAGAGGAAGAAAACTTCCTAGATCACATCTCTACTTGTAGATCAACTGTAAAATTGCAAAAAAAAATGTTTATTTAATTAACCATTTCAATAAAACAAGAAATATATCTGGTAGATGACAGGTGTCAGCTTAGGCTCTGGCATTAGTGTGTAAATCCACATACTAATGTTCCTGTATCAATGATCCTATAAGGATGACAGGTGATGAAAATGTGCCTCTAATGGTACAATCTTCACATCTATGGTTCAATAGAAATATTTGTCATTATGAGACATCCTGGGTTTAACCTATACATTTGTGCTATAATCATTATTTTTTCGAAAGCTGTGGATACATATATGGAAGAATGGTGGGATACTAGGACTGGATATGAACAAAAGATTACCTGAAAATCCATTTTAAAAGTTCATAAAAAAATAGGGACTTTTGCCTATCTCTCCCTTTGTTCTTACTTTTTAAATTGTTTCATTTGGCTGCAGTCTTAGAAAGACACAGTCTATGTCTTATGCCACCATTGTTTTTCATATGCAATGTTCTTCCCCTGCTGAGAATATTTATAAGGTATAAAACACCCTTTTATACTTCTACTGGTAATCCGGTAATTTCATCTTGTGAGTATGAAATAAATGGGTCACATGATTTGCTTGACTCTACTGTCTTGGTTTATTTTTTTTTAATTATCAAGTTCCCTTGTAAGTTATTCCAATAACCTTGATTAAATAACAATTAAATAACTGATGTGAAGGAACAAAGGAAGGAAGGAAAAAAGGAAAGAAAGAAGGAAGGAAGGAAAGAAGGAAGGAAGGAAGGAAGGAAGGAAGGAAAGAATCAAACAAATTTTTGTATCTTTACACTCTAACTTTAAAAATATTTCATATAAAAAATAAGACCTTTCATAAATATGCTTTACTATTGGATTCTCTTATCAATATAGATCTGTAGGACTTAAGTAAAAAAAAAACACCCACCTTTGATTCCTCATCCTCTGACTCCACATCAACTTATAGATTACTCCAGCAACCTTTAAAATAAAAAAGAAGGAAAAAAATGCACACACAGGCATTTACATTCACATAATCCAACTTGATAAAAAATCTGATTAAAACTTATGTAATAGGGGAAAATGACTTTACATAAATAGATTTTACTAGTCAACACTTTTACAAATGATAAAGCAGTAGATTTTAAGGCTGCCACCAGAGCTCCTGGCCTGCACATCATAGGGGGACCAAGCAACCATTACAAGGGTAATTGCATTTGCTTTAACCTGATTGGATCTGGATCACTGTCTTGGGTGGAGGTCCTGTGGTATGTAGCCAGGAGACCAGAGCTTGTGGTGGCTGCAGAGAGAGTGCCTTCCTAAAAGCTCTGGTAGTTGCAAAAACCTCAGTGATTTAGGACAAAGCACTCCTCTCTGGAAGCAGAATTCTACCATGGCAAACAGCTCAAAATTCAAGTAAATTGGCAACATGAGAATGTAGAGGAAGCAAAGCAAGCAGGGTATTCAAACCTCAAATTCATTTTTGGAGGCCAAAAGGATCAAAGCATGGAACAGTAGGAAGGCAACAAAATCAGAACTCCTGCATCAAAAACTTGCAAGGAAAATATGAACTGATTACAGGCTATGGAAGAGCTCAAGAAAGATTTTGAAAATCAAGTAAGAGAATTGGAGGAAAAATTGGGAAGAGAAATGAGAATGAAGCAAGAAATCATTAAAAGAGAGTCAACAACCTGACTGAAGAAAATAACATCTTAAAAAATAGATTGACTCAAATGGCAAAAGTGAGTTAAGAATGCCTTAAAAAATTGAATTCACCAGATGGAAAAAGAGTCTCAAAAGCTCACTGAAGAGGATAATTCCTTCAAAATTTGATTGGAGCAAATGGGGAAGCTAATGACTTTATGAGAAATCATGATACTATTAAACATATCCAGCAAATGAAAAAATAGAAGGCAATGTGAAATATCTCATTGGAAAAGCCATTGACCTGGAAAACAGATTGAGGAGAGATCGTTTAAAAATAATTGGACTACCTGAAAGCCATGTTCAAAAAAAGAAGCTAGAAATCATCCTTCAAGAAATTCTCAAGGGAAATTGCCCTGATATTTTAGAATCAGAGGGCAAAATAGAAATTAAAGGAATTTATCAATCACCGCTTGAGAAAAATTCCCAGAAGATAGCTCCTAGGAACATCATATCCAAATTTCAGAGTTCCCAGGTCAAGGAGAAAATATTACCATCAGTCAGGAAGTAACAATTTGAGTATTATGGAAACACAATCAGGATAACACAAGATCTAGCAACTTCCACATTAAGGTATCAAAGGGCTTGAAATATGATATCATATTCCAGAGCTTAAAAGAGCTAAAATTAAAATCAAGAATCACCTACCCAGCAAAACTGAGTATAATATTTCAGAAGAAAATATAGTCATTTAATGAAATGGAAGACTTTCAAGCCTTCTTGATGGAAAAAAAAACCTAAGTTGAATAGAAAATTTGACTTCCACATACAAGAAGAAAGAGAAGCATGAGAAGGTAAACAGGAAAAAGAAATCATAAGGAAATTATTAAGGATGACCTACTTACATTCCTACATGGAAAAATAATAATTATAACTCATGAGACTTAATATAAGCTGTTGAAGGAAAAATATATATATATATACACACACACATATATATATACACATATATATGTGTGCATGTGTGTGTATACATGCATATCCATGTGTATATACATATATATGTTTATATAGGAGGGCATATGTGTGTATAAATACTTATACGAATGTGTATATATGTGCAGTACAAGTATGTGTAGACAGAAGGCACAGAATCTGTGGAATAGGAAGGGATGATATCTAAAAATAAAATTAAGAGGTGAGAGAGGAATATATTGAGAGGAGATATGGAGAAACAAAATAGGGCAAATTGTCAAATATAAGAGAAGCAAGAGAAAACTGTTACAATGGAGAGGGAAAACAAGAAGCCAAAAGGGAATTAGTCAACCTTACTTTCATTGAATTTGACTTAAGGCGGGAAGGACATACATGCTAAATTCGATATCTTACCCAACGGGAAAGTAGGGGGAAAGGGAGGAGGGGGGGATGATAGAAGGGAGGACAGATTGGAGGAGAAGATAGTTAGAAGCATAAACTTTTGAAAAGGGGCAGGGTCAAAGGAGAAAATATAATAAGTGGGGGGTAGGATAGGATGGAGGGTAATATAGTCAATCTTTCACAATATATCTACTATGGAAAGGTTTTGTGTAACTACACATGTACAACCTATATTGAATTGCTTATCTTCCCAGTAGTGTTGGGTGACAAGGGAAGAAAGGAAAGAATCTGGAAATCAAAGTTTTAAAATAAAATTTAAAGCAAATATACATATATATGTATGTATGTATGTATGTATATATGTATTTTACTTTCAAGTGGGTGATAGGATATGCAGGCACTGGGATATAGAAATCCATCTTGCCCTACTAGAAAGTCAGAGGGAGTATGGGGGAGAATATAAGATAAAATAGATTGGGCTAAAGTGTATTCAGTAGGATCACTGTTTTGGGATGTTGGATAGGGGAAAGAGAGAGAAAAAATGTGTAACCCAAAACCTTGTGCAGATGAATGTTGAAAACTAAAAAGAAAAAAAATTGCAGTATTGAACTTTCTAGTCCCTTGGAAAATAAAACAAATAAACTTTCATGATTTTTCATTATTTCCTGAATAAAGTACAAACTCATCTTGCCTTCAAAGGGGGGGCCCTTCAAAACCTAAATTCAGATTTTATTTCAAACACTGGGTACTTCAGCTAACCGTGAGACTTGCAAAATACATATTGTGTTTTTCCATCATTGTAACTTTCATCACAGAGTTCTATATTCCAGAAACACCTTCTTTCCACATCTTTATCATTTTAAACCTTACCTCTCCTTCAAATACCAGCTCAGGTGCTATGTATTCCATGATGGGGTCTTTGAATGCTTTTTCCTCGGTTTTAAAATGACATCACCCTGTTCCTCTGAATAATCAAATACCTTTCACTGTCATTCTATCATGTGTTTATATTTTCTTTTTCATTAATTTTGGGAAGCCCTTTTTATGCTTTGCAAAGGAATTTTATATAAAGTTCTTTGCTATTAGTCTCAGACTCCTTTTTCACCTTCGTGCTCTTATATGGTCTACTTCTTTGTCAAAAATGCTTCATTGAAGGCAATAAAAATTAGCATATCTTTATCTGGAAGCAAAATCCCTGAATAATATAGCTAATAAATAAAGTGTTTAAATAAGACAAGAAACATATTTAAGGTAGTCATGCCAGTTGAAGAGACAGCAAAGAGGTAAGGAAGACAGAGAACTTTCCCATTCCAATAGGAAAACTTAACCTTAAAGTCAATATGTTTAAAATGGAACTCATTATCTCCACCCCAAACCATCCCCCTGTCCTACCTTCCCTTTTTTATAGAGGCAACACCACCCTCACAACCCATCAAGCCTACAATCTAAGTTCATTCTCTATCCCTCTTTATATATCATCTGTTGTCACAGCTTATCAATTTCACCCTTGTAACATCTCTCAAATGTTCTCTCTTCTCTTCTCAATCATTGCCACTACTTTGGCTCAGGCTCTCACACCCTCATGCCCAGAAAATTGCAATAACCCCCTGGGGATTCTGCCTACCTTGTATCTCTCCTCCATTGTAATACATATTAACTTCATCTACTAAAGTGATTTTCCTAAAGCTCTGGTGCAACCATCATGTCACCACTCTACTTAGACAACTCTTGTGGCTCCCTAATACAAAATCCTTAATTTTGATAATGAAAAGCCTTTCATTACCTAGCCCAGAGGTTCTCAACTTGTGGGCTATGTTCAATATGTTCAATTTGTAACAATGAAAATACATCCTAACTATCAGATATTTACATTAAGATTCATAACAGTAGTAAAATTACAGTTCTGAAGTAGCAACAAAAATAATTTTATGACTGTAGGCCACCACAACAGGAGGAACTGTATTAAAGTATCACAGCATTCAGAAGGTTGAGAACCACTGACCTAGCCCTACCCTACCTTTTCAATTTTAATTCATCTTGCTCTCCTCCACATGCTCCTCAAACCAGTGGCACTGGCCTCCTGCCTGTTCCACAAACAAGACACTCCATCTATTGACTCCACGTATTTTCTCTGACTGTCCTTCATGCCTAGAATACTCTCCCACCTCATTTCTGCCTACTGACTTTGCTGGTTTCCTTTAAAATCCCAAGTAATATCTTATTGCTGTAGGAAGACTCCCCCCAAACTCTATTAATTCATCCTTCCCTTAATCCCCCCTTTATCCTATAGGTAGCTTGTTTGCTTATGTTTGCTTGCTCATTTTATTCATTAGCTGGTGACCTCCTAGCCTCCTTTTCTGTGTTGCTAGTCCATAATGCAGTGTTTGACATGTAGGAGGCACTTAATACATGTTTATTGACTTACCTACTATGGTGATCAGCATGACAAGGAAGTCCAATCAAAAAGCAAATTCTATTCGTAATGATTATTATTCAAGTGAACCAATGAGGAAAACAATGCTTCAGCTACTCATGATTGTATTTAGAAAAGAGTAGCAGTGCCTTGTTTTGTCCTTGCATCACTTTCTACCTGGTCCTTCCCCTCTCCAAAGAGAGCAAAAGTCCCAGGGCTTCCATGACTCAGAGATACTTCTACCTTTACTGATCCTTAAATCTCTCCTTCTAGATGGTGTCTTCCAGAGTTTGGGGATGGGGGACAGGCAGTGAGGATGCAAATAAACCATAATACTCTTGCTGATAACAGTCTATGATTATAAAAACAAAGGTCATCTTAGATTTTCATGCAGTCTATTCATAAATTCAGAGCCTGTTATGTGGTTCAATGGATGGAGTCCTGGGCATAGAGTCAGGCAAAATTATCTTCCTGATTTCAAATTCAGCCTCAGACACTCACTAGCTGTGTGACCATGGGCAAGTCATTTAATCTCTGTCTTAATCTACTACAGAAGAAAAGGGCAAACCATTTAAGTATCTTTACAAAGAAAAACCTATACAGGGTAATGAAGATACAATTGAAAGGCTGAACAATAGCAATCTACATATTTAGGTTCCTGTAGTGTGGCTAAGTGGGCAGCAAAGAGAATGGCATTAATGACCTTTCTCCAAATATTTATCTTGTATCTTTACTTCTTCATCCATCACTTATCAACATATACAAATGAGTTGGACTTATGATTTGCAAAACCATGTAATAATTTATTCTTGATCAATAATTGTTTGACAATTTTGACAATTTTGTTTGACAATACTTGAGCAAATAACAACTAAAAGTATAGTTTGATATGTAGAAATGAAAATTAGGAAGTTAAAGAGTACTCAGCATAATTTGAAATGATAAGTCTAACTAGGGTCCTCAATTCCTGAATCAGGAAGAGAAGCTGAAAAAAACTTAAACATGAGGACATGTTACTTGAACTATCTTACCCTTTGTTTTAAAGTGTCTGGTACCTAAAACTGATAATCTCCTGACAGGTAGATGAAAACATGAGGTACCAAAACAAGGGAGGCTTTTTGCTAGTCTTGGAACAAATTTTATTTTGTTTTTCCCTTTTATTTTCTAAAAGAATTAGAGAAAACCCTGAAGGCTTTAAGTTTAGAGAACAGTACTGACCTGGAGATGATGTGGATTATTTACAAACTGAGTTTGACAGAGAATACATTACAATAAAGGAATCTCCTTCAGAGAAGAGTAGAATATCATCCTGTGGAATTATGCAATCGTGAGGGCAGTATGGATCATTAAGTCTATGAATCAGACTCCCAGTGAAACTACCATCAATATGGGCCACACAATGACATCACTGCTTATTTGAAGCCCCTTTTTCCTCTGGCCTAGATTACAAAGGTCTCAAAATTATAATTGTTTGTCTCTAGTCTTTCCCAATCAGGAACAAAGTGTTATTTTTGTTTTGTTTTATTTTAACTGCAGAGGTCTCACTCCTGTACTCAATAAACAACATTGACTACCTTTTGCCTATATGGACTAAACTATAAATACCTTTTTGGCTTTTAAACCTTTTAAGAAAATCTGGCCCCAACATATTTTTATATGCTCATTATAAATATTACAATCTTTTCCCTCCCATTCTGTGATCCAGCCAAACTGGATCTCTTTGTTCCTAACTCGATTTTTCCACTCTGTGTCTCAGGTGTCTTGGTCCCCAGCCCTCAATTCAGTCCTTCTTCCTCATCAAATTCCTTTTTGCCTTCTAGGTGTAACATAAGCACCATTTGTATGAAAATTTTCCTAATCTTTGCATCACAAATGTTATTGTCCTTTGTATTTAGCAACTTTTTTTTTTATTAATCTGCATTTGTGAGAGAGAAATGGACTCATTCATTCATTTCATTCATATTGCCTACCATAGTGCCTGACAAATAACAGGGACTTAATGATGGTTGATGATGATGAAAAATTCTACCCACCTTCTAACAAAGAAGTCATAGAATAATATGTGGAGTAAGATGCTTTTTGACAGGAATAATTTATGAAGTTGTTTTGCTTGACTTTGCTTATTTGTTATATGTTTTGTTTTGGTTTTTTTCACCATTTTCCCCATGCTTGGGATATGAGTGGGTGATGGGATGGACAAAGAAAAACCTAATGCTTGAACATATAACAATATAGAATTTAATTTAAAAAGAAAATAATCTAAGGAGCTGAAAAATCTTAAAAGTAGCTAGTCGCTTAATATCTCAACTTACTTATTAAAAATACAAAACAAAAGAAATGATGCATGAAATATATTTTTAACCAAAAATGAAAGATAGTTGATTGATTGATCACAAGAAGATTCCAATGGAGTTGTTGTATCAGAGTCACAGATATTCCCTGGTCAGATATGTCCCATGCACATGTGTCTTTCCACATGTGTGCCCTCATCATGTATGTTACATATAGGCATGCTTTTCAACTGATTTCTCTATGTTTCTTCAAATTACCAACCAGTGATGTAGATATGTAGTAAGCTATGCCCTGGGTTTATGAAGGCAATATTTTAGTGCTATGAAATTTTAATTGCTACTTTCTTTACTATGCATTTTATTAGTTATCATTGTTATATGCTGCTTCTGGCTGGCTATTACAAACAAACATGTTGATGAGGATTTTTGAGCTCTAGTTTTTGGGTTGCTTACCTACAGAGCATGTTGTCCAGTCAACAGCTAGAGGAGCCATCCGTGAATTGGAGGGTGCTACCAGGCTCCACTTCTTTGTCTACATTTATTAATTTGGCTAATATATCTCAAGCTCATTGTAGGCAGGGATTTTACATTTGTCTTTACATCTCTTAATACCCTACATATAACATAGTAAGTTATCAATTAAATATTGAAATGAATGTATCTACTATAAGGTTTGCTTTTGGGGAGTTAAGAGGGTGCTGGTGTATCTATCCATGAAAGAAATTTTGTTTGTGTACAAACTGTCAATAGACCTGCATTTACTTAGCCTAGTGACAATTAAGTGACTATTAAGGATTGAATATAGTAGCAGTGCAATAATAGGGACCTGCAAGTACTGGGTAAGATTTCGTTAAATAACATGAGATGGAAGGAGGAAATGTGTTTTTTTACTGAATCTAGTGGCACACCCCCTATCCATATATGATCATCACAAATAATACAATATATTATAACCTCTAAGTTATGGAACTGATTTCATCAGGGTTAAAGTTGAGTCTCAGTAAATCAACATCAGGAGTGAGAGAATAACCTCCATAAAGACTAATTCTTCTCAATTTAAAAAGTAATTTTCAATTCCAGGTGTTCTCATCATCCACTGGGGGAAAAAAACTCTATACTACAACTGAAAACCTTATCAGCCTTCAGGAGGCATACTGCTACACAAAAGAAGATATCAAGTGTGTGACGAAAGAGTTCAGAGTCTGAATCTAAGGTCAGAAAAAGTCTTTATTCTTTCTCATGAGAAAAGACTCTGCCCCTGTCATCCACATGGTGGCAGGGAAAGAGCAACAGGTAGAAGCCAGAACATGGTTTTATAATCTTCTAATGCAGAAACCCAACCCCTCAACTGGCCTTCACTGTTATTGGTAGAGGGGCTGATCCACAACCTAAGCTCAGGAATCTCTCTGAGACAAAGGACCCGGAAACATGTGAGTGTCCAATGAAAGCAGTTTTAACCTTATTTGCATATCTTCTGTTGAGTTGGCTCTGGGAGTGGGTCTCCATTGCTCTAAGCCCCAGATTCCTGGAAGGTCAGGTGACCTAAACGTAGGCCTAGTGAATACTGATGCCATTCTAGATTTGATTTTTCAGAATGGGGAAACTTCATTATAAATTATCCCTCACATCAAGGAAAAAAGGTTTTGGTTCTCTGACCAAAAAACAAACAAACAAACAAAAAAACAAAAAGGAAGGAAAAGACTGTAAATCACATCTCAGCCAACAATAATTTTATAGCCTTTGGTTACCAAAAGTATAAGAAATAAGTTGGGTTTTTTTTGTTTTGTTTTGTTATTCTTTTGTTTTTTTTTAAGACATAGTAGCAACCACAGCAACAGCAATAACCACAGGTGTTGTTATAATAATAGTTACCATTTATATGGGCTGCTAGGTGATACAAAGCCTGGCCAGGAGTCAGGCCGACTCATCTTGCTGAATGCAATTCTGCCTTTAGACACTAACTGTGTAACACTGGGAAAGTCACACAAATGTATTTGCCTCAATTTCCTCATCTGTAAAATGAACTGGAGAACTAAATGTGAAAGCACTCTACCATCTCTGACAAGAAAACCCTAAATGGGGTAAGAAAGTGTCAGACACCACTGAAAAAATGACTGAACAACAGCAACAGCATTTATAGAGTACTTTAAGATTTGCAAAGTGCTTAATATGTATCTCATTGGAAATGACTTTTAAAAATGATCATTTAAAGAAAACAAAATTATCAGAATTTAAAAAGCCTCAACAGATGACAATTTTAAGTCATAATAAAATAAGCAGAGGAAATTTAAAGAAACTCATGTCTTAACCTGACTAAAAATCTTATGCAAAACTATTTATAATGGGAAATATCCCCTGGAGTACAATTAACAATGGCAATAAAATAAGACATGAAAATCCAGAATCAAAAGCTATAATTCACTCTGTGATAAACGGTGGAGTCCAAATTAAACTTAGCAAGACATGTGGGGCAGGAATTTAAATGGAATCATGCCTAATTTGAAGAAAAATTTTGAGAATTACTGAAAACATTAGGATAAGCAAAGAGGAGCACCAGACATAGGGTGCTAGATACCAAGATTTAACAGATCAGTAGTCAATTTAACATCCTGGAGGACAAGGACAAATGGTCTGTGTCTTTAGTGTTTTAGAGATTAATCTTCTTGCTTTGCTGAGGTATGTCTTTCTCTTTCTTTCCTCTATGAGGTGCCATCATTTTGCAAACATCAGCTTTTCTCCTTTTCCTCTTTTGGTGAACAAGAAAAAATACTACTCATCAATCAGTGTCTCCAAATCTTCACAAACTACACTAAGTTCTTTAATCCATCTCTCCAACTTTTAAAGCCTCTGTTTTCACTCACTCTCTTGCTTCACCAAAATGCTTTTCATGCTGATAATATCAGGACATCATGAAAGGCAATTCTTGCTTCCCATTGTCCAAACAATTGATCCTGGTTCTTTGTTGTTGTTGCTGCTGTTGTAAAAACTTTTGTTTATTTGTAGTTATATCATTCATTTCCATAAGATTTTGAGTTACAAATATTCTTTCTGTCTTCCCCCTACTCACCATCCCAAAACATGTCCACCGTATACCCCATCCCCTAATATGCTCTCTCCTATATCCTCCCCATCACCTCTATAATTTTCCAATAGGGCAAGACATATCACCCGACCCCAGTGCCTATATATCTTATTTCCAAGTAGCATGTAAATAACAATGATAATTATAATAATAATACACATATGTGTATATATTATTTATATATTTGTATGTATATATGCATATACACATATATAAACATTTTATTTTAGAATTTTTGATTCTAGATTTTTTTCCCTTCCTCCCTCATTACCCACCCCCACTGGAAAGACAAGCAATTCAATACAGGCTATGCATGTGTCTTTATGAAGAACATCTCTAAAATGGACATATTGTGAGAGACTGATTATATGTCTGTCCTTCCTATCTTGCCCCCACTTGTTCTATTCTCTACTTTGTCCCTCTCCCTTTACAGAAATGTGTGCTTCTAGCAATCCTTCCCCCCAAAACCTGTCCTCCCCACCATCATCTCCCCTCTCATTCACTTCCCCCCTACTCTCCTGTAGGGCAAGATACCAAATTTAGAGTGTATGTCATTCCTTCCCTAAGCCAAATTCAATGACAGTAAGATTGACCCATTCCCTTTTGCCTTCCTGTTCTTCCCATCTATTGTAACAGTTAAACTCTTGCGCTTTTAATCCTCCTTGGTTCTAGTATATATTAAAATACATTTATTCAAGTGAATGTTACAGGTGTGTTTTTTTTCCTACTCCAACTTAGTAGAAAATTCCAACTGAATAAATCAAATGCCAGTATCTTGGTAATTCAATTTCTTTGCATAGTACACTAACAGAAAAAAAAATTAGACTAGTGTAGCTTAGACCTAGATTTACCCTAATCATTCAATAAACTATGGTTTATCAAGTACTAATTTGTTTTAGTCCTTCTGCTAAGTGTTGGTGACACACAAAAATGAAAATAATTGTTTTCACACAGAGTTTTCATTTTTTAGAGGGAAAACAAACACAAAAAAGGAGGAACTAGATAGGAGAAGGGAAGAACGGGAAAAGTCCTATAAAGGAAGTTCAAATTGAACTGAATTTTAAAGGAAACTGAGGATCTAAGAGCCAGACATAAGAATGGATTTTATTCCAGTTGTCATTAGTAATGCAAAAAGAAGGGAGGTAGAATGTCACTTGAGAAGAAAAGCTAAGTCAATCTGGCTATATCTTTGAGTGAAAGAAGAGGTAGAGGGGTAGCAATTTCTAAAATGTCTTGTAAAATAGGTTAAAGCCTGGTCATAATGACTTACCTACCAAACACAAGAGTCCATAATAAAGTCTAGAGGTAATAGCGAACATTGATGTTTGCTATGGGAATCTGAAGATCTTCCCTGCCCCTAGGCCCTTTGATAGGGTTAAGTGACTAAGAACCTTCCCTGATTTGAAAATATATTCTGCCCTCTAAAAGGCTGAATGTGGTCACGTGGAGCCTGTGGTAAGAGGCTTGTTCTTCAGGAATGCCCTCACTCTACTACTTTGTGATTGGGTAGTGGATCAAGAGAGCTGTGACATTCTCTTATCCAGAAGAAGGATATATATACCCTGATGTGAGTTTTTGCTTTTGGGCTCACTTAAGAAAGAGTTGTATGATTTGGCCAGATGAGACTCTGGGAAGTCATTAAGTGCCCCCTCCCCAGCTTTGAAAACCCAGATGTTGGTGCTTTTCTCTCTGGTAACTAACTAGGTATGGATGTAATGGTCAGATGGCTGGAAGCCAATCTGCTGATCTGTTTGTTTGCTTGTAACTTCTGTTTATATTCTCTGAAGTTCAGGGTGCTGACTTTTCCCCCTGAACTAAGTAAATGATATATGGTTGATTGATTAAAGTAAGATTGTTAACCCATTTTGAGCTGCTTTCCTTTAGAAAAGCAGATCTAAGAACATGTGTTGGCAGTCATCCTGGATATGCTAGGGTGCTTGCTGATGTAGTGTTAACTGTGCAAGGGTGAGACATGAATGATTAGATGTGTTTTATAAGTCACTTTGGCAGCTGTGTGAAAAATTAACTTTTGTGAGAGAAAAACTTGAAGCAAAAACAACACAAAACATTCTTTTTTCCCCAATATTGCAAGTCTTCTCATAGCCTTTGAAAGTACATTTGCAGAGAATTAAAATTAAAAAAGGAAAAAAATTCATAGCAATAGGAATTGTATTGCTACATTAAAAAAGTTTCTCTTTTTTTCTACTACAAGTGTTGACAATCACTACACCCCCCCAACAATTGGGAAATAATTCTTCTGTTAACAAATACACATATATACAATTGCAATGATTTATTAAAACAAATTTTAAAAGGAGTAAGACAAAAATAATACCAAAAACATTTATTTTTTGCATCATTTTAGTTGTAAGATTCAATAAATTTAAATTTAAATAGGAAAGTTTAACATGATAACTGAATATGGTCAACTGTACCCCAAACTTGTGTGCTTTGTTAGTAAGAGACTAGAATCTCCTTAAGTACTTGTGGAAAAATTTACATGATTCAGATAACAAAGAAACCAAAGCCAGTTCTGTCTAGAGGAGGATGACTCAGGGTCCATCTGGTTCTTCTCTCATACTATCTCTCCTCTCCAACAATGCCCTCTCCCCCCTTTTCTCTCACAGACCACCCAGGAAATGGGATTCTGAGTCGAGCTCTGATGATCACACAGGGCAAACACATGGACCTGGATCCCTGCCATCCCCAAATCAGAAGATCTCTTGAGCCAATTCCAGGATAACTGGCTTACTGGAGGCTGAGGTTCCTGACAATGATGAGCAATTTGTACTAGATTTCTATTCTGAAAACTTAGCTTTCCACAGTTACACCACCAAGATCAAAAAAGAGCCACAAAAACCTCATACAGACCCGACCTTGACCTGTAGGTGTAAACCTCTCCTCTCCCACTACCACTGTGAGAAGTGCCTTTATACCAGCATCTATGACACCCCCCAGACAAGTTTCCATCAAGTGTCCCACAACACTCTTCAGCCTTTCCAGGGAAGAATGGAATTTTTTGACACCCACAGGGGCAGCCTCACCCAACACCATTCCTGGGTTCATCCTGGAACATAGATCCATTTTCCTGAAACCCCAGAGCTTTGTCACTCCTGCCATCCTCATAAGGTTGGGTCTGGGAGTCCCCCACAGCCTCCTACCAGTCCCACCTGTTGAACCCTGCCTTATCCCCAACAGAACTTACAATGTGAATACTATGATATCTGTTATGAGCATCCAGGTGGGGGCACAGGTACCCAGGAGCCAAGATTGTGATCAAGTAGAGACAAATGTATTTAGCCTATGGTTGTGAATCCACATACATACATATAGACCAATTTCCTGTCCCCTCCCCACATGATGGAACAATGGAAGCTTTGGCCTTTCCCAGAGGATATCTGTGTGGTTCCAGGTAAATTCAAAGGGGACATCAAACAGTAGAATCTAGTGTCATTCTGGTGAAGGCCTGCACCCACCAGAACTGAAACTGCCTTCCTTTCACTACTGGGCTAACTCCCACCTCAATGCATGGGCAAGCTGAGGGAATGGGATTCAAACTCCAAGAGCCAGAAGAGATCTCCCAGCTCTAGGGCATTCAAAAGAACCCTTCGACCATGTATTACTACAAGTCGAGATTTGCTTTCCTACTATTACGGAAACTGGATCATGCAGAAGGTGACTGAAGGACAAGTTCCTGTGTGAGTCCTATTCCCTCTTCTTTCTGGACTTCTCAGACAACCAGGATCCAAACACCAAGTCTGAAATTGATGGACTAGTCAGGGAGGAGTGCACTGTCCTATTGTCTCAGCTGGATGACAGCCCTGTGTATTTTCCAGAACTGGGGCTGCTGTTCAGCCCTCTGTGCCTAAGGGGCTACTCCTACTCAGGCTTCTCACCAAGAGCACACAAATTCCTCAGGTGGGGACAGGGGATACTACTCGATGACTATGTTTTCTGTATATATGGATAAATTTGGAGTTGGCAGGAACATTTTATTCCCTTCAATGACACTCTAGGAACCTGGAGGGAGAGGGGAGGTGTGGGGGGAGGGCAGTTCTTTTCCTTAGCCCTAGTCATTCCTTCTCGCTTTCCTTCCTCAACTGAAATGGACTGCACCCATGGCATTTACATAAATGGCTCGAGAATGTGGAAAAAGATCCTGTCCATAAGTAGAAGTCTTTTCACTTTTCCCTACTACTCAGAGAGCTCTACTCAGGTTCTTCCCATTTCCTTCTAAATATCCCATCAACCTCCCTTTTCCCCCAGTTCATAGAGCAAGCAAGGTTTGTCCCTACCAGGTAGGTCAGGGGAAGATGACTCTCCCTACCACCTCCAGCCCCAGTGGATATATGAGGTTCTGAAAGCTCCCATCAGATCCTAAGAAGAGGACTTAAATATGCCCCCTTATCCAAGGGCCAAATTCCCCAGGTGATCTTTCTGTTCCCCACCCAAACCCCAACTTCTTAGTTAGGCTGGGTTCCCTTGGGGTCAATAAAATGCTTTTTCAAAAACGACAAAAAGAAACCAAAGTAACTAAGTCCTCCTCTTCATTTTTACTCAAATTACATGGACTAAGAAATCCTTCTGAACTGTCTTTATACCTAAATCCATGAAAATTGCCTGAAATTGAATAATTAATATGAAAAGAATATAAATGATTAATATAACTATTATTTAACATGTTTCATTAATTTACTTCTTTTTAAAATAAATACACAGTATTTTTGATGATTACTCATTTGTAGTAGTATAGTTTGAGGTCTAGTCCTAACTGATCCCATTTCTTCTCATTTTTCCAACTTTGACAATTTTTTCTTTCAGATGAATCTTCTTACCTTAATTATTTTTTCATTTTAAAATATCTATTGTTTTTAACATTCTTTTTTTAATTAATTTTTTGTATTTATAGTTTTGATAATTCATTTCCACAAAATTCTGAGTTACAAATTTTCTCCCCATCTTTACCCTTCCCTAACTCTTTAAAGCAATTTGGTAGATTAATTGATATTTTATAGTATAAATAAATTAATTTATATACTACTGCAATTTGTATTACACTGGCAAAACCAAATTAGAGACTAATGCCTCCATAATTATTTAATAATATAAATATTTCTATTAACATTATTTGTATTTGTATTCATTTGTACATATCTGAGCAGGTGAATATATAAATATCTAATCATTTTATACCCATTTCATAGGAAAATTCACTTTTTCTCTCTTCCTAATGAGTTGTTTTTTTAAATTAGTAATGCAAAATTTGGTGTTTTCTGTGAGTCTATTATATCTATTATAGATATAAATTGATAAAATTATTATACAATTTTATTTTGAAATACATCCCTCTAGGATTCTTTATGAGCATCATAATATCTTCAAAAAGAATTATTTTATTTCCTCTGTGACTATGTTTTTCTCTGAGATTTTATTTTCTTCTTTTCTTGTGGTTAGCATTTCTAATACTATGTTAAATAGTGATGGTATTGACACCCTTACTTTACCGTTCATCTTATTTAAAAATATACTGAATTCATCTCCATACCATATGTTGACTCTTGGTTTTAGATACATTTTACCATATTTAGAAAACTTGCATTTATTCCTAAACTTTTGGTGTGTGTTTTTCAAATAAAATGCATATAGCATATTACCCAAAATAGTTTTCTTCAACTGTAGATAACACCATATGAAACTGATTTTTAATGTGGTCTATTATGCTTATAGTTTTTCTAATACTGAACCACATTTTCATTGCTATTATGAATGCTTCCTGTTGGTAATGTTCTTTATTTTATTTTATTTTATGTTATTTTATTTTTGATTGTGCAACTATAGGCTTGATGCTAATACCTTATTTTAAAATTTTAAATTCGTGCTCAGCTATTTTGGCTAAGTTTTTCTTTCTGTGAATTGTTCTTTTATGGTTTAGATACACAAATTGTATTCATGTAATTTGAGGTACTTGGTAGCATTCCATTTTTTCTTAATTTAAAAACAATTTCTGTTGCATTGGACTTTGTTATTCCATTTTGGGGAAATCATTTTTTTTCTGTTTACATTATCTTTTTTTTTGCACCTATATTATCTAAATTCCCTGTCTCTTCTTTCCTTATTCTGGGTGCTTCATATTTTTGTAGGTAATCAACCACTTGTTTAAATGACTTCTCAACATATGATTGGAAAATAATTTCTATTATTTCCCTTATTCCTTCTTTATTATCATAATTTGTCCCTTTTCATTTTTGATGCTGATGACTGAGGTTTTCTGTTTCTTAATTGGCATAATGGTTTATCTATTTTGCTATTAAATAACCGGTTTCTAATTTTATTGAATTTGTCTTCTTTAATTTTAATATTACTAATTTCTTCTTTGATTTTAGAATTAGAATTTTGTTTTTCTTTGATTTTTTTTACCTATTTTATAGGTTTGTTTACATTGACAAATCATTGATCTAGTCTTTCTTTTTTTTAATTCTTGTTGATGAAAAGCCTTTGATATATGTGCACATACAACTATCCCACATAAAAAATCTTCCCATAACAAGTATTTTTATTGTATCACAAAAGTTTTAATATCTTGTTTCATTGATATTATATGACATAGAATTTTGCATTGTTCTGGCTTTTTTGCATTGCACAATTTTGACTTTAATTAATACTTAAATCTTTCTTCAAAGGTCCTTACCTAAATAAAATTTTAATGGCATTACTTTGAGTAAAGGATGCATTTTTACCATTCTGCTTTTCTGCATTTGTCAGGCTTTACACCTTATAATAGGCTCAATTTTTATAAAGATATCAGATAAAGATGAGATTTTTTTCTTTTCTATTCTCATTCACTAATGGCAGAGATATATTTTATCTGACTTTTGAAAAATTTTATTTTGATCCCTGATTTGTTACTCATTTTTCTTTTCTTTGAATTTTTCTAGTTCTGAGAAGGGCACATTGATATCCCCAAATGTTATTTTACCCTGTATGTAATTATATTAACTTTTGTTTTGAATATTTAAGTGTTTTTATGCTGTTATTTTCTTTCTACACACTGAATGGCTTGTGTGTGTGTATTTATGAGCCAAGAATTAATCTTAAGATGTTGAAAAAACATATTTCAAGATAATATGAATGAAACTGCACAAATCTATGAAAATTAGTGGAAAAAAATATAAAATGATAGAATCCACTAGTCACCTGCTGAAAGAAATGTACAAGTGAACACGCTCAGGAACATTATGGTAAAAATCCATGGTTTAGAAATAAGAGGAAAAAATATATTGTAAGACAAAAGGAAGATCTAGTTCAAAAAATAAATTCAACAAAGAATAAATTTATACATATGTGTGTATGTGTGTATGTGTGTGTGTGAATGTGTGTAAGTGTCTATGTCTGTGTCTATGTGTGCATGTATGTGTGTATGTATGCATGAATAATATGAATTAAATCATTGTACCCTTACTCTATTCCAATCAATATTAATCAATTTTATGTTCTACATAAAATCATATAAGGAAAGATAGAATCTTATTGTGATTTACATTTCTATTAAATCCTCATTTCATTCAGATGATTTTTATGAAAAGTGTTTTTTCACTTAAAAGTAGGTTATTTATTGTTTTATTACATTAAAAAATGAAACTATGATCGCTACATACCTTATTTATTATTTTTTATTTTAAATTTAATTTTAGACTCAAACTCCAAAATACAAATACTGAATAGAGAAAAAGAACAAAAGTATTTCATAAACTTAAATATTCAAACTTAAATTCAAAGAAAGATTAAAAAAAAGGATGTCATGGGCATAGCAGAACATGAGAGGATTCAAAATTTGCAACAATAAATGTCCACTTAAAGAAACCCTGTATGTTTAGCTTATCTTTTGGACTACACAGAAAATAGTTTTAGAAAAATGTGAATTGAAAGAGCAGATTAATTCAAACAGGTCAATTTAATAACCATAGCAAAACATCCTGAACCTGGAAGAATTAATTATTCTCCAAGAATTGTGCATATATGTTGGGGTCACAAAATGTCAAATAATTTTCTTAAAGTCAGTTTACAAGCAAGTATAATCTTATTATAAATATAACAAATAGTTTTTTATTTAATTGGCATAGTATTAATTTCTGCAAATTGTCTCCCTAAAAAACTAATTGAGTACATGTTATAACAACACTTTTATAACACTGGCCTTTAAAATGTTATAATTTCTTCTTTCCCATTCTAGTTGTGTAAACTATCTAAATGTCCAAAGTATTTTGGGAAATGGCAGCTAGAATATAAACCCAGAATTATGGTGTCCACGTTCAATCATAAATGATTTAACTTTAAAGTAGCATAGAATTCATGAAACCCAGAAGCTGAGTCAAGTATTATTGGAATATAATAGGGTCTACTGATTTTTTATGATATCTAAGTGTAAGAAAAAATTAATTACATTGCTATAGTCATTGTTGCTATCATTCTTTTGAATTCTGTTTTTTCATACAGTGTAACTTCATACACTTTTTCTAAGATATCACTAAAACCATCATAATTCTTCATTTCTTACGGCACAGTAATGACCAATTTCATTCATATACTATAATATGTTTAACCATTCTCTAGTTACTACATACATAAGTTTTCATTCTTTTAATTATCATAAATTCTACTGCAGCAAACACTTGAATTTCTGCATTTTTGTTCTGTCTAAAAATTCCCTTGTGATAAAGTCTCAGTTGTACAGCTTTAGGCCAAAGGACACAAGTAACTTAGTAAATATTTCTTTCATAATTCTAAATTGTTTTCAAGATACATTGAAATAATTGGGTTTTAAAAGCCATCATTTGACATTTGTGCCTTACCACACTCTCTCCAAAAATTATTTTTCCCATCTTTCCTTTCTTGAAATTGGGAGGTAAAACTTCATTCACGTTTATCTGCTTCTTATATTAGTAATTTTGAACATTTAGGTGATTATTAACAGTTTTAGCATTGCTTTCCTTTTAATAATATGCTCATCAAATGAGAAAATATTTGTGAAGTTTTTTTTTCCAAAACTTAAAACTCTTCAGCTGTTAATTATCATGATTCTGGTTATCTTATTAACAACATAAAGGAAATATTTGTAAAGTGAAAGTCTGACCATATATCTCTACTCATACTCCATTTTACTTTTTCTTGTATCTAAAGTGCTTCATTACACTCTCCCTTCCTGTGTTTCCAATCTTCTTTTACTTTCTCTATTTAGCATATTCAAGAGGGCAAAATATGAATTGAAAGAATACACTGAGGGGAATAGGACAAACAGTTCTCATTGAATTTGACCTAAGAAGGGAATAACACACACATTCAATATGGAATCTTATCCTCCAGGAAAATAGAGAGGTGGGGGATAAGAAAAGGGTAATTAGAAGTAAACAGGTTTGAAATGGGAAAGGGACACGGGAGAAAGTAGAATAAGTAGGGGGCAGGATTGGATGGAGAGAAATATAGTTAGTTTGTTGCAATATAACTACTATGGAAATGGTGTGGGTAACTCCATATGTATGCTTCTGTATTGGATTGCTTATCTTCCCAGTGGGGATGGTTGAGGAGGGAAGAAGATAAAAAAAATCTGGAACTCAAAGTTTTAAAAACACATGTTTAAAAATTTGTGGACTGTTTTTTACATGCAACTGGGAAATAAGATATAAAGGTTCTAGGGTATAGATACCCATCATGCCCACCTAGAAAGCTGGAGTTGTTAAGGAGGAGTCTATAAGAGAGAACAGATTGGGGGAAGGGCTATTCAGTAGTCTTGTTATTTTGGGGTGGGGTGTAGGGGAAAGATGGGGAGAGAAAAATTTTCTTGTGGAAATGAATGTTGAAAACTAAAAATAAATAAATTTAAAGCTGGAAAAAATAAAGACTATTTTCTATGGAATGTATTCCATATTCATTTTTACTACTGGAAAGTTTTAATGTCCTGCAAGACCCAACTTCTTTAAAAAGGCTTTGCTGATCCACCCACTCCTTTGTACATCCTCCCTCCTCAAATGATCTAAGTTCTTGAGGGCATGAAATGTGCCTTTCAATATAACCCTAGCATATACCTAGTGCAAAGTAAGTATATTTATTAGTCACTCTTTATGGAATTGAATTAAGTTATTCAGTAGATTATAAGAAAGCACTGAATATCTGAGGACAAGAGTATTCTGTGTTCAAGACACCAAGTAAGGAAGATTAAATTACCAATAAGGCAAGATGGTTTGCTGGTGGTGAAGAGGAGATGCAGAAAAACCAGTTAGGAGATGACCCTAATGGTTCAAGTATGAATCAGTAAAGCTCTGAACTAGGGTTACAGAAGTGATAGTAGATAGAATATGTGGATATATGATTCATTGCAAAGGAAATAGGGAGAGTATTTTGTGAATAACTGAATATGGTAGACATGGGAGAAAGAGGAGTCAGAGACAATTTAGAGGGCACCAGCATGAGTAAATGGTGAAAAATGACAAAGAAGCAAAATTTAGCTTTGTTGTTGGGGGAAATGATGTTAGAATTGTCTGAAAGTGACATGGGCTGGAGGCAGTGGACTTCCATTTAGTTGAGTTCTCTAATCACTTATGAAGTAAAAATGCCCTAAAACATAATTACTAATACCTGGATGGATCTTGATAGAGATCAGATGCACATCCTGAAGGTGTTAGTTGAGGTCATCGGAATTGTTGAAGTTTACAGGAGACAGAGTAAGGCAGACAGGATTCTGAAGGGAGGCAGGGAAAAGAAGAGAAAAAAAAGAGAAGTCAAGTCTTTTTCTTTGAAGAAGGCAAAGTTGCAGCCGCAGAGGTCGAGGAATCAAGATGTTATGTATCACACAAGTCAAAAGAGAAAGACAGTTTTGAAAAAAAGGGAGTGGTCAATGTTGAGTACTAAAGAAAAGTCTTTAAAAGACCTTTAAGAAGGCTTGAAAAGGCCCATTCTATTGTGAATTATTAGGTCTTCAGTGAATTTTTTGCTAGTTGTTTCAATGAAGTGTTGGAGAGAAAAAAATAAAGCTGAATTGTCACTGTTAGGACTTTTATCAGAGGCAGGAGGGAAAAAGGAAAAGAAAAAAATTGAGCTTTTGATAGTTTAAGTAAGAAAGTTACTTAAAAATTTGGTTAAGGGCAAAAACAGCATTTCTCTCAACTTTTTGTAACTTTCTCTTTTTCCTGAATGTAGCTTAATATAAAGTTACATTTTAGTTTGTGAAAACAGACTTTCTTATTGTAAGTCACGAAAAATGTGAGCATCCATTATTTGTTTTTACAAAACTGTGGGAAAAGTGTTTTACTGAACCCCACATAGCCCTAGCAAACACTATTGTTTTGACCTCTGGTACTTGAGTATGTGAGAATTATTGATAAGTATTCAATGAATAGATTGTCACCCGTAGTATTAACTTTGTTGTTGGTACATACCTGGCAAGATCATAGGAAAAACACTATTTAAAACTGTGAAAGACTGTTTCATCCTCCTTCCCCTTCTTAACAGAACAGGATATTTGAAATGTGATACTCAAAATCTGTCACAGGTAAAAGGGAAATTAAAATATCTTTGCCAGATAGTTCAGTCTATATTGAATGAATGCTTACTTTCACAATGTGGTCTTCTTTATTCTAGAAGATAGAGATCAAATTAAGACCAGAGATAGTGAAGAGCAATGTTTTTGTTTATGAAACTACTACTTCTTACTTATAAACCACTAGAACAGCTTAACAGTATATTAGGTCTTCATAGTCTGGTTTTCAGCCTGGAATAGTATAAAGCTCAGTACAAAGCTAATTGATCCTTCCCTCACTCCAAAAAGTATTGACCTACTACATTGATTTTATTAATATAAATAATTCTGTTCTAATTAGGAAAGCTAACCATCTATAGACTTCTTATGAAAGGGTCTTCCAACAAAGGCCCCTTCTCTGTTGGTGAAAGGCATTATCTATCAGCTTTACAGTTGTCATGAACAAATGTTTTATGTTTCCTCTTGACTTATTTGTCCCATGGGGAAAAAATGAGGAAAAGAGCAAGCAAAAAAAATCTCCTTATGTGATAAAGAAATAATATTAGTTAAGAGATTCTCTTGATAAAAATAAAGAAGGAAATAATACTAATGGGCAAACCAAAGAAAATAAATCAAATTGGTCAAAAGAACAAAGCAAATGGTTAGAAGACATTACTTAAGAACTCAAAGAAGATATCTCAGAAGTGAATGGGTGACTAACAAGTAAATAACTTGTATAAAAACTGATGTCTAAGAGTGAGACTTGAATTTCTGGATCCTAGCTTAAAATGATAGATTCTTTTCCAGGAATCAAGCATACCTAAAAAAGATACAATATTAAAAAATAGAACAAAATGAGATTAGGTATTCTTCATAACTATGACTAGGGAAAGAATGTCTAACTAATAAAATTGTAAACAATGAAACAGATACTTTTGAAAACTTATTTTTAAATACAAAATAAAGGAAGATAGAAGAGTAACTATAGAGTGGAGGCAATATTGGCATTAAGTATTACCAAAAATTTTTGATTTGTAGAATTGACAATTACATAATGCTTGTCTAGAAATAAAAATAATTATTCCCATTAACATTGAATTTTAAGGATTGAAAGTGATTTCCTCCCCTAATTACCCTCAAGGTCATTAGTGCAAGTATCTTTGTCCTACTTTTACAATTGTAGAAACCAAGATAGGGTTGGTATCCAAAGCAAGGTTTTTTGATTTCAAGTCCAATGTGTTTTTTTCTAATAAACTACTGTTTTTTCTAGCCGATTGCATACTTCCCTAGTTATCATTTATTCACTCAGTAATTGAGTTTCCTGACTAGTACTGCAAAATTGAGATATTTATGAGGCAATTTTTCAGGTTGCATGGAAGTTGCTGTTTCATGGCTTAAAGAATGGCAAAACATCTACAATACTACTGTGCCCAAATAGCAGACTGCACTCCTTTATTTACCATGCTGGGCATAAGTAAAGGAGGTTTTATTCTTCCCTAGGATAATTCTTAAAAGGGTTTTACTCCAAAGATTTTTGATTACTTGTCTTATAGTTTGCAGATCATTATCTACTACAAGCCTTTCAGCAAGAGCATTGAATTAAGAATTGCTATCAGCAAAGCACTTTAAAAAGTAAATGGGTTTACATTTAAAAGTGAATATTTATTAAACTTTTGACAGAAAAATATTCCATTTATCAAAAAAGTATCTTTTATAAAAGTTCATCAGTGAAGATCTTTAGAGTTTCCATAATTGAACTTTTAATTAGGCTGCACAGATTAATTTAAATGCTTTTTTTGATTATGTGTTGAGTACTGTAACTTGTTGTCTTATGTAGAAATAGTGAAATTGGCATTTACTTCCCTATCTACTTTAGAGCATTCAGATAAGGATAATTTCATTAGTTCCCTTCTAAATGATGTTTTAGACTGAAGCCCCAGGGCTTAAGAATCAGGTCTTAATTGGCTGTAACATTCAGCCTATTCATGTAGACAAATTAAATTAATCACAATATTTTGAAAATGTTTCCCTAACAATTTCCATGTTAACAAAAAAAGAAGCAGTAGCAGCTTTCCTCCTTCAACTGCACTGGTGTAAATTACCTTTTTATTTGTCATTGTTATTTAATCCTTGTATTGCAAAAGGAGATATCTATATAAAAACTGAGGCAGAAGACAGGTTTTATCCTTTTGGTCTACCATGGGACTATGGAAATACCAGTCACATACTAACTTGATTATCAAAAGTTTAACTATAAGCACAGTAATGTACTTAGTAGTTCCAATTAATTAGCCCAATTAGAAGACAAGTGTTTTGCAGAAATAATAATCTTCACATATCTACTTGTACACACCAAATATCTATGTAAAACTCTTAAAGTCTTCTCTTCCATAAAAAAAATAAATCATTTCCTTCCACTTCCCTGCAATTTTTTGTTAATTAAGTTGTAAATAAAGTATAGAAGTTTTGTCGGCAAATTGTTTAGGATACAATTATGCTTGAAACATTTTTTAAATGTTAATAGAGGCACTGGGGCACAACAGATGGTGGGCTTACTTAAAGTCAGGAAAATGGGGATTCAAATGTGTCCTCTGACATTTGTTCCCTACATGACCTTGAGCAAATAACTTAATTTTTATGTGCCTTAACCAAAAATATCCATTGGAGTGCTCACAATGAGAATTTCCTCACAATCGTGAAGTCTGTAAATCTACATAATTTAGTATACAAATGTGTAAATAAGTGAATAGTAGAGAACTTATTCTATTCATGTTAATTTAAGGCAGGTAGATGTGTTTTGGCTATTGGAGGAATACATAAATCATCAGGCTGGAAGAAATCCATAGTTCAAATTTAAATATTAACCCTGGCATAAGACAATTTAGTATGCAACCTCACATTTTCAGTTTGCAAATAGAAGTTGTAAAATCTACATGTATTTACAAAATGTGAGAAATAATTGCTTAGTTCAACATTTGTGAAGTGTTTAGAAAGGAAATGCATGGTGTATCAACCCACAGCTAAAGAATAATGGGTTTATATTAAATCGACCAAATCCAATCCAATATAATTGGAGGAGAGAATACAGCAGCTGGTATAATTCTGTGAGTGACCTCTTTCACATTTTCCATTTCCTCATTTACCAAAAAAAAAATACTATTATAAACTGAGCAGCTGAATTGCATAAATTTCTCACAAGTAAAACAGAAAAGACACAATTTGATGAGCAATACTAGAGAATCATATAAATTTTAAATCCTTTGTTATATCTACTTAGGTAGAACTCAGGGCAGTCAATCATAGGATAATGAGTTTTATTTCTGATTCTGATAGCAAATCTTTAAGTGGACTTTTTGCAAATTGCTTACTCAGTCTCAGATTTGTTTTTTTTTCAGCGATAGGTATGATTTGGTTTGAATAGAGACCTAGCAGGGTATAACATAATCATGATTTTACCGAATAACTTTGCATAAGACACATGTACATTCTCTCTAAGTATGGTTACTTCTTGTGTTGCCACTGGCAACATGAGTTTTATATTTTGTCCCTTGGCAAGTTCTCAATAACATTGAAGGAAAGAAGCAATAACAATCACTCATCACACATGGACTACTTCTTCAGTTCCTTATTTCAGAGCCCTTTGTAAACGCTAAGGACAGCTCTGGAAATATAATTACAAAGTTACTACTTGTAAGTAAATATACTCTTTATTTTGAGGGGGGAAAGCAAGGCAATTGGCATTAAGTGACTTGCCCAAAGTCACACAGTTAATGTGTGTCAAGTGTCTGAGCTCATATTTGAATTCAGGTCGTCCTGACTCCAGGGACAGTGTTCTATTCACTGTGCCACCTGGCTTCCCTTAGATATTCTGTTTAAAATCAGATGAATTAAGTAGAAATGAACTAATAATGCCTCTAAAGCTCTCATTTAATATGCAGAAAAAGAACTTTGGTATTTTCTTTAGTATGAACAGACAACTGATTCTATCCCATTAAAAAGGCACTTCTTTTTCTATCTAGATTGTTCTGATAGTCTTTCCTTGCTTTGTTAACCCTACATTCATCTCCTTTTTAATTTCTATCAGGTCAGGACAATATTTTGTCTTGATTGAATTATTCTTAACCATTCTGGCAGACTTCACTATCTGGTTAATATCTCCCCTTCCAACTCTTCACTATAACAAAGAGAATTGATTCAAAAACTTTTTTAACCAAATTATTTGAGTTTGTTAGCTCTAGGTAGATAAATATTTTTCCTATTAATTACTTTCAGGAAGATTTGGAGATATGTCTTCCCATTCCATTAATGTAGCATGTGTTTTCACTATATATCAACATCAAGGTTATATGGTATAGTAGCAAATTAACCGATCTTATACTGAGATGGTCTGAAATCCAGTCCTAGCTTTGACAATCATTAGGTCTGTGACTATGGGCAAATAATATCATAGAATCCTACTTTTGGCTACTTCCTTAGCATTAAAAAGTCTCATGATGGAAAGGGATATCAGCATCAAGAGAAAGAACTACAGAGTTTGAAAGAAGATTGAAGCAGACTAGTTTCTCTTTCTCTTTTGTGTTTTGTTTTGTCCCTTCTTTCTCATTATTCACTCAATTGATTATAACCCTTCTTTACAACTTGACTAGTGTTTAATGTGAAAGTATTTGTACCACTTATATTTGATTGCATGCCACCATGGTGTAATGGTAATGGAATTTAAAGATCCCCTTTTATTGGCTTTGTTTTGGAGTTGTGTTAAAACCCAGAGCTTGTGAATCCTACTTGTGGGATGGACTTATTGACATGAAGAGAGAAGGCTGAAGTGGGAGGAGCTGATGAAGTGGATTTAGAGACAGACCCAAGCAGAGGAGGACAGAAGAACTTTTGGGGAGCCGTATTGTGGAGGCAGAGAGAGAGGAGAATTGCAGGGGGACAGAGTTGCTGAGCGAGAGACATCTGAGGACCAGTTGGAGCTGCCTAGGACTTTTGACAACTGCCACCCATAGCTGCAACTAAGGAGGCATGGCTGTCATGCTGGTATTTTTTCTCTCTGTTTTGATGATGTTTTGCCAGATTCACCTCCTGGTGAAGGAGAGTGCTGTTGTTGCAGAGGTCCTGGAACCTTACTGCTGGTTCAAAAACCCCGAAGGATTTTCTTGTTGTATGTGTACAGAAATCCTGGAAGAAGTTCTTTATGATGTTTTCAGGGGTTCTGGGACTGTTCTGCAGGCAGAGAGTGAATTGATTAGAACACTGGCAATTCATCTTGTGGCTTTGTTAAGCTTTGTCTCCTGAGGAACAGAGATTGCTAAGAACTTCCTCCTGGTCAAGATGAAGAAAAGATTTCTCCTTGGATATTAAATGTTGTGATGAAATCTTTGCAGCTTAGGGGTAGATGACCTTTTGTGCTCTCCACTGCCCCTTTTGAAAAGGTACTTGGAAATTGTAATTCAGTTGTGATGCAGGGGTAGGAAACTTTTGACTTTTTTATGCTCTGTGATTGACCAAGTGAATGTACTTTGTTTATGATTGGAAACTAATCTCCATTTGAGAAGAGAGACTGTGTGATTGACTAAATGAATGTACTACCCAGGGGTGGAGTAGTATTTGGATTGAGTTGAGGACTTATTAAATTATTGAATTACAGATGATGAATGCTATACATTGGTTTTCTCTTTTCTCTTAGTGTTTTGCCTTAATTTGTCACTGAATAACATGGAGAGTTAATATGCTGGCATTCTAAACCTTGAAAGTTGCCTTTTCTTGGCACTACACATGGAGGGAGGGGGAAGGAGGAAGAGGAGGAGAAAATTTGGAAATCAAGGAATTGTGTAACTGAATGATGAAGTAAAAGTAAAAAAAATAAATTAGGAAATTAAAAAAAATAAAAAGTGGAATAATAAGACTACTTATCACACAGAACAATTATAAGGTTCCCTCCCCCATCAAAAACTCTTTGAAAGTGTTCCCAGACTGCTACTTCAACAAGAAAAAGAAATATAGAGGGTATTTGGTTAAGTAGGATGTGTATTTGATCAGGAAATAGGGAAGAGAGACAATTGAAACTCTGGTAACTCAGAAGACTCTAAATGAAACCATAATAGATATAATTCCTGCTGAGATAACTCCTAACTTCAATTCTTCTGAATAACAAGAATCATTTTCTTTCACCTTTGGAGGCTTGAGATGTAGCATTATCTCAGCAGAGTAGATATTCAATAAAGACATTTTATGGTCAGGAAAAGACTGCAATATTACTTTAAGAAAAGAATAAGCTAGCAAGGAATGAATTGATCATTCCATTAACACCTAAAATACAACAATAAATGAGACATATTCTGAGTACACAATATTACTTTACCAAACTTAACACAAAAGTTGGTAATATGAACACAATGATACATTTAAAATCCAATTTCCTTTCTGGTCAGAATTAGGATAAATAAAATCATAAAAAAGATGGAAGGAAGGAAGGAAGGAAGGAAGGAAGGAAGGAAGGAAGGAAGGAAGGAAGGAAGGAAGGAAGGAAGGAAGGAAACCAATACAATTGCACAATTCATGGCAGATTGGATGATGATACCTGACAGCACAGAGGAAAGAGTGTCCCTGAGTTTGTTTTAATTCTGTTTTCTGTATCATCACCCATAGTCTTTGGATTTCAAAGAAAACAAAGAAAATAATTAATGAGGAGTTGGAACTAAAATTATCTGGATAGTAAGAGTTTTTAATCTGCTCTTCATGAGCTAGTTTCCCACCTGACACAAGTGAATTACCTTGTAAAATACTAATGGAGACATGGTAGATGCTATTTGCCAAGATATTCCTAGTGATATTTGAAAAATTGTGGAGATTTAGGGAAGTACCAAAAGACTGGAACAAAAGGATTTATTATCCCAAATTGAAAGGGAGAAGGAGTTAAAAACATGGAACCAGAAAACTATAAACAAGCGAACTTGACTTTATTAATGGGAAAAAAATTGCAATATATTTAAAAGGAATGCTTAATAAATACTTTAAAAACATTAGAATAATTATAAAAAGCCTTCATTGATTTTTTAAAATATTTTTTATTTGTTTTCTTGTTTACATTATTCATTTACATTACATTTTTGAATTACAAATTTTCTCCCCATCTTACCCCTGCCCCAACCCTAAAACAGCAATCCCACTGTTAAGCCCCCTCCCCTGCTCTGCTCTGTTACTTTCTGGTAGGGCAGGGAGGGTATCCCAGTCCAAGCCCCTGTGTATCTTAATTCCTTGTTGCAGGTATTGCAGAACTTAAAATTCTAGATTCTTTTGATTTCTCCCTTGTCACCCACCCCCAGTGGAAGGACAATCAATTCAGTACAGGCTGTGGATGTGTGATTATACAGGACGTCTTCATAGTGGACATACTGGTGCAGGGATCATCTGTCCCTCTTTCCTATCCCCCCCCTTATTCTGTTCTCTACCCTGTCCCTGTTCCTTTACTGAAGTGTGTGATTCCAGCATCCCTCCCCCAGACCCTGCCTTCCCCATCTTGATGGTCCCTCTCATCCACATGCCCCCTACTCTCCTGTGTGGCATGATGCCCAGTTTAGAGTTTATACCATTTCTTCCCTAAGCCATATTCAATGAGAGTAATTGAAAGTAAAATT
>CM053599.1:57611140-57641220 GCA_028646575.1 Pseudocheirus occidentalis | reverse complement strand
GCGGCTCAGCTCAGCTCAGCTCCTTCCCACCACCCTGGACCTGGCCACGTTCTCTACTACAGGCTGGGCCAGCCTCCACTCCTGGCCACTGTGGCGAGCCCCTGCTGCTGAGCTGCCTTCAGTGAGATATGTCTTTCCTGTATTTTTGTGAGTCTGAGAGTCCTAGGCTCTGTCTGGGCTCATATTTCATGGGTGTTTAGAGTGGCGGTGTGGGAGCTGTGGGACCTGGCTGCTTCTACACTGCCATCTTGGCTCTGCCCCTGTTGATATATTTTTAATGATTTCCTTGTAGAATTATAATTTATTTTCCCAATTCTTCCTCTGCCACTCCTATCTGATTTTTAAAAGTCTTTTCGAGTACTTCCAGGAACTTTTTGGGCCCAATGTCTATTCATATTCTTCTTTGATTCTTTGGATAGAGTAGTTTTGCCTTTGTAGTCATCTTCTGAGTTTTTGTTTTAGTCTTCCCTGTCACCACCTTTCTTTGGACAGGATCTTTTGCTGTCTGCTAATTTATCTAGGCTATTCCTTGACTTTTGGCTTTATTTTAAAGTAGCTTTTATCCTTTGTCTAGGGTCCACTGGTCATAAAATTTTTCTTTGTTTTTGTGGAGGCGTTTGTTTTTGCTGTGTGTGTGTACCTCTTTTCAGAGCTAGTTTGCTCTGAAATTGTTTGCTTCTTCCAAGTTGTTATGATATAAGAAGAGGTATATTTATTACTCTCCTGGTCTATTCTCTGATTTATGAGTGCACAAGAGCTCTTTTCTGTCATGGAAGTGTGATCAAAGTTCCCATTCCCCTACAGTCAGAAGCTGGGGTGGATTAGTGCTCCCATTTGCACTGCGACTACAACCCAGAACTAGAACCTGCATCCAAGTATGAGTAATGAAAGAGAGTCCTTCACTCAATGCCATTCATTGTAGTGCTCTAGGGCAATATGTGTGCTAAGAATGCTAGAAGTAGGTGCTACAGCTGCTGATTCTGTTGTTCCCAAGGACTACTGCTTGTTGCCTTTTGCATAGAGATTGCACTGGATTGTGCTCCACCATCACTCTGGTGCAAAATAATTTTCCTGAAGGTCTTCTAAATTGTTGGGCTAGAAAATTGTTTCACACTATCCCTTTATGAGTCCTGTCACTTAATAATTTCTTTTGATTCATTATTTCAAATTCTTTGAGGGGAATTTAGGTGAGCTCAGGTGAGTCACTGCATTTTGTCTGCCATCTTTACTCTACCTTCAACTTTTTTTTTAAGTTTTGCTATTTTTCTAAAGTAGTGGTTCTCAACTTTCCTAATCCTGTGGTTCTTTAATACTCATATGTGGGTCTTTCTGCATGTCAGCAGACCCACCTGGAGATGGATAGAAGAGTGGTGTCTGTCTTGGTTCCTAAGACCATCGGAAGTATGTATTTTCCAATGGTCTTAGGGAACCCCTGTGAAAGAGTCATTTGACCCCCAAAGGGTTCATGACCCACAGGTTGAGAACTGCTGTTCTAAAGTAATAGCTTTCATAATCTTAAAAATACTTTATAATTGAGCTTTCTGCATTTTTCTTTCCTATGTGTATATCTATATAGAAAGCAGTTATGATTATAATCCTAACAACTAGAATTTGTTTAGCACTTTAGGTTGTATAGCACTTTAAAGGTATTGTACCCTATGCTTACAAAAATGCTGAAATATACATGGTGTGCTTATCCTCACTTTAAAGATAAGGAAACTGAATCACACAGAGGTTCAGTGGCTTATCAAGGATCACACAGCTTGTAAATGTCTGACACCAGATCTGAACTCATGTTTTTCTGACTCCAAATCCAATACTCTGTCTTCTCTGTCACTTGGTCTGGGATATCATTTTTTTAGGCTCTTTGGTCATACTTATCATATACTAAACACCTATAAAATGGTAACCATGTATATGTGTATGTGTGTACATACAACTGTCTCTCTCCCCACATACACACACACACACACTGTACTTTTCATGATATAAAAAGATATGCACCTATATATCATTTTCTATTTTTTTATAATCAATACTCCAATAAAGAAAAGTGAATACACACACAGAGGAAAACAGTGTGTATGGATGTGAGAATCTGTTGATACAGAAAAAAAAACCAAATTTAGAGTGGAAAAATAATTTTAAAAAATATAGAATCATAGATTTTTAAATTTAAGAAACTTCATAGAGCATCTAACCCAAAATGTCATTTTACAACTGAAGCAAATAAGTGCACGAATAACTTTGGTTTACCTCAAATTTACTGCTCTAGCAAGTATGAGAGTCATTTGAACCAATGTGTTCTGACTCTGAAGTCAATATGTTTTGCTGGCTTAGATGTTGATTACTATATGAGGGGAGGGGCAGTCTTATAAATTCTTGAAGATTGTTACAAAGTCAAATAAAGGTAGTGATTTGTACCAATGTAATAAGTATCCACAATAAATAAATCATGGATTCTCAAAGCATTGTCTTGCATGAAAACATGACACCTACTCAGTATAAACAAATAAAGTTCTGGGATATAAAGGTATATGGCAATCATATTAATATTTATAAATATAAATACATAAGATAATATATTTATATAAAATCACTTTAGCAGATGACGCTGAATGTGCACTCTTGATAAAATAGAAAACTTATGTAGCAGGTCATATTTTTATGATAAAATTTCAGTATATGGAAAAGCAACTAATTTGAGTCTTCCTGACATTTAAAAGACATTTAAAATTCTGTAAAGGAGTATTAAAGTCATTGCACTATTTTACATTTTTCTTTTATATTTTGAAACTAATACAGAAATTTGGAAAGGGAAGTTAGGTTGAATTAGCTTTGAAATAAGATTTCCTTTTTAGGTATACAATCTCAGTCATTTGCAAGTCTTTTGCTTCTTTACAGATAGAACCTATTGTGATGCTTCCTATCAGTTCAATTAAAATTATTTCTGAAATCTTGAAGAAAATCACTTCACTCAATTTTGAATTGTTCAAGCATGAAGAAATGCTATTTTATTGACCTTAAGAAAACTATTGAGAATCTCCTTGTGAATTCAATTATTTCAGAAAATCTTATTCTAAAACACCAAAGTGTGTCTGGAATATGAAAGTCTCTCCGCATATTATGTTCTTCTATGAAAGCATCCAATTTAGAAATCTCCAACTGGATTTAAGGACATTTATGACTATGGTTCACTTGATATACTTTTATGCCAATAGAATTCTACAAGGAACACTATACTTCACTTTGCAAATAAAGAAAGTGAATGATAAAATTTAATCAAGTGATCTTTTGGACAATTAGGAAATATCACATTAAAAAATTTTAAATATTCAAGGAAAATCATTATTGTAAATTAGAATGAGGTTGAATTGCATAACAGAAATTATGTATGAAATAAACTTAGCCCAAGAAAAAAGGAAAAAAAAAGTTTGGCTCTTTATGTATTTTATTTATTTAGTTACCTTTTATTTATTTGTTTGTTTGTTTATTCATTCATTCATTCATTTATTTGTTCATTCATTCATTTATTCATTCATTTATTTATTTTTTATCTATTTATTTTCTGCATGTGTAAAATGTTTTTTTTTGGTTTATATCATTGATTTCCACAAAATTTTGAGTTACAAATTTTCTCCCCATCTCTCCCCTGCCCACCACTCTAAAATGGTGATCCCACTGTATACCCCCTCCCCCAATTTGTTCTCTCCTATATGCTCCCCCATCACCCCTTTGACTTTCTGGTAGGGTAAGATGGATCTCCCTCTCCAGGTGCCTGTATATCTCATTTCCCAGTTGCATGTGAATTATAATAGTTATATATACAATACAAAATTTGATCCATATTTCACAATAACTAGGTCTTTTTACTTAGATAATCATAGTATCAGAATCACTCGATAGAGCTTAAGACCTCATCTGTCATTTGACAACATATTCCAGGAACCACTGACCCTAATTGTTTTCCTTGGTATGAACACTTTTATATATGCCAAGCAATGGCATTTATTAAAATCTCACCATATGACAGGCATTGCATTAAGCACTGGTGAAACAATAAAAAAAGATGAAGTTATAATCTTGGTCTTTAAGGAGCTCATATTCTAATGGAAAGCTCATATTTAAATGAAGTTTCTTGAAAATATGAAATGTTTTCTGCTTTGATTGGCACATTGCAAGCATTTAATAAATATTTCCATTCATTTTGTTAACCCCATCCTTACCCTGAAATATAAGTCCCTTCTATAGCACCTCCTTAATAGTTATTTAGTCTGTGCTTAAATAATTACACAAGGAATGAGAAATGCATGACTTCATGACAGATAGGTGTTTTATTAAATAGACAGCTCTACTTGGAGTCACAAATACCAGAGGTTGAATCCTGTCTCAGATACTTACTAGCTATATGACTCTTAGAAAGGTGTTATAATCTTCCTTTGCTCCAGTTCTCAAATTGGTAAAAAGAAAAATGGTATTAGAAATAGATTACTTTTAAATTACCTTTCTCACCTAAATATATGATCTTTTCTAACCATTCCATTAATCTCTTACATCTTTGGACCACATTGTTCTGACTGGGGAATGTCTTGCTTAGTCCATTAATTAATGGTGGACCAACTCTAAACAGGCATAATTTTACTTTCTGTCATTTCTTCATTACTACCTTTGTGACGGGGACCAAAGAGCATGTCCTAGAAGATTTAAGTTTCTTATATCAAGGATTTCTTTCCTTTTGAGCTGTTATGTTACATAGCTCAGGATTTTAGTCTAGGATAACTCAAGCCATGACTCATTTTATCCTCTGGATGACTCCTAACCATTACTTAGCATAGAGCTTGTCACACAGTAGGTGCTTAAGAAATGCTGTTCCCCTCTGAGCAAAGGGTTGTAAAACTGTGTATGCTCTTTGACCTAGTGGTACCATTTCTAAGTCTGTATCCAAGGAAATCATGAAAAAGGGAAAGGACCCAGATGAGCAAAAATATTTACAGCAACTCTTTTTGTAGCTTCAAAGGATTGGAAATTGAGGGGATGCCCATCAATTGGGGAATTACTGAACAAGTTCTGACATATGAATATAATGAAATACTATTGAGCTATAAAAATGTTGAATGGGTAGTTTTCAGAAAAACCTGGAAAGAATTAAAATGAACTGATGTTGAGTGAAGTGAGCAGAACGAGGGGAACACTGTACACAGCAACAGCAACTATGCGTGATGATAAATTATGATAGATTTTGCTCTTCTCAACAAAACAATCAACCCAATTTCAAAAGAACTTTGCGTCTAAACACAGATTGAAGTAGACTATTTTATTTTTTTGTTTTTTTTCTTTCTCATGGTTTTTTGCTTTTTTTCTGATTTTTCTTTCACAACATATTGAATATGGAAATCTGTTTGACAGGAACGTACATGTTGAAATGCTTGCTGTCTTGAAGAGGTGGGGAGCAAGGGAAAGAGGGAGAAAAATTTGGAACTCAAAATTTTATAAAAATGGATATTGAAAACTATCTTTATATATAATTATAATAAAAATAAAACAATATTAAGGGAAGAAGGAATATTATTCCCTTCCCCCCATACAGTCTTTGGAAACCTCTAAGACACTGAGGCATTCTTCCTCATGTTTAAGAGAAATCTGATTTCCAATAATTCTGCCTTTGTGGTTTAATACTCCACAGAACTGATAAGGATAAGATGCCTCTTTAAGCATTTGAAGGAAGTTTCCATATTTCCTGAAAACTGGCATCTAGATAGGTTGTATGCTAGATAAAAACCCTTGATTTAGAATCAGGAAGAAATGAGTTTAAATCCTATATCGATAATAGTTGTGTGATCCTGGTCAAATATTTTAACCACTCTTCTACCCTGTTTCATTCTCTATAAAATGGGGGTGATAATAGCACCTACACTATAGAATTATTGCAAGAATCAAACTATATATGTATTTCAAGATTTACAAAGCAGTATAGACACATATATATATACAGACATATACATACACATGTATATAAACTGAGATAAATACATACATATACACATATTCATACATATATGTGTATGAATATGTGTGTATATGTATATGTACATATGGGAATATATGTGTGTGCATTTAACTTGAACCCTCTGCCTGTTTTCATAACTTGGTAATTCTTTCCTGAGCTCACCCATTTCTTATTCATCCAAAAAAGTAGTACATGAAATAGAACATTGCATTCTAGATAAGTTTTCATCAGCAAAGAGGAAGTATATTGTGACTATCACCTTACATATTAAAGGGATTAGTATATTTTCTTTTACAGTGTCCTCACAGTGTATTTCTAATCTGATTTGTTCATTAAAATTAAAGATGAACCTATGAAAACACCAGATTACACCAGATTGCATATACTTAGATCCTGTGATTTTGGTAATATATCAATGGGTATATATGTATATAATGATTGAGATATGTCTTTCCAGGTATTTGATAACAAAATGCACTTCATATTTCCAACTTGCTAATCTTTGTTGGTATTATTTATTAGTAAAAATTCAACTTTAGTCTATTCATTTTTAAGCCTGACATTAACCTTGAAATCTGGTACTCATTAAATATGTTGGGTAGGGACAGGAAAATACTATATACAGAAAGGTGTTCAGTTATTACAATGGAATCTTATGTCAAACCATCAAAGATCCTACTCAGCCTTTATCCTGTAGACCATAAACATTACCTTCAAAGCCAATGCTTATAGCATGGGGAAAAGTGATTTCCTGGGAATAGGGGAGCTCATTCATTCAGTTCACTACTACTTTGGAAGGAGATAATGAATATAAGGAGGCAAGTAAAAATCAGCCTCTGACTACTTCCCTCTCTCAATTCTTGATCCTTCCTCGAGCCTTGGGAAATATAAAGTGCATTTTGCTGTCAAATACCTGGAAAGACATATCCTTTCCTCCAAAAGGGAAGGCAGTGTGACAAAGTGGATAGGACACTGGAATGAACATCATAAATTCAATTTCTCCTTTACTTATTAGCTGAGTGTTGTAAAGAAATCAATGAATCTGAGTCTTAGTTTCTTCATCTATCATATGTGTATACTAATTGGACCACCCTCACAGGCTTCCTGAGAGATTTAAAGGAAGTAATATTAATAAAGTAT
The DNA here is from genome assembly GCA_028646575.1 of Pseudocheirus occidentalis. Taxonomy (NCBI): domain Eukaryota; kingdom Metazoa; phylum Chordata; class Mammalia; order Diprotodontia; family Pseudocheiridae; genus Pseudocheirus; species Pseudocheirus occidentalis. The sequence goes on along the minus strand of CM053599.1, from coordinate 57,634,073 downwards.
TATGAAATGACAAAATTTGATGTGACTCAGCTATTATTTAATAAATTCTGCTTGAATTGAACTAATTGTCCTACCAAGCAGCTAGATGGCACAGAGGATAGAATGCAGGATCTGGGTCTGTAAGACCTGAGTTCAAATTCAGCATCAGACATTTACTAGCTATGTGAACTTAGCCATGTTACTTAACTTGTTTGCCTAAGTGTACTTAACTATAAAATGGAGATATTAATAGAATCTCCCCTGCAGGCTTATTATAAGGATAAAATGAGATAGTATTTGTAAAGCACTTGGCACAGTGCAGGGTTTATAATAGACCTATATACTCATTTCCTTCCTCTACCACCTATTCCTTTTTTCTTTTGTCTTTGAAGCAGAAATCTGGGGCCTACCAACTAGCAAACTTTACATATTTAGATCCAATTCTTGTGTATTTGGTGAAGGTGGTATTCTTGGTTTCCTTGATTGGTGATTTAGGGAATGACAAAATTTAGTTCTTCAAAGGAAAAAGTTAACTTACTGTATTAATAAAAGTTTTTAAACATCATGCTGTTTTAGGAGATATGTGTGTCTTTGTATGACATTCTAGAAGAAGAATTATCCATATAAATGTTTTTTCCCTAAAATTGAGGCAAGATATAATTTCTATTTATCCAATTTTTGGGGTAAAAGTTTAGCAAATAAACTTCAAAAATATGTGTACCTCATCAGAATCTCATCTCCAGAGGAAAAAAATTGCCTCTTTCTTCCACCAGTATTCTCTATTATATTTAATCCAACAGTGACTTTTTAAGTATCAGCTCCATGAAGGTCATTGTGAAAATTTCTGAAGAAAGAATGAGATAAAAATGATAGTCTTCATCCTCAGGGAAGTTAAATTCTTTTGGCAGAACACAATGTGTATTAAAAATGACATAAAATGAATTCAAGATGGGAAGAGTGCTAACAACTCAGGTGATTAGGAGACATAATATGTACTACCAACAACCTGGGTTCTAAATTGAAAGAAGAAAGGGAGTCTACAAGGTAGAAAACTAAAGTGAGTAAAGCATACTGTATCAAGAAGGTGAAATAAAGCATTATTGAAGAGGACTGTGGATGGAGCACTTCGTAGTAGGAAATAATAGATTATAGATTCTGAAAGCTTCATACTTTGTGAGACAGTCATTATTAGTTGGTTTTGTTTAACTAGGCTGGGTTATATGATAAGGGTTGATGTGAGAAGGAGAGGAATTAAGAAATAACACAAAAAATAGTGGGAATGTATCAAAAGAAACATCTTGAGAGCAGAGGCAAAATGACAGAGAGAAGAAAGGAAATGGCCTGGTTGTTCCCTAATTTCCCTCCGAAGCAATGTTAAATCAAACCTCCAAACAGATTCTGGGGTGACAGAACCTACACAAAGATGGAATAAAACATTTTTCCACATTAGGATAACTTAGAAAGCCTTCAGGAAAGTTCTGTCTCACTTAGGTAAAAGGAGAGCACAGGACAGTGCAGACAGTGTCTGGGCAAGGCATAGCTATTTGCTCCAGCACACATAAAGAACTTAGCCCCAGAGCCCTGGTTCAGCAGGCCATCTGTGAGACCTTCATGCCTATGGCAGAAGACAAATGGTCAGTTCTGGAATCCTGGCACAACATGTGTGAGTACAGTGGACACAGCACAGTGGGCAAGCAACAAACACCTGAAATTCTGGCATAAAAAGTCAGTAACCAGGTACCTGACCCTCAGTGTAAGAAGTTTGGGGGAGTGCTCCCTGTGCCCCAAGAACATAGCTCAACTTTAAAAGTCACAAATTAGGTGGGAAAATGACTAAGAAACCAAAAATAATCCTGACAATAGAAAGCTACTATGGTGACAGAGAAGATCAAAAAGCAAGCACAGAAGAGGACAACAATATCAAGCCAATATATGAAGTCTCAAAGGGAAATATGAATTGGTCTCAAGCTCAAAAAGTCCTCTTGGAAGAGTTAAAAAATGAATTTTAAAATCAAGTGAGACAGATGAAAATTTAGGAAAAGACATGATAGTTATGCAGGAGAATTAATTTAAAAATTAAAAAAGCTTGGAAAAGTAAGCAGAAAAAATTGACTAAAGATAATAATTCCTTTCAAAATAGAATTGGTCAAATTGAAAAGGAGGTACAAAAGCTACTGAAGAAAATAATCCCTTAAAAGTTTTAATTGGTATAACAATAATGCAGTATTCACAACACCCACGGTGGTTATGAATATGCTGGTATAGTTGTGAATCACAAAATCTATCAGACTCTCCACATGAGGGTGTAACCAAAGTCTTTATTCAAATACCAGAAAACCAAATCCCAGAAGCAGAAAGCCAAAATTATTACATTAGCCACGAAGTTGGTACACATGTTTAATGCAGTGAACAACCACATTCACAAACCTTCACAAAAGAACATGCTCCCTCAAGCAGGGATCCTCCTCTCTCACTCATGGTAGCTCCTTAGCCTGATTCTTGGAAGTTCTTACCAGAAATTCCCAAAGAAAAGTTCTCAGCAGAAGAAAGGTCTCAGCAGAAGTTTCAGCCTCCGGATGCTTACTCCAGGAAATTCTACCTTTCCCAGCTGGGGCTTTTCCTCATATATACCTCAGCTCCTCCCTATTCTGCCACTTGCTCTTACATCAGCAACTTCCTCCCAAGATGTTAACTAAGTCTATGCTAAATAAGTAGCTTAAAAAAAGTAGTTACTTGGAACAAGGAGTTAAGTACCACTTACTTGCCAATACAAAGGGCCGTGGAAGATCTTTGGATTCCATTAACATTACATTTGTGCAAATGAAAGATAAGGATTCTATGGGGCATCAAGAATCAATTAAACAATTTTTTAAAATGAAAATATAGAAGAAAATGTAAAATATCTCATTTGAAAAACAACTGACCTGGAAAAGCGATCCAGGAGATATAATTTAAGAATTATTGGACTACTAGAAGCCATGATTAAAAAAAATACCTAGGAAGCATGTTTCAAGAAATTATCAAGAAAAACTCCTTTGTCATTCTAGAAGCAGAGGGAAATATGGAAATTGAAAGAATTCACTGATAACTTACTCAAAGAGATCCCCAAATGAAAACTCCAAAGAGTACTTTAGCCAAGGATTATCAGGTCAAGGAAATCAGAAAAAACAATGCAAACATCAAGGATGCAGACTCAGGATTACACAAGATTTAGCAAATTCTACATTAAAGGATCATAGGACTTAGAAAATTATATTCCAGAAGGCAGAGGAGCTTGGACTGAAACCCAGAATCAACTGCCCAGCAAAGTTGAGCTATCAAGTTAAATGATAGACATTTGATGACATAGCAAACTATAAAACGTTCCTGATGAAAAGAACAGAAATGAAGAGAAAATTTGACATTCAAATATGACTCAAGAGAAGAATAAAAATTAAATAGGAAAGAATGGAAAAAGCAGAAATATGTTATTCAATAAAATTAAACTGTTTACATTCCTAGAAGATCTTCAAATTTCCTTACCATTACACATGGGAAGATGATAATCGCAAATCTGAAGAATTTTTTATGATATTTATCAAGAGTGCACACAGAGAGTATAGATATAAGTTGATTTTAATGTGATAATATTATAAAAAGTTAAGGGGCAAATAAAAGGATTTGACTAGGAGAAAAGAGAAAAAGGAGAAGCATAATAGGGTGAATCACATTACAGGAATAGGTACAAAAGACCTCTTACAATAGAGGGAAATAAGGGAGAAGATGAACATTGTTCACACCGTACTCTCATTGGAATTGGATCATAGAGGGAATAGCACACTCAGTCGGGTATAGAACTTTATCTTACCCTTCAGCGAAGTAGGAGGGGTAAGGGGAAAAGAAGGGGAAATGTGAGTCAGTAAAAGGGAGGGAAGAGAAAGGGGGAAAAAGGAGGGGATGATAGAAGGGAGAGCAGATTTAGGTAGTTGATGGTCAATAACAAAACACTGATGAGGGGTGAAAGGGTAAAGGAGAGAGAAAAATATGGATGGCGGGGATAGAATGGAGGGAAATATACTGTAATCATAACTATGAATGTGAATGGGATGAACTCTTCCATAAAAAGAATGAGTAGCAGAGTGGATTTAAAAAGAAAAATAAACAGAAACTTGCATATGTTTTTCCAAGAAATGCATTTGAAGCAAAGAGGAACACAGAGAGTAAAGGTAAAAAAAAAGTCTGAACGATAATATATTCTGCTTTAGCTAAAGGAAAAAAAATAGGACTAGCAATCCTGATCTCATATAAAGTAAATGCAAAATCAAATCTAATTAAAAGAGATAAGGAAGGAAACTACATCCTGTTAAAAGGTACCATAGGCAATGAAATAATATCAATAATAAATATATGTGCACTGAGTAATATAGCATCCAAATTCTGAGAGGAATAATTAAGTGAGTTACAAGGAAAAAATAATGAAAAAATGCTAATGGGGGACCACAACTTCCCCCTCTGAGAAATAGATAAATCTAACCACAGAATAAGCTTAAAAGAAGTTAAAAAGGTGAAGAGTTTAAGAAAATTGATGTGATAGACCTTTGGAGAAACTGAATAGACAAAGAAAGGAATGTGTGTGTGTATCTCTATTGCTATCTCCTTCTCCATCTCTATCTCTATCCCTATCTCTATCTCTGTCTCTATCTCTATCTCTATCTCTATCTCTATCTCCATCTCCATCTCCATCTCCACCTCCACCTCCACCTCCATCCATCCATCCATCCATCCATCTATCTATCTATCTATCTATCTATCTATCTATCTATCTATCTATCATATATCTATCTATCTATCTAATCTATCTATCTTTCTTTTCTTCTGATTCTTCTTTCACAACATTACTAATGAGGACCTATGTTATACATGATATTTATACATGTATAGCCTATATCATATTGCTTGCTGACTTGGGAAGATGGAAGGAAAATCTTGCAAAAATGAATGCTGAAAACTACCTTCACACTTAGTTGCAAAGAAGATAAAACACTATTAAGCTGGGGGAAAAATAAAACATCATTTGAGAATTTCCAGCTCTTTTAAAATATAAGCTACAACATGCTCCATATGTTTTCTTTGTATTACCATTTTAGATTTCAGCCAGAATAATACTTTTCCAGAAGGAAATTTAGAGGCATTTTACAGAAAGTCATTTGAATACTTTTGAGATGGATTTTTTTGTAGCCATTTATAAAAGGTTTATCTCTAGGGATAGTATTAGGGAATCAAAGATATCTGCAGCCTTGCCCCATTCTCTCTAAACTGAAGGAAAAAAAAATAAAAAAGACTTTATCTTTCTTAGTCAAAATCGTTCTTCATTGCAAGGACAAAAATGATCAAGCTTTTTCCTAACACATATGTATATGTATATGTATATGTATAGGTATAGGTATAGGTATAGGTATAGGTATAGGTATGTGTATGTGTATGTGTATGTGTATGTGTACATGTACATGTACACATATATGTATATGTATACACATACACATGTGCATGTGCATGTATATGTACATATATACACATATACACACACGTGTGTGTATGCATATATAAGAAAGGAAATTCTTAGGGACATTCTACCTTGTACATTTCAGAATGAGGTCTTTGTTTCATACATAGAAAAGTCTCAAGTATGACAAGATTTTTGACTGCATATTAACAATTAAGCGGAGTGTTATTGCTGTTATTACCTCCCTGAGAATCATTCTCTTAATAGACATTTTAGAAAACTCCAAAACTCAAGTTATTTTTAAGCATCATAAAAACAAATTAGAAGTTTTATTACATGGGGGCCAATTTTAGACCTGAGATATGTGGTATTTTTGAAGCACACTTTTTTATCTATTTATGCTCATATATTCAAATTTGCTGAAACCTTTGATTCTGATGGATATATCAAATATAGCACGACATTTTTCTTCAACACCCTAATAATCAAAAGGGTCAAAATATGAAGGAGAACAAGAGAAATGCTTATGATTGTCATTCTTAATAGTTTGAATAGGAAACTGTTTCTCTAGAAGAAACATAATATTTTTATATAACGACTAAAGAGTGAGGATATTTTTTGCGAAGCTGAATCAAAATAGACTTGTATACATGGAATCAGAGTAAAATGAGAAGTTGAAGTTGGTAGTACTGGAACCTTATTTATATACACGTGTGTGTGTATGTGTGTGTGTGTGTGTGTGTGTGTGTGTGTAGAGGGGAGGGTAAAATTAAAAAAATAGGGTAAGAACAGAAGAAAAAGTAACAGAGATAGGGTGAAAAGAGGCATAGAAAGAAAATAGTAAGAATAAAATGGAGAGAAGTTCCCAAATAGAGATTATAACCGTGATTTTGAATCAGAAAATAATTGGGGAATGACTGAAAAAGTTGTGATATATGATTGTGATGGAATCCTACTGTGTTATAAGAAATGATGAGCTGAATGATTTTAGAAGCATTGAAAGATATGTATGATATAATCAAGAGCAAAATGGACAGAACCAAGAGAATATTATTTACAGTAACAGCAATATTGTTTTTTTAATAAATTATTTTTACTGTTCTTTCCCTTTTTTGCATTTTGAAGGGGGAAGGCAGGACAATGGGGGTTAAGTGATTTACCCAAGGTCACATGGCTAGTGTTACGCATCTGAGGCTGAATTTGAACTCAGGTCCTCCTGATTCCAGGGCAGGTGCTCTATTCACTAGCCACCCCAATATTGTTTTAAGAACAGTTTTGAGTGAATAAGTTGTATTGTCTAGTATAAATACCCAAATTAGCTATAAAGGAATATAAAGTAAGATTCTATCTTCATCCTAGAGAAAGAACTGGAAAATGGAAGTATTTATAGAATATTTTTTCCATATATGTGTGTATTGTGTATGTATATGTTTGTGTGTGCATGCTCACTCCATGTACTACAGCTTTTTGGAACCACAGGTGATAGTAGAATGAGAAGTAAATATCAAAGGTGAATGAGCAGCCCTGAAAAGGGCTCAGCAAGGGCAAACACCAGAGTTTCTACTCCTTCCTGAATAGCATGCACACACACCCCAAGGATGAAGTAAGGGCTGTTTAAAGAAAGTTTTGCAAGACTTAGAATTAAATAGTGATCCTCAGGGCACTCAAGGATGATAACAGGACAGAGAAATAAGGTCTGAGTTAAATGCATCCTGCTTTCTATTTTTGTACATTTTGAGAGCCGAGAACACATTATATAACCTTAAATGCAATACAACTTTATTTTAAAATGTAAAATACAAGCAAAAAATCTTCTTAACTTGCCAGGTCATACGAAAACAGGCAATGGCCAGATTTTGCCTGTGAGTTGAGGTTGGGAGATCCCTAAACTAGTATGTATTTGACAACAGAAGAAAAATGGAAAACAACTATAAAAATCTTTGTGTTGATAAGAACTGGATTTATGATTTCATTAGAACAGGGAGTATTTTCATGAAGAGATTCCTTCTGCCTATACAGATTGGTAACTTCTTCGTAAGTAAGAGTCTCAGGGAGTTATAAGGCCACTGTATTAAATGACTCAATCACAAAGGTAATAAGACACTTTATTTTCAAGGCTCTTTGGTCATCATGAATTGAAATGTTAGTTGCAAGTATTATAAAAAGCTTAATCTGAAAATGGTGAGAGTTTGTTCACAGGGTACTGAGGATGAAGGGAGAGAAAATGCACAAAGAGTTAAAAATCTCCAAATGATGACAAAATACCTTCTGATACTTGGTGATTTGAAGACAAATTATAAGAATGTAAAGAAAACTTCAAAAAAATAAGAAAAAAAGAACTTCAGATAAATTTGCTACAAATTTTCCCCCACTTATTGCCTTTTTAAGCTTAGCTTTATTGGATTGCTTAAGTAAAATCTTTATTTGTGTTTGTTTTATTTTGTTTTTAATTTATGAAATAAAATATATTTTCCATAATATTGTATATTTTTTATAAAGTGATTCACATGAAACTGCAAATCTATTTGGTACAACTTGCTATTGCTTTAAAATATTTTAAGTTAAATTTCAATTGTCATGTAAATTTATATTTTTCCCTCCCTGCCCCACACTTTAGGTTTGGTTAACATTGGACACAAATGTGTCTATGTATGTGTATATGCACATATACACACATAAATGTACATGCTTGTTTATATGTATGCATGCATATATATATAACCATTCAAATCTTTTTTTAAAAATTAGTATAATATAATCTTCCATCTCAAGTATCCCTTTATGCACCTTTCTTCTATTCACAGATTGGACACATAGTATTTCCATGTTTATCATTTATTTATAAACAAATATTTTAACTTTTATATTAATGTCATGTATCCACTTGGGGATTATCATAGTATATGGTGTAAGATAATGAATCAGAAGGAAGAGGAATGAGAGGGATAGTTCTAAAGGCACAGACAAATCAAGAAGTTAAACCCAGAGAAAATCACTATTTATAGGTTTCATTCCTCAGTTTGCACTTTTTGCCAGTCTTCCTCCATTGCAATGCTAAGCATCTTTCTTTAACATATTATTTCCTCTGGTTCAAAGGGTTATTGAACACTAGCATTCTATTAGATTTTTTCAAAGGAATTGTTAATGTCTCTAAAGTATCAATGGAAAACACCTTCTTATAAATGATCCTGTAAAGCGGGGTTTCATTCAACCCCACCAAGTGTATGTGGCTTTCCTCTTAAATAAAAAGAAATGTCCACTTTGTGGTTCTTATGTTCTTTATTTATTTCAGAATATTTTGAAATGAAAAATATTTTGGTCCATAAATATAAATTCTGAAACTCTATTAGTACCCTACTAATTTTCTCATTGAGGATACTCAGTTCCTGTGGATATGCACTCTCCTAAAGTTTTTGAATTCATGGTAAAGTTGTGTAAAAGTTGGTAGAAATCAGTATTATTTTAGTAGCCTTTTGCAGTATTTAGTAGGGACAGAGTTATTTTTTTCTCTAAGTCTTTGATATTTCCTATTCCATGAGTTGTTTTGGGTAAGGTCCTTGAATTGAGTAACTTTCAATATAAACACTTCCTCCACTTTATCCAATTTAATCACTTGTCTTTATTTTCTCTGGTGCTATTTATATATCTCCTATAATCACATCTATGACTGTGATTTGGAGATCCAAATATGGAAGTTCCATTGACTTTTGTATATAAAACATTTTATTATTCATTAAAAAACTAACATTTTTCTCTTGTGTTTGTTGTTCACATTTTATTTTGATTTGTCTATGCCTTTAGGACTATCCCTCTCATTCCTCTTCCTTCTGATTCATTATCTTACACCATATACTATGATAATCCCCAAGTGGATACATGACATTAATATAAAAAGTTATCTTCTTCAGGATTACATTTTGCTAATTGGATAAATCCCTGGAGCCTTACAAGACACTCCTGGAAAAATCTCAAACCCATTGGTGAGTTGGAGGAGTGGAGGAAGGAGGTCTACTAAAAGTATGTGAAAACTTCTCTAGCAGAATGGATGGATATGAATAATGTGTTCCAATAGATCATAAAGAGAGTGGAAGCAGGCAGTGTGGAGCACTTAGAGCTTGATTAGACATTGAAGACATCAAGAGCATGTGCTGCATCCAAAGCTATTGCCAGTGGTTTTGATTTTTTGTCTTGTCACTGGACTCTTATGACTTTGGAAGAAAGAGTCAAGCTCACTACTTAAGACAACACGGCCTTACTTAAATTCAATCTATGTATGAATCAAGAGACAATACCCACACCATTTTACCATTTTTACCTACTTTGAATTCCTATGGTGATGGGCAAATAGTGAGGCAGCAGGTAAGGATAAATTGGAATCTGTAGTCCCAACTCTCCACATAGGTGGTGCAGGGTATAGGGTCATCTCATTGGACTGAAGCAGTAGTGGAATTAAGCAGCTGCCTGGGTGCCTGTGCAGCCTTAGTTATGGATCACATTGCTTGACTTCTGGCATCAGGAAGGGAGTAGAACAAGGGCCCTAAAAATTTATGTTTCACTTCTAATACTCCTCTTATCATGGCAGGAAGTGTTCCTAGCCTGCTGTCAAAACACAGCCTTGACCCTGATATAGTGATGTCATTTTTGTCTCCTTCAAGCACAAAGAATAATAACCATAAGACATAGAATATAGAAGTATCCAAAGAATTATAAATTGGTTGAAGTATGTAGAATGGAATGCATAACCTATGAAAAATTCCAAGAAGGGTAAAAATATCATCAAGCAATTAGTTATATGATAAAAGGAGATGAACTTGGTAAGATGGGGATGATAGAACACTTCCTTATATGCTCTTGGGATATCTTGAATGTTCTCCAGCACAAGGTGTATACCTGCAGAATGACATTGTTAAAGTGAACTTCCAAATCAATGAAATAAAAAAACCCTTTCCCAGTATGTGGAAAACAGCATTATAGTCACAGGGGACAGGGAAAAAGAATAGACCTATACAAAACCCCAAGGTGAAGAAAAGCTCTTTATATTACAGATTGCATCATCTTTGCACATTATAGTTTTAGTTTCCAAGAGAAATGAAAATTTGTAACTTTCTAGTCACAAAACATGTATAAGACGGAGGCCAGACTTGAAATCTTATCTTTCTGACTTTGAGGCTATCTCTCTATATTTTAGAGGAATTTATATTCCCTTAAGTAAATACAACAGCTACAGGAAAAAATAATAAATGCAATTTAATTAAAGTAAAAAGAGTATGAAAAACTAGGGTGAGCGTTCTTTAAATGGCTTTATGGAAGAGGTAGTAATTGAACTTAGTAAGTAAAGCAAAATACATATCAGGAAAATGGGGGATGAGAAAGAGGGGAATACATTCTAGGTATTAAGAGCAACTGAATCATCAGGTAGGGCTTCTCGCTTCCAGAGATGTCAACCAACAGATATTAAGAAGACTGGACAACTTTTCAGAGGCAGATTACAAATTACATTTTTTCTGGCAACAGGAGAAGGATTCTATTGCATTGCCTATATGCAGTTCTGGGTCACAGTCCCAGGGGCATTAGAAACAATAACCGGAGGGAGGACTCTAGGTATAGTTCACAGGTGGGAAATAGTGTTTCTAGTCACTCAGCCCAGATTACAAGCCAGGAGAGCAATGACCACACATCTCCTTAGATCTTAACACCTTGGAAAGAATGAAAACTTAGAGACCACAATAATTAGTCCTGAAAAAAGCATCAGGAAAAATCAGAAGCTTGGCATACTGGCTATTCCATCCCATAAGCAGAGCCAAACTTTAACATAAATGTAAAAGTCAAGAAATAGACTGTCTATCCAGTCTCTGTTCACTAACCCACCTAGCCACCCGCCAAAAGATAAAATTAAGGGATAAGAAAGAGGGATGTACTGGGAAAAAGGGGAATTGGAAAGTAGAATGGGTGAATTATCTAACATAAAAGAGTTGCAAAAGACCCTTTTCAGGAGAGGAGAAAAGGAGGAGAACTTGTGGAGAAATACTTGAAACATAACTCAATATACACACTCAGTTGGGCATAGAAATCTATCTTACCCTACAGGGAAAGTAAGGACAGAGGAATAAGAAGGGACAGGACTGATACAAAAGATTACAAATTACAAGTTGTGGTGGTCAAAGTATATGTACAATTTTCTTGCCCTATTGTTACAAGTTCCTGTTTTTCTCCAGAATGGTTAGATGAATTCATGACTTCATGAATAATGTGTTAATGCCCTAATTTCCCCAAATCCTCTCTAGCATTTATCATTTTCCTTTGTCATCGTATTAGTCAATCTGATTGGTATGAATTGTTATCTCATTTTTTTTAAAATTTGCATTTCTCCTATGATAATTTAGAGCATTTTTCCCATATGATTACAGATGATTTTGATTTCTTCTTCACCAAACTGCTTGTTCATATTCTTTGAATATCTATCAATTGGAAAATGGCTCATTTAAGAAAATAAATTGGACTCAGTTCTTTCTATATATTTGACAAATGAGACCTTATTCAGAGAAATTTGCTATAAAATTTCCCCCTATTTTTTGCTTTCCTCCTAATATTGGCTGCATTGGTTTTATTTTTGCAAAACCATTTTAATTTAGTATGATTACAATTATCTATTTTACACTTCATGATCCTCTCTGTCTATGGTTTGATCATAAATTCTTCCCTTTTCCAAATATCTGATATGTATAAGTTTTTGTGCTTCCCTAATTTGTTTATGATACCATTCTTTTTTCCTAAATCTTGTACAGATTTAGACTTTATCTTGGTGGAGACTTAGATATATTTATCTATACCTAGATACTGTTAAGCTGATTTCCAATTTTCCCAGCAGTTTGTGTGAAATAGTCATTTCTTGACCCAAAAGCTGAAACCTTCCGAAGTTTTGAAAAAAAAAAAAACTTCCGCACTGTTTTCTTTACAGATGTAGGTAGCTATGGGTTTGAATACTGACTGAAATACTATACATTGTTGCAATGAATTATTTTGATGAACATTACTTGCTACTTTTTTCTTTCTTTTTTTGGTTCAAGAGATGCTTTGCTGGATAGAAAATGTGTAGGAATAGATGTAGGTATAAATGTGATGTTTAAAAAGTGATGTTTTTGTTTGATTGGTTTTTTTAGAATACATGAAGAAGAGTGATATGCATTAGGGGTAGACAAATCATTTGGAGCTAGACCATAGAGTTTGTTATAGACCATACTGATTAACTGTGTTTAGACTAAAGACAAAGAGGAGCAATGCTTGACTTCTGAACAGGATAATGACATAGTTATACATTGGCTAAGAAACACTTTGGGGTGGTGGTGGCATGAAGTAGAGAGTGAATGGTATGATTAACTTAGGTATTTTATTTTATTTTATTTTATTTTTTGCTTTTTTTTTGGAGGGCAGTTGGAGTTAAGTGACTTGCCCAAGGTCACACGGCTAGTTTTTGTGTTAAGTGTCTGAGGCCGGATTTGAACTCAGGTACTCCTGACTCCAGGGCCGATGCTCTACTCATTGTGCCACCTAGCCGCCCCTAACTTAGGTATTTTAAACAAAAGTAACTATGATCTCTGCTTAGAAAGAAACTAAATAGAATTTTCTCAGGTAATTTTTACTAAATCCAAAATGTTCTTCCATTTCATGGTTCTGAGTGCACAGATTTTGTATGTTTTTATTGACTATGCAACTTTTAAAAACTGTTCAAGTTTATTAATTTTCTTCTACCATTATTGATTTCCATAACACCAAATATTTCTTCCTTTTTGAATCTCAAGGTAATGAGGTATAGAGTTATGTTAAAATGGGATAAAATTAAACATCCTTGTTGATATGGGAAGATCAATAGTATAATCACTTGAAGCAATGCCTTTCTTTTTATGAGCAAGATCATGTGTAAAATTGTTTCCTTTAAAAATAACCTTCTATACAGGCTAAAATATCTTCTCCTTAAAATATATGCTGATAGATGTCCACAAAAGGCAAGAAAAATAAATCCTGTGACTCTTCAGGGAAATAAAGTTAAAGTTTGAAATGAAAAGAGGACACCTATTATTTGTTTCAGGTAAAGTCATATAAAACAGTTTTTGAGTATGATGATGGAAATAGAAAGAACATGATCAATCTGTAATTTTTCTCCATTTATTGTACTATTAGTAACTGAAGTCTTTAGACAATACCTATTAAAACAAACTAACATTTCCATAATAGTCATGTTGTAAAAGAAGGATCAGTAGGGAAAAATCACAAGAATGAAAAAAGGAAAATAGACTGCTTTGATTAGCATTCAGATTCCATAGTTATTTCTTTGGATGTGGAAAGTATTTTCTATCATGAATCTTTAGTGTTGTCTTAGATCATTATATTGCTAAGAAAAGCTAAGTATATTAAAGTTGGTTATCACACAATGTTGCTGTTACTGCGTATGATGTTCTCCTGGTTCTGCTCACTTCAACCAGCTTCAGTTCATTTAGTTCCAGAATATCAATTTTTTTTGCTTTACTAAATTGGGGTTTGACATTTGTTCTGCAACACTGATCTATGATCTTAGTCAATTGTCCTGAGATAGTACAAAGAAACTCAGTAGACCAACATAGGAAGAATCAGGTTAGGACAGAAAGAAAGGGACAAGACTCCACTGAAACAAGATCAATAAGAGACCATTTATCTAAAAGGTTGTTGTTGTTTGTCTCTGACTACCCATGCAAACACAAATATGCAGAGATAGACTCATGAATATTAATATGATGCATGTTTACTCACACACTTGTATATGTCCATCTATAGAGAGCAAAAGTATGCATTGAGTTGGAGGAGTCACATGATGTTTGAATTGGACTCAGTAGGTACAGATATTGCCACTGACACTTACTAGCTATATCATACTGATCAAGATAATCTCTTTGAACTTCACTTTCACAAAACAGAGGTGATAATGGCCACAGCACTTTCTTCAGATGATGACTACACAAAATTCAAATAAGAAAATGAATTCAAAACACTGTTCAAAACTTTATCATTTTGCATAATTCATTGTTTCATCCCACTTCAACTACACACATGATCATACCTTGTTTCTTGTCATCAATTACATGTGTACCACTGTCATGTACATGAACTCTAAAATTCCTTTCTCTGATCAAAATATGTGGTCATTAACTCTCCTTCTGCCTTGTAACCCCAAACCCTATTCTATTCACTTTTGATTAGAGAAATGAAAATTAAAATAATTATGAAATATCACCTGACACATGAAGAAGCAGATACAAGTGAATAACAGCAACACCAATAGCTACAACAAGAAGTACTGACTCTGCGCTATCCATGGTACCTGATTCATTCATACTTCTCATCTCCACTTCCAATTCTTTTATTTCCAGATTTAGGAATGAAGGATTAACAGCTGATCAAAAACCATTAGTTATACTGGCAAATATTTAACAATTAGCTCTCCAAGGGGAAAATATACTTATTACATTGTTTTTAAGTTAAACTGAATTATGAACATTTTCTCTATTACATCATTAAATCTAGATACTCAACAAAACAACAAATTAAGCCATGATTCATAATGGTTTGCTGATTTCCAAAGTGAAAATACTTATACTGAAAATTTAACAGTCAGGTGTCTAGGGCCATTCTGGGCTGACTTCAGAATACCCCTATATTTCTGTCAAGTAATAAAGTAGTATATTCGTAATATATGTCAGAATTGGGAGCAAAGTTGAACTTTCTCTCTTTTAGTCTTTGCCTCTTCTCACTAGAGAATTTTAAAAAGATACAAAATGCTTCATAATTAAGAACAGTAGGAGATCATATTTGACTGAAGTGGGTTGGGGTAATGAGTGATAAGATTTATTAGGAGTGAGTTTGGGACATTTAAGCCTGGCAGAATTTCAATAAGAAGTGAAAAAAAATATTAAGAATATTTAAGTACTTTTGAAGTATAATTTACATAAACATTATTGATAGTTTAATTTTAAATCACTGTATAATTGAATAGTTTCATTAAAACAGATCTAAGGACTTCTATTAGGCAACAGTACTTTTAATTATAGTATGCAATTATTTTTACATGCATTTATCTAAATTCTATATTCAAGCTTTTCACTAATTCATTTGAGTATTTACCCCCAATTACTTTGATTTTGAAGGAAATTTAATGGATTGGCTGCCCTTTTGAGTAAAATAAAAATACATAGGTGCAGAAAACATATATTTTATACTTACATATACAAAAGATTGCCAATAGTGAAAAGATGATTACAGTTTCTGAGTAAAATGGTAATTGTAAACATGTCTTCTGCCAGCAGAACTGTTTCATCCTTAAAACAAATTTGGACATCATTCCACAAGGCAATGTTAAAAACACCCAATGTATTACAGGAGTAGGATCCTGTGTGGAACAGTGATACTGTGTGTCCTTTGTACTTGTCTTGGATCATTGTGTTACTGAGTAGAGCTGTATGGTATAGGAGTCAGTGGATTTGGGTTAAAATCCTTCATCTGATATTTACTACCTATGTGCTCATTGCCAAGTCTACTAACCTACTTATATTTCAAGTTCCTTTTTTGTAAAAACAAAGTAATTTTGTCTATCCACTGCGTGTTAGGCAGATACCTAGCTTGCTTTGAAATCTACTCAATTTTATATAACCGTAAACATAGGATCAGGCATCACAAATTTTGAGCTGAAAGGGTCATTCAAATCCATACAGTCCCAACCTCTTATTTTGCCAATGAACATACTGAAATTCCCAAATGTCAAACTGTTTGCCTAAAATCACATAGGTACTATATGGCAGAACTGGGTTTTGAATGCAAATGTTTTGACCCCAAACCCAGAATATTTTCTAGTAAGTTTTCTTCATTTTGCTACCTTTGCTAGGCACCCTTTGCCAGAAACCCTTGTAATACCTCTGATTTGCCACTTATTCACTCTGTGATCATGAGCAATTGTCTTTCCTTCTTTGGGCATTAATTCCATCATCAGTAAAATCAGAAGATTAGACTAACTGTTCATTCAAGCCCTTCAATGCTGTGCTTCATTTATTTTCCCTTACTTTGGGCAGTGGAAAAGACAATGGATTGATGGTCAAAAGTGGCTTTTAATCTGTCTCTAAAGAGATGTATGACCTTGTTCAAGTTATTTTCCTCTCTTAGTTTCTATGTCCTCATCACTAAAGTATCTGTGAGACCAAAAAAATGATAATTCAACAGCACTGTCAAGCCTTTCAGTTTGGGGCATAAGACTGAAGATTCAGTTTCTAGGCTCTATTTATAATGATACAGGGTTTATTTTATTTGACTAATAAGGAATTTCTATGGGAATTATGCTCTCACAGATTGTTTTTCATTGTGTTTTTACCATTCTAAATTGTTTTCATCTCTGTCTAGCTATAGCATTGAAGTTGTTGAAATATGCTACAAACTCAAAATAAGAAACTGATTTTTTAGTTTTATATTTCCATGACACTGACGTATATATGAAAATCAAATTCACAAAGGCATTATGATGACATATGGTACAGTTCTGGAAAGGAATAATTCCCTACAGATAGCCTGACCTCTGATATACTTGTTTATAGTGGTTTAAAAGACTTGTTATACTACAAAATGTATGTGAAATTAAAAAGAAAGGTGTGATAATGTATTGTTTTGTTTTGATTTTTCTGCATGGAATAACTAATGAACCCAACAATTTTGTGTACTTGTGTCTATCAAAGGACTAGTTGGCGCAAAATATTTGACATTCTCTCTTGGGTTTTATTTTTGCTATTGCAAATTCCTTAACTTCAGTGAACAACTTTTAAGTAATCCTTCTCTTTTTAGCTATTAAATGCATATTAGCCAAAGTATGCTATTTTATTTCAAAATGAAAAAGCAAAATGTTATTAATAAAATTAATTTCCTGAAAATAAACAAACTGTGTAAATATAGTAATACATAGTGGGACTTTTTTTCAATGATTATCCTCTTGTACCAAACCTAAATGCTGAATTGAAGAAGCTTCATTACAAACTTCTCTAGAGAGAGCTTTTTAAAAGTATATGTGTGTGTGTCTGTATGTGTGTGCATATGTATATATGTATATATTTTCTAGCCATGCCAAATATTTAGTTGACTGACGACACATTTGATTTTTAATAAATGAAAGTTTTTCTGGATTACTAAGCATCTAATAGTGAGTGCACCTTTTGGAATATTTATTTTGTATATTTGAATTAGTGACGTCCTTGGAATTTATTTACATATTACATGAAGCAAGTTAATTGAATGTAATTGCATGTATTATCAAGTAACTTGCCTTTGTCCACTTCTTCAGGAAACTGTATCTTAATAAGCAATACAATTTGAATTATTTCCATGATGACCTCCTTACTTATTACATACAAGCATGCAATAAAGCTATGGTGAATCAGTTTGACTGATTGCTTTGATTTTAATCAGTTTCCCTATTGCAAAATACATAAAGCCCTAAGCCCTTTATGATTCAATGTGAAAAGAAAGTTTAGTTATTTCACTTATTTGATGAAATGGGAATAAAAGCCCAGCAGTTCATTTTGGAGTTGACCTGGATAAACATTTGCTGTACATGTTTGAGACATCCCTTCCAGCTCTAAAAATCTAGTGATTATAGGGAATATTTTAGTACAATGACTTTAAAATGTTGGCATTGGGAAACAAAATTAACACTGGTGATATAGGCAAATATCTTTTGCCAGGTCTCTGATTGGAGTTGCTATGAGTAAGGAAATGGGATGTAGCTTATTACATACCCATGGAAAATTGGGAGATCACCAAAGGTGAGACTGCAGAGAAAGAAGAGAGGAGGTTCTGGGGAGAAAAAGGGTAATGGCCTGAGAGAATGCAGAGTGGGGGAAGGATATAAGAGATATTGTTGGAGTATGTGGTGACTATGAACTACAAGAGAAATGAAGCAAATGGAGACATGGAATTATGGGAAATAATGGTAAGATAAAGGACTTTAAGAAGTTTTAGTCAAGGAAATGGATTTGTTTTCAGTGGTATGCCTCAGGAAGTGATCATCCAAATGTATGGTTGAAGTGGAGTAGAGGAGTGAGTAAGTGATGGGTTTTGAGAAGGTTAAGGACATGGGATATTACAGTGTTTGAGGGACCTCTATTCTGAAGTTTCTAAATATATAGGCAGGAAAGGGAAATAGTGAGAAACACGTAGAATTCCTTGAAAACCAATGACCTTGGGCCTGGTAGACAAATATCATCATAATCTCTATAGAGTGAAAAAAAATTAAATGGTGAACTTCCTAGTAAGAGAACTTGCTGATTCATAGGGCAGAGGTCTAAAAGTGTTTCTAGGGATCAAGTATGTTGACTTCCTTCAAGAGCAATGTGTGAGAAGGCAATGCCACTTTTGATGATGATTACAATATACTGTCATTGAGGCAAGCTAGGTCTTAAGAAAGAATGCAAGTGAAAGGAGTATGAGAGGAAGAAATCTAGAAAGAAAAGATATTTTTTTCATTATGGAATGAGAATTCTAAAAAGCAGAAGGAAAGAGGTGGGCAGATTTGGCATGGACATTGGTATGCTAGTGTAGAAGAGGATGTGGTTGAAATAAGGGGAACAATGAGTATGATTTACTCTTGGGCAGATGCTAATCAAGTATTAGAAGGAAAGGAGAGTAATAGAAAATGAAGTTCATAGCAATAAGGGTAGTAGTGGGTGGCAAATCAGCTATAACACTTACAGGTTTCAAGGGAATGTATTAACAGCCAATAATCAAGGGCATCAGATCTTAGTCCCTGCCTCTGTCTAAAGCTAGGTTGGGGGAGAAGAAGGTGCAATTCAATGGAAACCAAGAACACTGGGCCTTGTGGAGGATGGCTATAGCAGGGTTTTAATAGCAATTTGTATTTATAATTCAATTTCAAGTTTTTCAAAGCACTTTCTACCCATTACCTCATTTGATCCTTACAATAATCCTGTGAGATGGGGGCTATAATTATAATACCCATTTTACAGTTGAGGACATTGAGGCAAACAGAGGTTAAGTGAATTGCTCTGGCTCATGTTGCTAGTAAGTGTCTGAAGCTGAATTTGAACTAAGATCTTCCTGACTCCAGGCCCAAAACTTTATTGACTGTGCAAATGTAGCTATGGAACTCTTCCAGATTTAATCCTTATTAGACCAATCATCTGTGGATTTAGTGTAGCATATTTTAATTATTGGAAAACCAATGCTACTAGTTGTTCTAAACATGCTCTTATGCCAGGAAATCAGCTTAACTTTTCATTCCAAAGCTATAACTGCAACTATGCAGTATTTTGTTTTTGCTGCTCATGTTGCAAAGACTCAGAGCTCAAACTTTTTCCCCCCTTTTTACTCTCTAGGTGAGGTGCTAAGAAGAAGAAACATTGTCAGAAAAGAGATAGAAAGGGAAAAAAGAAAAGAACCTGTCCGCAGGACTCTTTTCAAATTTCCAAATAATGAGGCAGTCATAGTACATTTTTCCTTCCCATAGATACAGTTTGTTCAATAAAAAAAACATAATAAAATCAAGAATACTCAAAGCCCCAGAAGTATCCATAGTTGCATTTCAGAGATTGACTGATGGGCTGATTCCTGGGTCTTCATTATGCTCAAGGAGACACATATGGTACAAACACTGATGGGCTGATTTTCAGTAGGTGGGTTATCATTAAATCTGGTAAAGCATTAGGGACTTCCCACAGGGATCTTTTATATGGTTTATATTAGTAGTCCAACCCCCATTCTTATCAGCCTTGTTGTAAGCATTGTAAAGGAAGGGACTGAATACATATTTTATGGCTAGGGCCATTCGGATAAGTCTTCTGAAATATCTACATATGGAAATTAAATGGCAAGAGGCAGAGATTATGCAATGTAGCTCCCAGAGTTAATGAGTATCTGCTCTACTATTTGAATATTCCCATGAACTTGATAATCATTCCCTTAATTTTAGAGAGTTTGCAATAATATAAAACAGTTCTCCAGAAAATGCCAAAACCTCAACCTTCTCTTCTGTATCAATTGCAAAATGCCTTGTGGCCAGCATTTCAGTGGGACATTTGCTATGTCTCTTTCCCTCTGTTCAGAGATGAGATAGAAAGAGGTATGTTAGATTAGCAGAAATTGGGAGATTATTGAATGACTTGTTCCTTGTGGATATCTTTAACAAAGAAGCCTTGGGATCAGTGATTCTTTTTTTGGAGTTTAAGAGGGCTTTTTGTGTTTGTTTGTTTTAATCAATAGCTCAGGAAAAGTGTAGGTGGGATGCTATTCAGATTTTCAAATTACCAAGGGTTTTTGTTTTTTGGCGTGTATTTTGTGAAGATGGGAAAACAGCTATCACTTTTAATGATAGTCAGTATTCACAACATTTTACTGTGGTGGAGCAATGAAGTATGCAGAATAATAAAATCAAATTGTTAGTGATAAATGTTAGGAAATAGGAACCTTCTTTTTTTTAATTAAGTGGGAGTCACTTTTCCCTGTCAAATTTAAAAAAGTAGCCTCATAAATAAATGAAAGGGAAATGTGTGATTATATAGTAGTTATCTAAAAGAAATAATCTATATATTTAGTTGGGATTAAGCTCAATGTAAGTCAACACCATATATGTTAAAGCCATTCAAAATGCTATTCTGATTTTGCACTGCATTAAGAGAATCAGAATCTAGGATAAGGCAGATAAAAAACTTGCCACATTCTACTACAATCATAGCACTTTTCAACATTATTTTTAAAATATTATGTGATTTTATCCCTACAAAAATCTATTACTTTTGTATTCACCATTATAGAACTATTACAATTACCACTTTACAGTTGAGAAAACTGAGGTAAAGCCTAGTTAAGTGACTTGTACAGAATCAGACATCTACAAAGTGTCTGATGCTTCAGCCTGAACACGTCTTCCTGACTCCAGGTGCAGCACTTTATCTAAACCACAATGTAGAGTACAGCAGTGCTGTCTCTTCCATTATTGTAAGATATTTAATTTTTAATGTGGATCAGGCCCACCTGAAGTAGAAGGACTGCCATATAAAACTTTTGATTGCCTTTGTGATTGTAGGAATATCACTAAAATTATGTATGATTACAAAATATTGGTCATTCATGAAGCTAGTGAGTTTTTCAGTGGTCCCTTAAAAATGCCTGGATGAAGAACCAGGAGTCTGTTGGATAAGTTCTCTGGGGAGGAAATATAGAACAAGAACAATCATAGAATTGAAACATATGGATAGATTGTAGGAAGAAAAGGACTTCACTCCCTTCAATAAAATCACAAATCCACTAAAATATTGAAGACATTTACTAAGAACTTTTAAAATTTATTTTATTTTCTTAATTGAATATATTTATTTACTTATAGTTTACAATATTCAGTTTCACAATACATTGAGTTTCTAATTTTCTCCCCTTCCCTCTTTTTCTCCCTATCTTCCCATGGCAACATGCAAGCAAATATAGGCTCCACAAATACCTTCACATTAAACATTATTCAGATGGTAAAGAAGGATTATAACCAATGGAGTGAACAATGAGAAAGGAGCAAAACAAGACAAAACACAAAAGAGAGAGAAAGTAGTTTGTTGTACTCTACATTCTGACTCTGTACTTCTTTTTCTGGATGTTGATGTCGCTATCATGATTCTTTTGGAGTTGTATTCAAACCTTTTATTACTGAAAGGAGCCCAATCTATCAAAGTAAGTCATCACAATATGATATGTCTGGAATTTTGCACAAAGTTCTTCTAGTTCTACTCTCCTCACTCAGCATCAGTCTATATAAGTCTCTCCATGTTATTCTGAAGTCTGTCTGCTCCTCATTTCTTATACCGCAATAGTATTACACTGCATTCATATACTAAAACTTGTGTAGTCATTTCCCAATTGATGGGCATCCCCTTGATCTCCACTTCTTTGCCACCACAAAAAGAGCTGCTAAACACATTTTTGTACATATGGTTCCTTTTCCGTTTCTCTGGTATCTTTGGGATACAGTCCTAGAAGTGATATTGCTGGATCAAAGAGTATGCACTTATTCATAACCCTTTGGGCATAGTTGCATATTGCTCTCCAGAATGGCTGGATCAGTTCACAACTCCACCAGCAATGCGTTAATGTTCCACTTGATCCACTTCCTCTATAATATTTATCATTTTCCTGTTTTGTCATGTTAGCTAATGTAACTGGTGAGATATTGTACATCAGAGTTGTTTTGATTTGCATTTTTCTAATCAATAGTGATGTAGAGCATTTTTTTCATATGCTTGTAGATATCTTTAATCTCTTCATCTGAAAATGACCTCTTGGGGTGGAATCAAGGTGGTGGTCTAGAAGCAAGAGAACTCCAGGGCTCCCACCATAACCACATCAAATACATATATATGACTCTAAACATATCTTAGAGCTCCAGAACCCACAAAATTAGAGAGTAAC
>CM053599.1:57595488-57610640 GCA_028646575.1 Pseudocheirus occidentalis | reverse complement strand
CCCCCCCCAAGTTTTGGCTCACTGAAAGCACACCCCGGGACCACCACTCAAGACCAGGATCCAGATCCAGGCCGCTCAATGCAAGAGCCCTTGGCCCTGATCAATTGCCTCAGCCCCCCTGCTATCTGCAGGCCAAGGGCTCTGAAGCAACCCAGTGGAGGTCACTGCTGCTTTCAGCTGTTCCTGCTGCCACAGCCCCCTCTCGCTGCTTCCTTGCCCTGGGAGCAATTTGGCCGGACCAGCTCTTCCCAAAATTTAGCAAAATCCACTGATCATTCTCTTAGCCTTTTTTTTAATTCTAGCCTGACAAATGTGGTAACTGTGCCTCCAGTGCAGGGGATCTGCTCTCCTATAGACTGGGCTCCACCTCACTCCCCCACGGCTTGACCCAGCTGGGGTTTCTGCTGTGGCTCCCAGACTGCTGCAAAGAGCCCCACATGTTGAGCTGCCTGTAGCAACAGATGTGTTTTCTGTCTTTTTGAGAGTTTTGGAGATTGAAAATCTGTTTTAGAGCCCCATTTTATGAGTTTTTAACATTTGTGTTTTTAATACATAATTTTATTTATTTTGTTAAATATTTTCTTATTACATGGAAAAATAAATATTTTTATCTGAGTTCCAAATTCCCTTCCTCCTCCCCTTTCTCCACTCCCTCGAAAAGATGAGCAATATGATATTGATTATATATGTGAATTCATACAAAATATATTTCCATATTAGCCATGTTGCAAAATAAAACACATGCATATGAATGAATGAATAAATGAATGAATGAATGAAAAAGCAATGCTTCAATCTGTACTCAGAGTTATCAATTTTTCATCTTAGGTCCTTTGAGATTGTCTTGATCAAAGTAGTTAAGTCTTTAACAGTTGATCATCCTTACAATATTTCTGTGTATAGTATTCTTCTGCTTTTTGGTTACTTCAGTTCATATCAGTTCATATAAATCTTCCCAGGTTTTTTTTTCTGAAATCATCTTGCTCATCATTTCCTATTACATAGTTGAATTCCATCATAATTATGTGACACAACTTGTTCAGACATTTCCTAAATGATGGGCATCTACTAATTTTCAATTATTTACCACCACTAAAAGTGCTGTTAAACATATTTTTGTACAAATAGGTCCTTTTCCTTCTCTTTTGATCTCTCTGAGATACAGACCATACAATTTTATAGAGTCAAAGGGTAGGAATAGCGTTTGGGGCATAATTCAAAATTGTTCTCCAGAATGGTTGGACTAATTCACAATTCCACCAATTGTGTATTAGTCTTCCAATTATTTCACATCACCTCCAACATTTGTTAATTTGATTTTCTGCAAGTCTATTAGTTTTAAGTTAGTATCTCTCATTGTTTTAATTTGAATTTCTTTAATCAATACTTACTTTCAAAATGTTTATGTGGCTGGCTATTGATAGGTTTGATTTCTTCTAAAAAACGCTTGTTCATTTCTTCAAATAATGTAAATAATTCTTGCTTAATTGTAAATACTAGCAGATATTAATTTGAGAAAATGTGCCAATGTAAATTAAATTTAATAACCTTTTAGCCCTACATGAACATTAGAGATGTACAAATGTGGTATGGGCAGCTACATAAGGTGGTGCATTTACTATCCTATATAATTTGAGTCATGATCCTAATATCAAGCTGAATTTATGGGCTACAGGCCAAGCTATATAAGTTGGGGGGAGCTCATCTGTGACAGATTGTTGGCTGAGTGATTCTTGTTGATGAATTCCTGTTGATGAGTCAATTCATTTGTGTCTGATTCTTCATGAGTCATTTGCCATTCCCTTCCTCAGATTATTGTACAGATGATAAACTAAGACAAACAGAATTAAATTAGTTTTCCAGTGTCACATAACTGGTAAGTATCTAATGCCAGATTTGAACTCATGAAGATGAGTCTGCCTTGTTCCAGGCACAGTACTCTATCCACTATGCTACTTTGCTTCCTGAGGAACAATGAAGCCAAAAAAATTAGTTTCAGAACTTTATGGTCCATTTCTATTTCCATAGAATTGGTGAAAGTTGAGAAAAAAATTATCACATAAGATCAATAATCAAATATCTTTTTAAACTATCTATAAGCAATAACCACAAATCTAGCATTAGACACTTATCAGTGAGCAATGACTTGATGTTTTTAGGAAGTGAAAAATATCAATATTTACATTCTACTGATAATTTAAACAGGAAGAAATTGTTCTTAAAAGTTGATGCAAAAATGGATAGTAAAAGATAGTTTAAAACTTCTCTTCCACCTGGTAGAGTTGGCTTAATTTTGCTCTCCAATAGAATAAAAATATAATTTTGGGATACTTCATTTTAAACAAGGCATAGCTCATAAAGAGTATAGATAAAAATGAATGAAAATGGATGAATTATTTGTTAAGCACTTATTATGTATTAAGTACTATAGTTATACGTAAAAAAAATACATGATACTGCCTGCTTTCAAAGAGTTGTCATGCTTATAGAAAAGACTACATATAAGGAAGTTTTCCGGTATAAATTAAAAGTAGAGGGGCAGCTAGGTGGCACAGTGAGTAGAGCACCGGCCCTGGAGTCAGGAGTACCTGAGTTCAAATCCGGCCTCAGACACTTAACACACACACACACAAAAACTAGCCGTGTGACCTTGGGCAAGTTACTTAACCCCAACTGCCCTCCAAAAAGTAAAAATAAATAAATAAATAAATTAATTAATTAATTAAAAGTAGATGGAAAAGGTTCTATGGACTTTAAAATGAAGAAGCAAAGTAAATGTCAACCCATCATTTCCATTAACAAGGTCATACCTGTTTCTGATATTGAACCATTTAAGGGTGCAAAAGACTTCAGGGGCTAAGACCTTTCTTTTCTAGGTCCTTTTCTAGGTTTTCATTAGCAGGGACTCTGACACCCACAGGAACAATTGTCAAGCTTCTTTTCCATGTGGATTCCTTCCTAGGATTAAATTGTCTAAGAACACTACACTGCTATTCCCAAGCTTCTTGAGTTGAGAATAATAAACTGTTTACATTGGAATCTGAGGGGAGCTGATTGTTAAAATTGTGGTGTTTGTTTGATTTGACCAGAATATGTTGCCTCATTTCTGTCTCTGTCTCTATCTTTGTCTATGTCTATCTGTCTCTCTTTCATTACTCTGATACTTCAGCTAAGCCTGCTTCCAGAAGAAACTTGTGACTTATATACTAAGACAGCATGACGGAATCTTGAATTTAGAACTGGGTGGAAACATAAAGATCTGCTTGCCCAATGTCCTGTGTCACAAGTGAAGAAATTGTTATTGAAAAAGATTGAAACAAAACTTTTCCAAAATTACAAAAGGTGGGACAGGATTCACACATCCTCTAGACCAGGAGTTCTTAACCCTTAAAAATAATTTCATGAACCAGGAGGATATTGTACACAGAAAAAGAAACATTGTGCAATAATTAACTGTGTCAGACTTAGTTCTTCTCAGCAATACAATGATCCAAAACAATTCTAAAAGACTCATGAAATCTGTTATCTACATCCAGAGAAAGAGATATGGAGTCTGAATGCAGATCAAAGCAGACTATTTTCACTTCTTAATTTTTTCTTTCTTGGTTTTTCTCTTTTGTTTGAATTTTTCTTTCTCAATATGACTAATGTGAAAATATGTTTAATATGATTGCACATGCATACCCTATATCAGATTACTTGCTCCCTTGGGGGGAAAGGCAAGGAGAAAAAAAATTTAGAACTCAAATTTTTATAAAAATCAGTGCTGAAAACCATCTTTACATTTAATTGGAATAAATAAAAAACATTAGGGAAAATATATAAGAGTTTCATAGAACCTTTCTCTAGTCTGGTGAAACTTAAGGACTCCTTTACCTCGAGAAGTATATATTCTAATAGGAGAAAGCAAAAAGCAAAATAAAAAGGAGTTGAAGAGTAGGGGAAAGAGGGGAGAACTTGCCCATATTGGAGCACAAAGGAGAAAGCCAGAGAGTCACAAGCGTAGCCAGGAGGTGAAAGAAAGATCAAATATGCCTGTCCTAGGAAGTTCCTCAAAATGACATTTCTGGGAAGAACTTACCAGTTAGGTGTCATAGGGCAGAGGATTCTTTCAGTGAGAGAAAGCCATGGGGTCCAAGGCATCTTGTAGTATCAGAAGGTTATGCAAAGACCACTGAAAATGGAAGAGAATTCCAGATTCAGAAATATATGTGTGTTTGTGTTGGGGGGGGGTGGACTTCTATCTGTCTCTATCTCAGAAGCACTTTTCTGGATGCATCTTTGCTGTTTTCTTCTTCAAAATCCTGGGAAGATGCTACCTTGATTTTCTTCCTTCATGGTGCTCTCTTCTGTTTCTAACATGTCATCTTCCTCAGGAACATCTCTTCTTTCTGACTATCTGCTCTGATTCTACATTTTGTGATGTCTCTTGGTTTCCCCCATCTCCTTTTAAAGTTTAAACCCAAGAATAACTTTATGTGTCTTATTCCCATTTACCTCAACTTAATTTGTGTTTATTTATGTATTTTGTGATTATTTATCTCTATGCAGATCGTTGTGTCTTTATAATGTTTGATTCTTGACTGCAGCACTTTTTTTTTGTTTTCTTCATATTCCCCAGAACCTCACATGATATCAAGAAAATAGTGGATGTTAAATAAATGCCAATTAAATTGAATTGCATTGAAAGCTATCATTAATCAGGTATCAATTAGGCAATATTTATTATTGCTGTTCTTATTTAGAGTTCATGCTCCCAACCCTAGGAAGTGTCATATTCAAATCTGACATCAGATACTAAATAAAGTCTCTGTGATTGCCTCAATAATTCCACTATAAAATTCAGATAATAGTAGCACTTACCTGACATTTTTGTTATGAAGATAAAATAGCATAATATTTGTAAAAGCAGTGCTTGTAACATAGCACTTGCTTGATGAGAATTCATCCTCTCTCCCTCTTCCTATTCCTCTCCTCCCCTCCTCTCCCCAAGGCAACTGAAGACAAAGGTCAAGCAACTTTTGTGAGGTCTTTAAGGCTGTATGCAACAGAATTGGGATTTGAGCTGAGCTTCTTTGACTCCAAAATCAACACCATCCCTACAGTGCCACTTATTCTTGGAGAAAGTTTGATATGAATATTTCTCATTACAATGGATCAGATGTTTTCATCATATGAATTTACTAAGAGGTAAACATGATACATTGCAGTATTTATAAGAAAAAGTCTAATTCAGTATAAATGTAATAAATATTAAAAATGATATTTTAAGTACTGAGTACTGGAGATTATAAAAAATGTATCTGAATACAAACACCAAAAGAGTTATTCAATTGCCTCCAGGAGCTTCTATTCTGACTTATATTCTGATATTCAGGAAGAATCATGTTTAGTGGTAACATGGAAGAGATTTTTGGTCTGGAGAATGACAATAACAATAGATATTGCAGTTATTTGACATACCCTTAGAGTACAATGCAACATTCACAGCTCTTCTCCCAAAGGAGTTGCCAGGGATCCATTAAGTTACATAAAAGTGATAAATTCAACCAAAAATAACTCTACAAAATAGTACTGTCATTATTAGTGTCAATTTAAGTATAAAGTTAGGAAATCCATGTTTTATAAAGATTCTTGCCACTGTCAAGCAACATGTTTTTTTCAGAGTTCAGATGGACCTGAGAACGTTAAGTCCTCCACATACTTTTGTTTAGTATAATCATTGTTTTGATTGAATCAAGCAAAGGCCAGAATATTTAGGACATTCTCAACAAAATCCATGAATACTCCAAAAATATCAGCTTTAATGTCAATACAGGGAAAAGGAATACCTATATTCCAGACTAATACATGCATTCAGCTGGCTAGTCTAAGTTGTTCTCTTACACAGAAAACATGTTTTTATCCCAATATTCTTCCTTTAACTTTATATTATTATAAATTCTGGAGCCATACTATTACTAAAGAATCAGTTTTGCAGGTGACCCAAAGAGCAGTGAAAAAATGACTATTAGATGGATTCAATTTTTTGTATATTTCAAGTAACGGTTTCTGTCCAAGAAGTGATGTGTTATACAGAAACATTAGTTCAGAAAAGGAAATGTGTCAGTGATATACACCAAAGAATACCATGTAGAACCGAAGTGTTAGACTGGTATCAATGCAATATAGGAGTACCAAAAGGAAAGATATCATCATTTTGATATATCTTTTAATAAGTTCTATAAAAGAATATAGACAAGACATACACATGATGAGAGCATATAGATAGGTTCTGATTACCTACCTATAGTGGGTCAATTACCTACGTATAGTGAGTCAATCCACATCAATGAGATTATAGGTTCATTGAAGTGTTCAAATGATTGTTAATTGTAATTATTACTAATTTTAAAAGGTGACTGGTGGCATAAATATATTATAAATGGAAAGCTAAAATCTTAAATATTTGGAAAAAATATTAATGTGAACCTAATATGTTCCTCCCGGTTTGTGGAATTCTCGGATATATGCTTTCATAGAAAATGACAAATGCAATTGACATGCAAAAATAAATTGGACCAAATATTTTTTATCATATCTTAGAGACTGTTTTCTACAATTAAATTTCAATGACAATTTTAACAATTAATATTTCAATTAGAAATCTTTTACTTCGAAGAAAAAGTTTTATAATTAAAATCAGCATTTGGTGAATGAATTTAAAATACAGATGGATGTTTTCTTTGCAATATGTCCTAAAATATGTATTACTAGGAAAAAAGAAAAAGAAACACAACAATTTTTGGCGGGGGGGGAATCTCCATTTATCTGCAAAAATACTGTTTAGAAGATATTGTTAGATGAAAAATTGAAAATGTATACAGAAGACACACATTTTCTCTGTGTATGTAACCCTATCAGTGCTTTTATTTCTCTCATATCACCAAATGAGTCCTAAACTCACTGGATCAATTCATACTGAAATTTCACTTTCTGAGTGAGCAAATGAGAACTTTATTTTTAGTTCTTTCCTTATTAAATACATGGTATGATATCTGAAGTGGAAATCCCAAATCTCTTTACAAAGTTTCTGTCAAAGATGAAGAATTATATAGACTCCCAATACTACAAGGGACATTAACAATCATGTTATTCAAGCCCCTAATTTTCTAAATGGAAAAACAAATATAATGCAAAAGCATAATTTTTTTTTCCAAATGTTAACCCTCCTTACTCTCAAAATTTAAATGAGGTCAAATTCAACTTGGTTATAAGAGTAGGCTATTCAATTCACCATGTCTTATTTAGTTGGGTTATGTGGCTAGAGAGAATAATATTTTAAAGTACTCACTACCTAGGTAAGTGTGGAATAGTAGTCGAAATACTAGATTAGGAGACAGATGATTTAGTTATTCATCAAGGCTCTCACAATTACCAGTTGCTTTGAACAAATAATTTAACTTCTCAGTTTTTCTGTGTTCTCCTCTACATAAACCAAGGCAGTTAGGTTAGGTAAACTCTGAAGTAAAGTGGAAAGAACCCTGAATTTTACAGCTAATTGGAATGGTGGGTAAGTATGTTTGATGTGGAATCAGGAAAACCTGAATTGAAATCTAGATTTACTTCACCAGCTGTGTGATACAGAGAAAGTAATTTAACCTTTAGCTTCCTCAGTTTCCTCATCTCTAAAATGTGATGAATAACAATGCCTAAACTTCTAGAATTTTTGCAAGGAAAAAATGTAAAAATATTTACAAAGTGCTTTTTCAAACATTAAAATGCTATACAAATACTAATTTTTATTGCTGTTGATGCTTGTTTTTTTATATTGGTGCAGTTGGTGTTGTTTGGAATCCTGGCTCTGCAAATAATGAGCTATATGATTTTGTTTTAATGATTAGATCTTTCAACTTCTGTTCTTTCATCTAAAATTATGGGACTTTTCAGATAATAACATGTAATTTACCTTCAAACTCTAATTCTTATGATTAGTTATACCTTAGTAACAATGTAAGCATGACTTCTATTAGAATCACTGACAATGTGACTCACTTCTAATTGTATGTTGATGGCAAACCCAAGTTAGAAAAGACCTTATAATTCATACATATTAGAGTTACAGAGTTAGAAGAGGCTTTAGATGTTATATATTGGTGAGTTTTAAGATTTAATTAGAAGAGTTATCATGATACCAAAAATAATAATGGAAAAGATTTAATTATAGGTTTGGTAGAAAATACTAAGTTTACTTTTAATATTTGATTTGAAAAATAATTTCAGGTAAGCAAGGTGTTTTCTTTCCTTTAATTCTCACAAATCCCAATGAGAAACTATATCTAATATCTCTATTTTTCTGAGGAGGAAACTGAGGCAGAGGGAGTTTAAGTGACTTTCCTAGTCTCACACAATAAGTAAGGGTATGCATTTTTCTGACTTTGAGTCCAGCGCTTGACCCGCTACTCCCAAGACAGGTGGAAAAGTCTTTAAACATAGCAAAGAAATAAAAATAATCAGTTGGAAACATGTTATTGAGAAAAACATGCAAGATTAAATAGATTTCTTGAAAATAAAAAGGAAAACTGGAATGGGATATTACTTCTCTGTAAATGTGATTAAAAATTAAAAAATGCTTAGATTCACAATATAGGAGTGATGTTTCTATAAAAAGCATAACTAAGGCCTAGTTAGGTATTATGAATGGGAAATGATTGCAAAGCTTGACATGTGAAAGATAGGAATTTGGATGAAGGTCACTTGATAAGCAAGAAAGCCAAATAATTGTATTCTATATACTGTTTTAACTTAACAACTTAAAAAAAGAAATATGCACAAAATTTAGATAAATTAAATATATAGTGAAAATTTGTGAACACAGAAGCATGGTATAAAGTAAAAGCCCCTTGAAAAACAGAAGTTAAACACTTAAAACTATTACTAGCCTCCTCCTCATCTCATTTTATGTTCTATGCATGCCAGGGCAGAAAATTCATAAGGTTCTGTTTCAGGGCCAAGTAAGAAAGCCTCTACACAGTAGCATCATAACAATGACATGATATTTTACCACCATGCATACAGAAGAAGAAATGTATATATGCTCTGATTATCTACAGCACTGTAATATGGCAACTCAGAAAAAAAGATGAAAGGGAAGGGAATTTTATACACCAGAAGAAAGGAGATTAGACTTCAAATTTGATAAGTGATGAGGTCCACATATTTCTCAGTTCAAGGAACATGAGGGCATCTAGACTCAGGCAGTCAGTATAGAAGAAAGGGCACCACTGCATTGGAAATTTTAGGCAACAGGACAGAGGAGCAAGAGAAAATGTCCTGTGAATGCAAGAAAAGAAAAAAGTCTAAAAGACAAAAAAACTGAGCATGTATAAATCCCAAGAGATAGACTAGCACTAAGAAGCATAAGAACAAAAGGTAAAATAAGTAAAAAAAAGAAGTATATTTTAATGAAAATGACATAATGAAAAAGTTTTGTCTTAAGAATAAAAAATAAATGAAAATCACTAATTATAGATTTCACAGACTTCATAAACATCAAAAGCAACAAGAAACTCCAGAATGGTCAAAAGAACACTTTAAAAAGAATATATTAGGTTGGAAATTAGGTCAGAAATCTCAACTCTAAAAGTGTATTTTTAAAATTTAATTTTAATTAAATAAGTGTTAAGGCAATTTGAATACACAATCTAGAAGCTTCCCAAAGTAGTAGAAACTTTAAGAAATAATGAAAGATTTATTAACCAGCAATAAAGAAATGGAGGAAAGTTTGTCAGAGAAGTATGACCTTAATAAAATTAATTCTGCAGAAGTGAGAGTAGATATAGAATTTTACAGAATACTGGAGGCAGAAAGCTGAATTAAGGATACATATCTCCAATAATGATATAAAACCTTTGGAAAGTTCAGTTTGAATTTTCAAATTTCTTACCTCCCTGTGGGAAATTATACAAGAAAACTGCTGAGAATTTTTAATGAAGACAGTGAAATATTGATTAGATTAGCCCACAGATCACTGTTGGAAGGGGGTAAAACTGCTTGGAATTTTAAGTTATCTAGTAGCAAAAATTCATAATTTCAATAGCAATCTATGCATTTTGCAAACCCATAAAACACCTTAGGATGTGATGTAATTTAAAACTGAACAACTCAGGATTACTCTATGATCTTAACAAATTACAAAAAAAATTACTGAGATAGTTCAAAATGAAAAGGTACTTAATTTGTAACTCCAAATAATATAGCCTGGAAAGATGAACCTCTTAATCAATAATGAAAGATAGATCTTCCACCACCACAACAACAATGAAATAGTTTAGGTATTCCTGAAAAATAAGATGAAATTAAACAAAAACAAAACAAAAATATTGGCAGAATTTTTAATTTACAAATACCACACACTTGGTTAACAATACAGAAGTAAATAAATAAAATTGCACATTAACAATTAAGAAATTCAAACCATTATCATACATGTTATTGTTTAAAAGTAAATTGAACTGTAGGGAAAGAGAGAGAACAAAAAGAGATCACCAAGTGATAAAAAGCAGTAAAGATGAATAAAACAATCATATGAGTCATGAATTGAGTCTATAATTCTTAAAAAAGCAAAAGAGAATAAAAATACAGAAGATGTCTTATGTGTAGGCATCAGAAAAGGACAATATTTAATATTAATTTATGTAGAGGAAGCCAAGATTTTTAAACATACTTATGATATTGTCAATCAATAGACCAGGCACTGAACTAAGCATTAGAAATTCCAAGAGAGGCAAAAACAAACAAAATGAACACTGATGCCAATTAGCTTACAGTCTATTGAAGGAGGTAACATGCAGATGTTATATATATATATATATATATATATGAGGTAGCTATGGGATAAATTATAGATAATAAACAGAAGGAAGATAATTACATCGTGGAGGATTATGAAAGCTTCTTCCAAGCAAAAAACAAATCCTAACATACTGATTAAGCCTAGTCATAACAGCACAGAGAAAGATAATGGGGAAAAAGTTCCAGTTTGTAAAGCCGCACTAGCTTTAAGGGAAATGGGGCTGACTGGTCCTGTTTTACAGAAGCTATTTGAAGCGAGGACTAAGGACAGCAAAAAGTTAATTCCTAAGATAGTATGAGTTTTAGATGACTTTGAGGTCCAACTTTCAGTCTAAACTTGCCAGCAAAGAAGTCAGAGAGGGAATGGCAAATATAAGATGGAGAAAAATGTTTAAAAATGTAAAAAGAAAAAAAAATGAAACATCTAACCAGGAGGAAAATTCAGATAAATATATAGAGAACAAGTTGATAAATCAATGGGAAAGAGGCTAAAATTAGAGGGGAAGACTAATAGTAAAATACCTAAAGAGTTGCATATGTCCTCTAAATAAATATTACACAATTAATACCTTCTTCCTGTGTAAAGCTTTTACATGTGGAAATGATAACAAATTCTATATCTCATCTGATGACCAGCTTAGCTAATTTCAGAGCATCTCATTGTCATGTTCTAATGAAGGAAGGAGGGATAGAGAGAGGTAGAAAGAGTGAGAGGGACAAAGGGGAGGGTTAGGCATACACTTAGAGAGTGCTAGATCTATATATAGGCGTAGCAATTATAAAAGTGACTATGATCAAAGATGGAGTATGAGCTGAGATCATAGCTAAAATCAATGATCCCTGATGTACTGATCTATTTGTTATCTTTTTGCAAGGATATTTGTATATATGTAACTCAAGCTGCATGCTAAGACATATTTAACGTATGAGGATAGCAGATATAGAGCTGGAGGGAAATTAGAGATCATGTAGTTCAACTCCTTTCTATTCCAGATGTGAAAATTGAAGGCCAGAGAGGGAAAATGCCTAAATTATGATAACCCAGATTTGGAATTTCAGCCTGGGTTGTCTGACTACAATTCTAGTATTGGCTCTTAATGCCATGCCACAATGTGTGTATCTGTATCTATGCATTGTGCATTCATATTAATTCATAAAAGGGAAAATTTATACCAATGCAAGTCCTTCCTCAGGATAAAATTGCAAGTATATATACTATTCCAATTACTAGCCTGATGTAAGTGGTGATAAATTGCACAAATGTTATATTGCTGATCACATTTGCTCAGAAAAATTGTGCTTGTCTTCAAAATCATATTCCATTTCAGTTATATTGATCATTTATTTTCTGTAACAAAACAGGCCACTTATTTTCCCAATATAATTAAAAACAGGTCCTATTTTGGATTATATGCACTTTCATAGCAGAATCTTATTTCTTTTATTTTATATCCAACATAGTTATCATCCCAACAAATGTTTGTGCTGTTCTATGTTCCTAACACTGAAGCATGCATCAACTAATTACAAAGATTGTCACCAGAATTGAAGAGCAAAGAGCTGAGGGGAAAAAATCTAAAGAAGATACCAATTTGGGGCAGTTAGGAACCATGAAACAATATAAATGACATTTATATTCATACTTTGCTTAGTGGTAAATAAGGCAAAGCTTCTCAGCTTTTATAAAAAATATTTTAAAATAGTTAATCTCAACCTTTATAAAGAATGATGAAAGTATTAATATTTAATCTTAGTGGAAACTCAAATACTGAGTCAGTTAGGAGGTATCAAAGTTGAAAAAAGAATAATCTAATCAATTTCAGTTTTATGAGTGTTTGTGTGTGTGTATGTGTAAAATACCTATGCATTTTGATGGAAATGTGAGATGATCCAACAGTTTTCAAAAGTAAATTAGCTTTACACCAAGAAAGTGTCTAAAATATCGTTCCCCTAGACCTAGAAATTCCTCTTGAAGCGATATGTCCCAAAGAAAATAATGACAAAAACATTCAGTGGTAGTGATACTTTTTTAGTACACCAAATAAGAAATAGAATAGTTACTCATTCTTTTGGGGAATGGCTAAAAATGTACATAAATGTAAGAAACAATAAATATGATTAGTTCAGAGAAGTTTATGAATGCCTGTATTAACTGATACAAAAAGAATTGAGGAACCCCCCCCCCAATGCACAATGACAGCAAAGCATATGAAAATAGTGAAATGATAAAAACTGAATGGTAAAAAATCATGATTCCTAAGATTAATCCTCAAAGAGAGGCAGAGCCAAGATGGCGGGATAGAAGCAGGAAAAATTCATGGCTCCCTCATAACCCACTCAAATACCTATAGAATAAGACTCTAAACAAATTTTAGAACTACAAAACCTACAAAGTGACAGAGAGAAACAAATCTGCTGAGGCAGGAGCCTCAGGTGGCAGCCCAGCAGGTGGACAGAAAGGGATCCAAGCCCACCCCTTCCTGAGTCTGTTGTTTTAGCCCCAGGGCAGCCCTGATCAACAGCTTCAGCAGAATTCCAGCAGCAGAGGATGGATCATCAGCAGCAGTGATGGTTTCCAGAATTATCAACCCATCAATGCCAAAGTAAAAAGTGAGAGGTCAGTGTGGAACTCTGTTGGAACAAGTGGGGATGGAGGAGCAGGTCTGGCCCCTGGCCCCAGAGGTACAAGTGGTGGAGGTGCAGTGGTCCTGCAACTGCCTCCACATGGCTGTTCAGAGCTCCTGGCCTGAAGAGCATAGTGTGTGTGTGGGGGTGGAGGGGAGTGAACATTTAGAGGGAAATTGCTGTTGCTTTAACCTGCCTGTATCTGGATCATGGTCTTGGATGGTGGTCCTGGGGTGTGTGACCAGTAAGCCTGAGTTTGTGGAGGCTGAAAAGATGGCGTCCTCCTACTAGCTCCAGCAGATATAAAACCCCAACAATTTGGGACAAAGTTCTCCCCTCTGGAAGCAGAGTTCTCCCATGTCAAAAAGCAGAAAAGTCAAGAAATTGAGTGCCAACATAAGCAAGCAAAGGAAGCAAAGCAAGCAAACAATGCAACTTTAGATTCCTTTTTCAGGGACAAAGAAGATCAATGCATAAAATGGCAGGAATACAGTGAAGTCAGAACTCCTGAACAAAAGCTTTCAAGGAAAATATGAACTTCTTACAGGCCATGGCAGGACTCAGCAATGATTTTGAAAATCAAGAAAGAAAAGTAGAGGAAAAGTTGGGAACAGAAATGGAAATGATGCAAGAAAAAAATGAAGAAAGACTAAACAGCCCGGCTGAGGAAATAACAGCTTAAAAATAGAATAAGTCAAATGGCAAAAAGAGGTCCAAAAAGGCAATCATGAGAAAAATGCCTTAAAAATACAAATTTGCCACATGGAAAAAGAATCTCAAAAGCTCACTGAAGGGAAAAATTCCTTCAGAATTAGACTGCATCAAATGGAAGCTAATGACTTGGTGAGAAATCAAAATACTATTAAACAGTACCCAAAAAATGAAAAAAATAGAAGGCAATTTGAAATATCTCTTTGGAAAACCCACTGACCTGGAAAATAGATCTAGGAGAGATAATTTGAAAATTGTTGGATTACCTGAAAGCCATGATCAAAAAATAAGCTAGAAATCATCATTCAAGAAATTCTCAAGGAAAATTTCCCTGATATTTTAGAACCAGAGGGCAAAATAACAATCAAAAGAATTTACCAATCACCAAGATCCCCAAAAGAAAACTCCTAGGAATATTATAGGCAGGTTCCAGAGTTCCTAGATTAAGAAAAAAAATATTAAAAGCAGCCAAAAAAACATTTGAATTTTGTGGAAACACAATCAGGATAAAACAAGATCTGGCAGGTTCTACATTAAGGGAATGAAAAGCTTGAAATATGATATTTATGAGGTCAAAGGAACTAGTACTAAAACCAAGAATCACATACCCAGCAAAACTGAGTATGATGTTTCAGGGGGAAATATGGTCATTCAATTAAATAGAGGACTTTCAAGCATTCTTGATGAAAAAAAAATCAAATCCAAAATCTGACACTCAAATACAAGAAACAAGAAATGCATGAGAAGTTAAACAGAGAAAAGATATTATAAAGAACTTATCAAAGTTGAGCTATTTACATGCCTACATGGAAAAATGATAATTGTAACCTAGGAAACTTTTCTCAGTATGAGGATAGTTGAAGGGAATATGTGCATATGTGTGTGTGTGTGTGTGTGTGTGTGTATAATGTGTGTATATATGTCTATATATATTTGTGTGTATATATTCATACATATATGTCTATATATGAGGGTGTATGTGC